>OX578136.1:28735905-29273405 GCA_951213105.1 Amaurobius ferox
AATATTTGTGGCAGCTTTTTCCTGTACACAAGAAATCGACCACAGGCAGACAGACGGATATCACTCTAATATATTCAAAATGTGTAAAATGTGTTCAAAATGTGTCCTAGAACTTGTATTGAAATCAAAGTCGCAAAATCGAAAACTTTCGTGAAAACAATACTTCCTCTGTACTTCATATGAGAAAGTAAAAATCTAAGTTCACAGCAATATGAAATTATAATAACTGATATGACATCAATAAGTAAAATACACTTTGTGCTAGGGATAAGGAAAACTAGAGCAACGTAAATAAGAAAAAACGTAACGTAAGAAACGTGAATATTTTGTTATTTGTGCTTATTCATGTTGATCTAGTTTTCCTTAACTGATATGACTGTTTTTAAAAATGCATCGGGTACTTAAGTTTTTGAGAGCGCAGATTGTTAACATTTTGTAGCTTATCGCCAAATGTGCTATTTCATCGCCTATTTGCTATATTGGGAAGATTAAAGTTAAGAAGATTTTTTAAAAAATTCTAGAAAATTAAAGAAGATTTAAGTATTTTTATAAATGCATATATTGCATTTACATTGCCTACTCACTATCGAAAATGCAATATAGAACTGGAAAAATAATTTCTAACACAAATATCAGCTTTAAAGTTTCCTCTTCCATTTATTGTTTATTGTTATCACTAATCAAATCTTTAAATGAGTTGTAGTAAGCTTTAATGTTGTTGGTCTGACCGGTGTTAACTACAAAAATGACACTATTAGTTTTATTTGCACCGCATTTACATTTTTATTTTATATAATAAAATATGTAGCTTTGACTGCATTCCAATAAGAAGATTACAAAGGTATAGGGAGGTAACATATTACAGGAGATTCAATTCTTTACCTTTAATAAAAAAGATAAAGTAGCATCCTTTAAGACTTTAAATTGTTTTAAAAATACACAAAATTGTTTTCAATACCATAAACTCTACAGAACCGATGGGTGTTTTGAAATGTGTCATAAGCCTAAGAGCAATTTAAACAGAATGTTAAGCTCTTTTTCAGACGTGTGTTGGCTTTCGGAATAGTTTATTCTATGTAAGACTTTTATTAGATTCATTGGTAATTTCAAAAACAGGATAAGCTTTCGGAGCTGAAAGTGCAACAGGCTGTACTTGTGAAGCAATTTGTATTTCATGCAATATGAATATATTTTTTTCTTTTTTATGGGTTCTGTCATATCAATACATTTTTATCTGTGCAAATCATTAAAACAACAAATCAATTATAATTCTTAATTAGCGTTAAATTAATTAGCAATAAATTAAATTTCCTTTTTCAGTGCTAATAAGTATACGGCAACAGCAAGTTCGTTGATATTTCAGTAAATGCTAAAACAATGGTATATATTCAAGAACAATTGGAATTAAAAGTATTTTCATTTCACTTTACCAACAAAGGAAGTTCATGTATCTTTCAATTTGTAAAAGCAAATTTGATAAGAAAAGTGCGACAAAAACATCAACATATTAAAAAATCATACATATTAAAATTTCAGAACTTTTTGGAAGTTCTTTTGGTGTAGGGGGTACTGAAACAATTGTACCAATATAATTGTACCAATAATCCGATTGACTATAAAACTTTTGATTTCACTGCGATGATTTTTTTTTAAAACATACAACATGATATCAATAGGTAGTACATGTGCAATGTGTGATCACAATTATGTTTTTCTTTGTTTAGGATGTGACATTTTATCTTTGTTACAACGCAATATTTACAGTCAAAGCTGCAGCAAACTTTATTTATACTTCCTGTCAATAAAACTGATATTTGTTAAGAAATTTGATATAACGACACATGTAAGCTTCTGTATATAAGCACTTAGCGCCGGATTAACAATATAAATGGTTTATAATATAAAATATGCTTATTAGCAGCAGGGTTTTGCAGCAAAGTTTTCCAGGATTTATTTTGACAGCTAAGCTTTAATGCTTATTGTTTTAAATAACGACAAATATATAATTAAATATTTTCCATTTTTTAGAACAATGTATATTTATTTTACGGATTATATTTAAAAAGTATATAATTTAAGAAACAAAATAAATGTTGGTATAATAAATTTGTAAACTTACTAACCGAATACCCGTTGAAAGTCAACGGTCTCGCAATAAGCAAGCTCTGAATAATGGAATTTTTTGAATAATTTGAGTTTCACATTTATTCGGCAAATTCAATGTTTTGGTGTGCAGAACCCCATAAAGAAGAAAATATCGAAAACTTAAATTGCTCGCTTCTTTCTTTCGAACTATATACCTGTATATAAGTATCTATCTCATCCCGAAGCATACTAATTTATCATTTACCCTTTCGAACGTTTTTCTGTGCAGCATAACCATAAAAGAATATTTTTGAAAAACTCTGTTCGTCTTGGGTTTTTATCAGATGATTGGTACATATACCACATATAAAGCTTCTATCACATTGAAAAAATCGTGTCTCATTTATTCGGAAAATCGAAAACATTGGTTTGCAGCACCCCCTAAAGTAGCAAATATTAAAAATCTGAATTTGCACACCTTCTTCCTTTCAAAACTATCTACCCGCACACCAAATTTGAAGTCTCTATGCCATCGCGAAGCAGGTTTTATTTATCACATCACCTTTCGAACGTTTTTATGTGTAGCATCTCCTTAAATGAACATTTTTGAAAAGCCGTCTTCATCTTGGTTTTTTTTTTTATCAAATGATTAGCCCATATACTAAATGTTAAGCCTCTAGCACATTGTAAAAGAGGCGTTTTTCATTTGTTCGGCAAATCGAATATTTTAGTGAATGGCACACCCTACAACAGCAAATGCTGGAAAAATGAAATTGCACACTTTTTTCCATTCCAATTAGTTACCCATACACCAAATTTGAAGTCTCTACTTATCGGGAAGCATGTTTTTTCTGTCATTTCACCTTTCGAATGTTTTTGTGTGGAGTACCCACCCGCTTAAATATACATTTTTGAAAAACTCCATTCTTCTTGGGATTTCTATCAGATGATTCGCCCATATACCAAATATCAAGCCTCTATCACGTCTTAAAAGAGGCGTTTCTAATTTATTACGAAAATCGAGCATTTTGGTGTGCGATATCCCCTAAAGTAGAAAATATTGGAAAACTAAAATTATACACTTTTTTCCTTCCAAAATATCTACCCGTACCCCATATTTAAAATATCTATCTCATCCCGAAGCATGTTTTTTTAATCAATTCATCTTTCGAATGTTTTTCTCTGGAGCACCCCCTTAAATGAACATTTTTGAAAATTTATATTTATCTTGGGCGTTTTCATCAAATGATTAGCACATATACCAAATTTTAAGCCTTTATTAAATTTTAAAGGAGCCGTTTCTCATTTATTCGTTAAATCGAACATTTTGGTGTGGGAAACCCCCTTAAGTAGAAAATATTGGAAATCTGAAATTGCATACTTTCTTTTTTTCGAACGATTTACCTAGACACAAAATTCGAAGTCTATATCTTATCACAAAATATGCTTTCCTATCATTTTATTTTTCGAACGTTTTGGTGGTGAGCACCCCCTCTAGAGAACAATTTTGAAAAATTCGATTTTTACAGGGTTTTTTATCAAAAAAAGGAGCCGTGTACCAAATTATAATTCTAGATCTACTTGGGAAGTGCCTAAGAAAAGCGTGACAGACAGACGGACAGATAGACGGACAGACAGACAGACACTTGGCAATTAGTATATATAGATTACAGATATCATAAAATTTTATTTTATTATCTATAAAATGTTTCAGAAACAAAATACAGAGAATAATAATGACTACAAGAAAACATTAAGAGTAAGTTTTATATAATTATTTTCAATTAACATATTATATTTAAAAAGTATTTAATTTAAGAAACAAAATAAATTTTGGTATAATAAATTTATAAACGTATTCCAGATATTATAAAATTGTATTATCTATAAAGCGTTTCAATAACAAAATAGAAAAAATAGTAATGACTACAAGGAAACATAATAAATAATTGTTATATAATTATTTACGATTAAGACTACTCTTTTGATCGTGAGCAAACCCACAATCGTCTGTTTGCAGTTTAGACGGGAAAAAAACGAATATCGTCACATTTTTAATGCGAGACGTTCATTTCAACCTGGCGATACATTCCTCGTGTGTCGTCCCTCTTTAATGAGGCTTTATAGGGCGTCATGCAAACGTGGAAACAATTCGAGATGGAACCACGCATCTTAGTGTTGTACAGAGAAATAACACTAAAAAATCGCGAAGCTGTTAAGTGCAAGTGCGTGACAAGGACTTACGCTTCACCAGACTGCAAATTAAGCGTGTGAACATGCAATATATCTCCGACTTCATGAAAACAGATGGTTTCCGTCCATCGTGTCGCGGAAAAGCTCAATCAGTCCAGTTCTATTTCGACCGAGTCGTTTAAATGCAGACGGAACAGATTTGAATAGTAACAAAATGAATTTTAGAGGGGGTCGATCTCGATATTTTTTAATTATTCTTAAGAAATTTAGAATTCTTATTCCATCTTCACAGATTCGTCAATGTGAATTATCATCATCTTGCCATTGGTAAAATAGATTATGCATATGAGGATAATGCAGAGTGTAACCAAATCTATTTGTTAAATATTTATTCTCAGGACAGGAAAATGGAGCTTGTAAGTAACTTTTCTTACTTATTACAAGCACACATAGACATGCTACAACAGTAAAATTTACATAAAAATCATACTGTTGTTGCATGACTCCAATAATTTTGGAAATAAGTGCTAAAAGAAATTTTGTAAAAATTTATGCAAAACCATTTGCTTACTTTTCCTTATATCCCATTCCCAGTCTTATAATCTCTATTCTACACTAAGACAGGACGATAAGCTCCTATAAGTGATTTGTGGGTAAAATTGCATAAAATCGTTGTGGTTAATGTGACGAGAATGGACGTCAAAGAAACGTCTGTGGAAGCCTACCCCAATGTCAACTACAACTTTTATAAAATTTTAACACTTTGCTGATTAGAATTATCATCTACTTTTTAACAGAAAATTGATAAAATGGGTATTGCATGTATGGACAGTGTCTACCGGAAGTGAACCAAATATATTTTGGCAATCTTCTTTATACATCCATAAGGTACTTGGGGGTAAAATTACATTGAATTCAATAATTTCTGCGCGATTATACCACACACACAGACAAAACCAATGGCCTTACCGTGCTGAAAACACCGGTTCTCGTTAGATCACCGAAGCCAAGCAGCATCGGGCGCGGTTAGTACTTGGGTGAGTGACTACCTGGGAACACCGCGCGTTGTTGGCACATTTCCGGCGCGGTAGCCCGGTGGTTTGCGCGCTGGATTTGCACGCTGCCACAACTACCGCCGTGTTAAACATCACGTTAAACATGTGGGTCCGTAAGTCCTTCCGAGAGGTTGGTGGTAGGGGAAGGAGGTACGGTCCCTGTGGATGCCTCCCCCACTGGGTTCCGGTCTAAATTGGGTGGCACTTCCCGGCCGTCCAAACGGTTACCTTGCACCTTTCTGGTAGGTCGGACGGTCTTGGTCTCAACAACAACAACAACAACACCCACAGACAAAGCCATCTTATTACATCTCTTCTATAGTAGGTTTGCACTTTCCTAAAATTTGAAATTCCTCTTTTAAACAGAAAATGAGCAAAATAGATAATGCATGTATAATGATAGTTCAAAGCTGAAATGAACCATAAGTCATTGTGTCTATGCTTTACAATATGACACATATAAAAGGAACATGCACACAAACTTAATAATTCTATCGAAATACGTGAAAATAATTCAAATTAATTTCATCAAAATTAGTGAAACTACTTTCTAATTAATTTATAAAAATACATTTTTGGGGTTTTAAGTACATATTTTCACCAAAACGTCACCTTAAAGACAGTTGTAAAAACTTTGAATAAAAAAAGTAAAAAAAGTACTTAAACTACGAATTTGACTTCTACATAATCATCACAGACATTCTCATGATGATTGATTCACGAGAAAGCCAGTTGACTTTCTATCAAAACATTCACACCCATTATTTGAAAACAATTTATATGTATATATTTTGAAAGAAATGAATGATGGATTATGATATGTTGGCGCCAAGCAAAAAAAGTAAATTACCATTTTAGATCTCAAGGTCGTTTATTAGCAAAGCAATCCAATTGACTCATAGATCGGAGGATCTCACCTGTCAGGGCTGTTCACCAATTGGGTGATCAATAAGGTATCTCGAATTCCAAATGAGATCCGTAAGGTCATCTGAAACTTGTATATTGGAAATTAATTTGAGAGCTTTGACTTTCGTTTATTGTTCCAAATGATCAATTACTTTTTGTAGTACTAGGAGCATCAAAATGTTCCCCAAAGGTTTATACTAATCGCAGTTATGAGGGTATAATTAAAAGAGTGCTACACAATCTGGCACAAACTCTTATCACTTTCTCATATCGGAAATGATGCTTTTAGTAAAACTATTCCTGTTTCTTGAACTGTGATAAAGGGTTGGTGATTTGAGGAATGAGAGTAAGAAATACATATTTTCATGTACTTGTGTTTAAAGTACAAGAATATTTATTTTTTAAATTTGGGTTGAGGTAAATATAGCATTTTTCTGGTCTCTGAGTAGAAGCACATTAAGAATGGATTTCGACCTTTTATATTGGAGTACTCAAAACTTTTATATTTGGATCACCTGAGATAATTACGAGCTTTAATGGAGAGAATGTTATCAAATATATTTCATTAAAGGCATCGGAAATTGAGCCTGAGTACGTATCACTGTAAAAGTATAATTACTAATCTCGATGTGTGGTATATGCACAGAGACAATTAAAATCAAGTAATTGCTGTACAATATTTATGCTGATGAACATAATATATGATGGGCATCCAAAATTAACATTATATTTCAGAATGACAATGCCATAAATGTAACCCTTCCCCCCAAAATTATGTTAATCCCACCTGTTTTCTTTAATAGCTTTTTAAACCACACGTTTATGCTATATTTAGAAAATAAACAATCAAGCAAACAAACAGGGATAGTGCAAACTATTTTGCCTTACACAGTAAAACTCAATGAATATGTCTTTGCGATTAAAATTTTGTTAATATAATTAAATTAAATAAATTTTAGTGTCTTTCAGAGGTAGGTAATATTTATAGAAATCTTTTTTAGAATTCTGCACATTTTTATTGATAAGTGGTAAAAATTTGGTAATGATATGTAGATTACATGTATTTATGAGATATGGACGTTTTCCTCAAGCTATGCCTCTAAAAGTGAAGCCTCGGAAGAGTCATGTGTAGTTTTCCAAAACTTTGACACTTTATGCTTCAAAAACTGTGTGGCATGGCGGTTACTTTGGGAAATTACGTCAGAAGAAAAACTGTATTGGAAGATACGCTTTCTCATAGCAGAATATATAGACAAACCTTATTGTAAAGATATATTTTTTTAACTACGAAAATGGTAATTTTATCTTTAAATATTGCAGTTTTATCTTTAAATGCGTTATTTTGAAATGCATTTTCGTAATATTTAGTTACATTTTTTTTTATCAGAATATATTACATATATCACTCTCAAACTTTTATTAATGCCATTATGTTTAAAAAATACCCATAAGGAAGTTGCTTGCTACAAAATTTTAGTTTATTTGCTACAAAAATAAATAAACATAAAATTGTTGAGTTCTTGGGAGAAAATGATTATTACTTATGAAAATCTATATTTAAGAAACCAAAAAAAAAAAGTTAAAGTCTATAAATAGTTCAATAATAATATCACTGTCAATTTTTATCAATTTGCACGTAGCGGATTCCAAGAAATGGTAGCCAATCACGTTCTTTTTAATTTGAGTTTCAATGGATGATTCCGATACCCCTTAAAAGCTAATCTGTCAACTTTCAGCATTTCTATGAAAAATACTACATGACTTTCCCCTTTTTTATCACAATCACTCACGATCAATAAGCTAAAGTGAGTAGAAAACATCACGATATCACTATATTAAACTTGTATTATTTTGGTTTCGAAGCGCAAATTCGTTCTATATAAAAAAATACCCGTTTCATATCTGCTTTGTTACAGACATAGCCAGTCAATTTTGCAATAAAGAAAAAGATAGCGTTCCTTTCCATTCCACCATTGACCTTCTATTAAAACGAATTGCGAGGATTTGTCACTGTTGATTCCAACGAGGAGGCATGATCATGAATTGTGTGATTAAACTTGTACTGGTCACGTTCTTTCTGGCGAGACTGAACATAACGAGTTGCTTTTTATTGTTTGTTATCTTAGGCAGATTCAGAAAGTACTGGTCTCCTCAATTTTTATTTGCTTTGAGAAATAAGAGCTTCGTGCTGGTGATTTTTAGTAAAATTGGAGTTCTTTAATCTAAAAGTCGAAGCCAAATCGAAGTTGTATTATATGATGGTCCGTTTCAGCCTTAATTTTCGCGGAAGTTCACTAAATTGTTAATTATATTAAAAAAATCAGTCATCATCGGACATTTTTAATGGTTGGAAGTCAAAGTCCAGATTGGAGTTGGGGGTGAGGGGGGGGGGGGATCCTTTATTATCAATGCATTCTGCTAATTTTCTTGGTTGTTGTTGATGAGACCCAGACCGTCCGACCTACCAGAAAGGTGTAAGGTAACACTAATTTTCTTGTTTCTTCTAATTTTCTTGGTGAACTAGATGTTTTGCGTTGTTTGATCTAATGAGAATATTGATTATTAATTGAAAGAAAAAGTTTTTTTAATGTCCTCCTCTACATAACAGTAGTGCATGGAAAAGTAGAAAATAAATTTTAATCATACACGTAATTGAATCAAATTGAGGGTATCAATAAGCAAAAACACTTTGTGCAAAGGATAAGTAAAACTTGAGCAACGTATTAAAGTACAAATAAAATTGCAATTCAGTATACAGCTGCTTCGAGAATACGATGGATCCCTTTCGTCAGAGTAAATAATCAACAAACTCTAACTCAAAAATTCGAAATAGACACAAATAGAAAAATATATTTATACACCCAAGTCTTATATTAAGAGTTCACCTGAGAGAGCCAGCCAATCAGAAAGCAAAATGAAGAATTGTCTAGGCAATCTGAAATGAAAAGTCACACACAAAAATGGAGTTCGGCAAAACAAAAAAGAAATGTCCCAACTAGACTAGTCAAGTCTACACAAGAATAAACGAAAGAACCCACAAGACGAAAAATAAGTCAAAACGATATATAAGAGACCTAATGGCTAAGAAATTGAACAAATATAAAGAAAAAAAATTACATCGCACTCCGCCAGACCGATTACAGAACAGGAGTACTGGTTAAGTCATTATCTAAATTACTAGAATTTTTCAGAATATGGAAGGCTGAAAAAATGTCACTATTATATATCGATGTGCATTTCTGTATGATCCTTGCTGAAGAAAATGTATGCATTCAATTCAAAACAGTACTATATAATTCTTATTAACCGAAATTTAAATTATGAAAAATTGTTAAAAATATTTTATCAGCCTACACCCTCATTTCCTCTCCACAATTTTGCATAATATCAATTTTGGATAAAGATAAAATGTATATAGTATTGTTTTGAATGCAATCTGCCTACACCCTAAATTTAGTTCACTATCATGTGTGATTGAAATTCATTTTTACTTTCCTTATATACATAATGTATAAGGAAAGTATTGTGACGGGGTCGAAAATTCGAAATCGAGTTTTCGACGGGAGAGCACGTTTCAAGCATCCCTGATCACGAATCAAACATTTTTGAAGTGATGTCTGTGTGTGTGTGTGTGTGTGTGTGTGTGTGTGTGTGAAAGTATGTGTGTGTGTGTGTGTGTGTGTGTGTGTGTGTGTGTGTGTCAGTGAGTCTGTGGAGACGATAACTGACGAACGAATGGACCGATTCAAGCCAAATTTGGTACAAAAATCACAATCCGTAAACACTGGAAGCCTATTGTTTTTATACGCAATCGAATGTTCAGAACCCCTCTAAATTTTCGAATAAAATTTTGAAAAAATCGTCAAAAAATCAAAACCACTAATAAAGTTACGCAAATAGACATTTCTTATGTAATTTTTCATTAGAAAACGATTGGCATAAATTTTGGAACGCTAACATGAACCGTTCTCGAGATATTGCACATTTTTTAAAAAAATTATCAAAAAGTCATAAAATAAAAAAAAATATTTCCTATTGAGAAACATGTTCACTTTTCATATGTAATACCATACGATAAATTGGGTGACATCATTCTCGTGGATCTAGCTCGTTCCATTCATGAAAAAAGATACTTTGAGTAATACGTTTGTATTTGAACGCCAATAGTCATTTGTCTGTTGTAAGAATAACTTATTTCTTCGTCCATAATTCTTGGCGAGATTTTGGCGACAAATTTGGCGGAATGTCGCCAACTTGGCGACTTTTTGAAATGTTGCCAAATTAACGAAAATCTCTCCAAATGGATGAAAATGACGCTAAATCAATGAAAATGACGACTAATACTCGAAAATTCAATATCTTGGAAAGAATATAAATATCTACTATAAGAAAAACCTATTTTTTTACTGTAAAAGTAGTAAATTCATTACATTATATAAGGAAAGTCATGTGTTGCCCACATCAGATTTTTTATATTTCAATGGGTCACTGTTGTGCAGGGGATGATATTGAAAAACTTGTTTTTTTCTTATAATTTACTTGTTGTATTTTCTAGTATCTTATTGATCAAAATGATGATCGTCTCAAGACAGTATATATGGTATTTTCTAAGTCTTGGATCAACACATGCGATTTTGTTTTGTATAGAGACGTAGCGAGATTAAAATTACCTAAATTAAAATTATCTAAAATAAGCTAAATTATCTAAAACCAAGTTCAAATTTAAATGATCCATTGCATGCAAAATATGAAATTTTAATCATTTACATGACTTTTAATTCGATAATTCTCATGGTATTGCATATTTGATTTTCACCAACATTACAATTATTTCTCAATATAAATATATAAATAGGATAATTTTTCAATTATCCTAATGTATATGATGCATATTTAATATATTTAATATACCATATTTCATAATAAATAGCAGTTATAATATAACAAATTATCAATTTTATGTACAAATGCACAAATTATTAATTTTATGTTTTGTTTAGTACAAATTGTAGATAATTAATTTGTACTTTGTAATTATAAATCATTTTTGTTAGAAAAATAAAAGAAGTAACATGATAAAAATTTGCATATTTTATAAGAAATAATTCACGATCTCATATTAATATCAAATATATATATGTAAGAGATTTTAATTATTTTCTTTTTATTTGACTTAAAAAAAAAAAAAATTCAGAGACATACTTTATGCAGATAATTATTGGATAAAGGTTTAAAGGGAATTCCAGATTTATGATTTTAATGCAGTATATCGCCTTGTATGGAGTAACACATGTCAACCACTTTCCATTGGTATATCAGATTGCATGATCTCTCATACCTCTTTATACTTAAAGCTTCCATATCTCTTTATACTTAGAACTTTCATATCTCTTCATAGTGAATTTTGGCGGAAATGATAGCCCTCTTTAAGATTGCTAATCTGTCAAGGTAAAAAACAACAAACTACAGACAAAAACAACCGTTCAATAAGAACATCTACTTATCGTATCATAATTGTTTTTTAAGTAATTCCCATCATACTTGCTGGAGTCCTAAAATATCCCCAAACAACCATTTAAGTCTCATTGAGAATCTACGACATATACCGCCTTGCATCGTCAAAAATCTTCATGCACCAATGGATTCGTCAGCAATCCGACAACATTACCATGCCCTGTAGACATAATCCAGACAGCTCATGCGGGTACGGTAGCTCTTGTAACTGGAGATATTAGCATTTCATTAAGACTGTTCTAAGTCTGAAGTTTCCTGCCAAGTTTGAATGGCATGGCTATTAGACGCGGCCATCACAGTATACCAGCACCATTAGGACTGGTCCGTGTGTTTCATATTCACCTTTTCTTTGCCTACGGGAACAATAAATTGCTCTTGGTACATTGATGTTGTCACTAAATTGATCCTCGGCGTCTGTTATGTGTCTGTAGGAGTAATTTTTTTGGTATAAATATTGCAGATGTTCGTGGTCAGTCTGCTTTCCCAAGTATCGGATTTCACAATCTTTAAACATTTAATGAAATATCGTTAAAGGTTCTTGTAATGGCATGTATCGGAATACTTTTATACTATGCAAAGGTAATTACACCTGTAAAAATAGTAAAACAGCATGTGATAAAATCTAATCAAATGCTTAGATATCGATCTTATATTATGGAAGATATTTGTTACTAATTATTTCAACCCTCTAATTTTATAAGGGATTTCTTTAATTTTGGTTGGTATAATTTGGTGAGCATTATTTTTTTTAACTCTAATGTCGCTAAATTGGTTTTAATCTTCTATAAGTATGATCTGTCTGCTGGATTTCATTTTTATGTTTTTCTGATGATACATGTGTCTGGAAAACCGAGTGTTTTCATTAGTTGCAGATCAACGAAATTTCAAGATTTGGGATCTTTCTGTGTGGATATAATTATTTTTCACATAAGAAAATTGCATGCATGTGAAAAATTTTGAAAACACAGTATAAAGTAAAATATATTATGTTGATTAGTTATGCATATGGCATAAATGCTATCAATTGGAATAAAAAAAATGATGACTTCTATTAATATTTAACAAAAATTTCGGTATATTTTCTTATTTCTTTTTAAAATATAATGGTCATGGTAATACATGGAATCACTAGTAAAGGATAAAATAAAGTTTATTTAGGCAATTCCATAACATTGAGGTACTGAAAAACTGCTAAATTTTCAAAAAATGCCAAACTGTAATTTTTATTCCTTTCTTTAATTATATACTTATATGTTTCACAAAATAAGTGGAAATATAAATAGATAAATTAAACTATTTTGGTTTTCAAATTTTCTCAGTGGATATTGTAATAAAACCCTAGATCATCACAAGTAAAAAATCAACCGGCGACTATTTTTGGTAGTAAATTTGTAACAAACTGTGAAACTCCCACTCAATAATTTTAATATTCCAGTAGATATTTAATAGCGTGCTAGTTTGTAAACATCCCAAGAAGCAAAAGTATATATTAATCATGAAATTGATTGGATGTTTACCTTTCACACATATGCTGTTATTGCTCTTTTCATAGGCGAAATTTTTATTAAGTTTATCAGGGATATCTAGTTTAGTGTCAACTTCAAAGTAGACATCTAAGACAGACATCTACGTTTGAAAAAATGTCAGTCAAAAAATGATAATGGCATCAGTAGATTATTTTATTACCAAATATTCAGAACAAAGATAAAACCAAAGAAAAGATTCAAAAGAAAGACGCAGCTAGCATGTAGTTTTAAGGGCTTTATTTCTTTTGTAAAAATATCTCAGGTTGAACTGAAAATTTTGACTGCTTTTTGATCGTATACACACGTATGCATTGATGCCCACGATATCGTACAGATATTTCTGGAATCAATATCATATAGAACAATGCTTTTTTGTTTCATGAACACAGCTCATACAGAAAGGCACTCGGAATAAGAAAACAACACACAATCCCCATAACGAACACACACGATTTCACGTCTGCGGTCTATATCCGCAGTATTTTGTTATCGAATCATAAAAACTTAAGTGCGCACACCCAGAATTATTACCTTTATTCGTTTGAGAATGCATACACCTCAAAAAGAGCTGCTTTAATATCACAGAGAAATTGAAAAAGCGAAATCAGTTTTGGGTCTCTCTGTGACAGCTATAACAATATCTTCTTCCAGACTTCTGTATAATAAGACATGTAGAGAGTTGATCGAGCTGGAATATGGCGGCTATACGACCTGGGCATGAGGATTCGAAGCTTATATGATCATGTCCAATGCAGTTATGGTAAATATTTTAGTGATGCATTGTGAAGGGCGTTCAGAGCATAGGGATCATATTCCGAGAAGGAGATTATCGATAGAAATGGTACGACCAATAACGGTCTGTGCTGTTATTTTAGAACGCAGCGTCATGGACATAAAACTAGGACATTTACGTTATAGTACGAGTTCCCTTACGTTTTACGAATGCTTTTTCGAGATATGGCAGGGACTCATTGTTGAAATAATGCTGAATTTTAAAGCACGCAGGACGTGGTTTTCGGTGTGAAAGCCATAACGGCAGTAAATGGTTATAAAACGAGCTTGGAGAGCTATAAACAATAAATAAGTAGAGTAAAAATATGAGGGAAAACACAAAGTTGGGGGGATTTTTGAAATAAATAACATAAAGAATCTTAGGATTTAATAACTAGGAATTCCTATCTTTATCGCAAAGATATTTTTCAGAAAGTCTCAACGAAATTAGTGCCCTTTTTGTTATTTTCGTAAAAAAAGAGGAGGTTAATGATCCGATAGGATACCCTTTAAGAATTTAAGGGCGATATGAATATTCAATTTCCCTCTTTAAAAAAATTAAATGTTTGAACTTATTCAAACTTACCAACAAAAAGCAATAAAAATCAATCTATTAGTAATTTGTATACCTTATTGCTACAAAATATTTTGAAAGCTTTCAAATTCTTATTCTTTTTTATTTTGTGTGAAAGCACCAGAAGTGTTTACCCCGGAACGAACCTTTAATGGTCTTCTCATCGTAAGAAAATTCAATTAGCAAGATGCTATTCAAAGTGAGACAATAATGCTTAAAATGTTTGCCAAATTATTCACACATTTCTGGTTTCAAAATCAATTTTCCCCTCTCACAAGTTTGAAGATTTGATCATAGTTCGTAAAGAATCCATCTCCCGAGTAGAATGTAAATAACTTATCTTCGGTTTATCATTTGATGCACTTTCCATTAAGTTGGGATGATAATCTGTTCTTATCTAGTGAAAGTGGACCCTACATAACTCTTTTTAGATTTTTGATCGAAATGAAACTTCAGATTTGAACTACTTCCTCGTTCCTCATGCTCGCATCCTTCACATTGCATACTTGTAAATTAAAAATCGCTGCAGTAAATAGATAGATCTTTAAAAAAATCGATGCTCGATATTTTTCAGCTTCAGTAATCTTTTGTGTTTAACTTGTAGGGATAAGTGTAGGGATCTTTGTGAAAAAAACAATGAAGGGACTCAAACCACGGATTTTTATACGAAGCTAAATCCATTTTAGTTTAGGATGCTAATATTTCCGTCTGCAATTAAAGTGAATGATGGCGCTTTTCATTTAAAGTAATTATTTTCATCTACTTAATGCGACGTATAGAATATATCGTTTACTTATGTTAAATGCAAAAAAATCCCAAACCCTTAGTAAATGAGATTGTTTTTCACCTTAACGGCTAGCACATCACGTGATTCGGTGCAGATTTAATTGGAATATGAGCACTTAATCTGCTTCCCATGCATTTTATGGAGACCCAAAAATGGTTTTGAAAGATTCTTGAAAGCTTCCATATGCCGGGAAAATAAACAATTAACAGTATTTGCAAGCATTTAGCGTTATAAATGCATTGAAAGTGGGATATAAAATGTTCATTTTTGCTTTCATATGATTTTGAAAACAGTTTGTATCCATTGGAGCTGTTTTAGAGCATAATGAATGCTTCTCCTGGAAGTGTCTGCTATTGTGGGAAGTTCAACCTCATAACACAGAAGCACTTTTAACGTTGAATACTATTATTACCAATTGGTATGTATTTTCCTTCAAATTCTATATGAATTATACTGTTTCTTTATTTTCACTCTGATTATGGGAAGTACTTTGGACGCGAAAAACATTTCAATCGCTTTAATTGTTCACATTACCGAGGTTCAATTATATTTCAGTTCAATTATGTTCCATAAATTAATACAATTCTATTTCACTTAGAATGTCTTCTGAGAAGATCTTCAAAATATGACCATCACTAGCTTCTGGCTAATAAATTTCTCCCCATTTCCATTGTTTCATCGTTTAGTTGCATTCGGTTTTTCATTTCTTATTGCAAGCTCGTACATTTGTTTCTGATACTAAAGTAATTAGAAAAATCAGGAAACGATAAATCCATTTATGTCCTTAGCAGCAGCACTTAACGAAATGACACATCGGCACCCTGCAGCGTCATTTTCAAAACTCAAAATTCCAAAGACCGAACATAAAACGAACTGGATATGTTCTCTTCATTACAGAAGCTAGTTCATACTCAAAACGGTTGATCATATACTTTTTACTACAAGATCGTTTTAAAAGACCTATAAAACACTCGTAAATGATACTTCTAAAGCAAACCCACCGTCTGAAGCTCAGTTTTAAACCTAACTTGATAGCAATGGACCAATTACATGCTTCATTACCTCATAGTCGTTATTTTTTTGTTCAAAATCGCAGTAAAAAGTCCAACCGTGCTTAAGCCATAGCACGACCTGTAAAATAGAGTTATAAAAACTTAAACCTTGCTCACGTAAATCTTAAAAAAAACAATGAGGGCCTTCTTCTCAAGAGGTAATTTGAACCATCGTAATTTTTTGTATATTTAGCAACAGCTCGAAATCAGACAAGAGGTAAAATTTCTTTTGTCTACCAATTAGTATTGACTGCATTTTCTTATTTTTTCAAATGTAATATATCCGTAATGGATCTTAAGATTACATGGGATACATTCAGATGCATTTAAAGACATCTGTTTCCAAAATCTCTGGAAGTTAAATGGAACATAATTACGAATAAATAGGATAAGAAAACAGGAAAACACTTTCAGTATTATTATTGTTTGTTTCGAATATTGTTTTTTGTAGCTACACGTGACATAAATGTGCCATTAAATCCCATTTGAAGAATATTTGTATACAGTTGTTTCCACTTATTCAAGTATATACTTAAAAAAATAGCCGAATGTTTTTCTCATCTTTGAAAGAAAGATGATATATTTATAAAATTATTTGTGACATATTTTTATTCTAATATGATGGTCTTCTAGAGTATTTAAGAAGGAATTTTAATCACCTTTTTGGCCGATATAAAATTTAAAAGTTCACAGTTAGAACCTCACAGATTGTGTTCATTCACCGATTATCTTCTACCTTAGATATAGGATCCTGCGTGCAGTGCTGCAATACAAGCAAAAGACGTTGAATCACAAAGTGAACAAAATCATTTGTCTTTATAAAAAGACAGAAAATAGGGAAATAAAAAATATTTTTAAGAAACACGTTTTTTTTTATAATAAATAATATAGATTTTTTTAAATATGTCAGAAATTAAAAATAATAAAGATGATATTTTGGAATAACTGTCTGACTTATTGTTCTGACGTTCAGATACTGGAATAATCAATCAGCAGATGCAATGTCTTTGTTAAAATAAACTGATGTTGATATGTGTGGCTGGCGTGTATATAATTCTAACGTGGACTACCTGGATAGTGACTAGACGTGCATTATGCTTCTGCATTCCATTCCTGTAAATCTTCGCAAAATGTTGGAAGTTAGACCCTGATATTTATAACTCCAAAAATCGTATCCCAATGAGGTAAAATTTTTGGTGTTATTAATAATACATCACATCCCAATAGGTTCATAAATACCGTCAACATTAAAAATTCTTTTAATTAAAAATACTTGGGATCAAATCAAAGCTGGAATTGTGCCTTGACGTGTTGCCTGTTGCAACATTCTATTCCTGTATTTCCTCGTTGAAATCTTGGAAGTTGGATCCCGATCGAATCAGTGAAATTGGATTTTAATCCTTATTAAGTCATCCTACGTTAATCATTATTAGGTCGATATATTGTGCAGATAAATTTTAAATTAGTTTTCTATATTTGTAGAGTTAGGTCTAAGGAAATGTTTATGACTTACGCTCTTTTCAAAATCAAACATGCTAACACTGTTTACTATAAATTAACATTTTTGTGAAAATATATAAGAAAAATAAATTCAAGTAAAAACAAATATAATAAACATTAAAAATGTTTACATTATGCAACAAATTGTTTGTTTCGACGTGTTAATACAATGCTACTCGTCGCCGCTGGCGTCCGTGTTGTAATTAGCAGTTCATGCTGGGTCCTCATTGCAAAATGGTTGAATTTCTTCCCAGATGTATTACAAGACACTATGAATGTTTGCAATTTCTTTTATACTTGATAGGTACCTTATTTTCATAAAGATTAAGTACATATTAAAGATATAGAATCATTGACTTACGTCCCGCTATTAGATATAGCTCTTTTTAAACAAAGAAACAGCAGTAGCAAGTAAAAATCACAAAAATTACAATTTACGCCATTTTCCAATCAGCGATTCAAATGTTGTTTAATGAAGTACCTGTTTATTCAGAAAAAGAACATAAATAATTCCAAGACGCTATTTAATCAATGTATTCTTTGATGTTTTTTTTTAGGTAAAAAAAAGCGTGCACATGAAGCGCTAATTCCCTTGTTCACATTAAAGCTTTCTCATCTAGTCCTTTGGTAGAGAACAGCTTAAAGTTGCACCACTCTTCACATGAAGTCGTGATTACTTATCTTAATGAGAAATTCTTCTTGATGAATTAATTACAAGTAACGAGAAAACGTTTATCCTGGCATTAACTAATTCATATTAATTAAACCTCTATTCATCATTAAAGGTGTTGCGCATGTTATTTAATAGGGACATTTTTGCCTTAATAACATATTTATTAAGTACATGCTTTCATATTTACTTAATATTAAAATATTCTGAGAAAATAAAACATTTAATGTTCGCGTTTAATAAATTATCAAAATATTTCTCACCTGTTTTGTTTTTAATTAGTGTTTTTATTATTTTGTTAATTATGGATAGAAGCTTTGATTAAAAAACGTAATTTGATGATACTGAAATATTAAATGCCAGGCAAAAAATATTCTGTCATGCATACCTACGAATTTTATCAAACGTTATTTCATAAATATAAAATAGCGAAATGTTTATTCTATTTATGAGTGATTTCATGAATGTCTATCAATGTACATGCATCTACATGCTTATGAATGTGCTAATTAACGAATTTACTTTTATACGCTATCGAATACATGAAAAAAATCTTACAAAAATGATAGTGTAATTTTAGTAGTTAGATAAAAAAATATTTGCACAGTAATCGTTACAGGAAATCGAAATGAAACAACCGGAAAAGGAAATTGTAATAAAGTAATCTTTATAAGAAATTATAATATAGTGCGCATCATAATAGTACGCATCATAATGCAATATAGTAATAGTTATGGAAATTGTAATAAAATAATCGTTATAGGAAATTGTAATTTAGTAACCGTTATAGTACATTGTAATAGTTTAATCGCTATAGAAAATTGTAATATAGTAATCGTTATAACAAATTGTATTATATTAATAATCATTATAGTAAATTGTGATGCCGTACTCATCAAGGAAACCGTAATACAGTTCGTTATAGGAAACTGTAGTATGGTTATCGTTATAGGAATTTGTAGCATGGTAATCGTTATAGGAAATTGTAGTATGGTACTCGTTGCAGAAAGTTGTGATATATTAATCGTTACAGGACTTGGGATACAATGACATTTCCATTTAGTAATTGTTATGGGAAAATGTATCATAGTACTGATCATAGGAAACAATGCTATAGTATAGTCGTTAGTTAGGAGGAGGAAAATATTTAATTCATTCTAAATGCAGTTTTCTAAAAAAAATGTTATTTATTTCATTTAAAAGAAAAGAAAATAGTTGATATTTCCAAAAACTCGTGTTTGAAGATTTAAAATTTATATAAATAGAAATTTGTAGCACCCTTGTTTAGGTACACGCATTTTATATTTATAATATGTTATATACAATCAAGCATACAATGGTGTGAAATACGAGTATTAACGTCAAAAATATATATTTTTAAAAGTATTAAAATAAAACAAAAATTTATGATTTGCTAAACCCAACATTTTTCATAATGCATAATAGTGACTGATAAAAATCATAAACATAGTTAAACCATTTCATAAAGAATATGTGGACATAACTGACAATTTTTTTAAACAAAGTTTTCAATCATGTGTCTTACCCAATCACTACTTACTTCAATCGAGTGACTTTTAACTCCATGGCCTTACTCTTAACTGACCATATATGCATGTATCTAAGTCAGACAGTTATATACTAAAACATTACACATACAGAAATGATTTAGGTATCAAAATAAACGTACAGATTTGGAAATATGAGATTTTTAAATTCCTTTTCATTTGCGAGCAGTACGAGAGCTTTCTTGAAGTCTCATACTGCTAGATAGTATTCTTTCTACTTAGTGATAATTGATATTTATCAGTTATTGCAATAGAACGAGTGTTATTATGATGTTAGAATATCATTTTAAAATTTTCAATTAACTTTACAGTTACTCGAAGTTAAATATAATCATTCAGATTAAGACAACTTCATATACGTTTCATTAAAGGTAATTTGTTATATATTTATGAAATCACTCGGTTGTAATGAAGTTACAAACTTATCATTGTTTACAGTTCATATTTAGTTTTGATTAAAAATAAATTCGTTTTCGTTAGGTAATTATCAGAGAATTCAGTTAAACTAATTCTGCAAAATTAAGTTCTATGTTCACATACAACTTTTGTACACAGATAGAATAATGATGTGATGTGTTCAAAAGAATCACGGATAAAACGAATATAATTTGGTGGATCGTCTGATTTTATAATTTTTATTATATCTCAGAGCAGTTGTTCTTTATATGGAAATATATATGCCACTACGGGGGTATGTACACGAATACGTATATTTGTAATAATCGTTAAAGCGTTGAATTCAGCAAAACAAATTCATTGCTCAATAAAAGTAAACTATTCTGTGGGACACATACTACCCTTGTCCGTACGTTTTCAAATTAATCACTTCTGATCATGCAGTCCACTTCTAACCGACATAAAGCTGATTTAGGTAGGCTATTACAGTGCCCAATATTGAAAGTAATCCGACTTATATTGCCTACTTTTTACGTTTGATGCCTGGACGTATTTACTTTCTTGGGCAACGCAATCGTTAATGCCCTAAATAAAACGGTTCCATGGCCGTTGCCTGTGAAAATAAAAGACCGAAGAGATCTCCAGTTACATAGCGCCTAGAATTCATCGAGAATCTAAATGAAGGAAATAAACTTATACTGCTGGGCCAATCACAACCTAGGTGACTATCTTTGGAGATCTGTGATTCGTAAATTTCCGGAATGGCACTTATGTTGCACAGTGAACATGCATCTGTGTGCGTGATGTAAAATCAAATATTTTCCTGCATGTAGGGAGGATAAACCCATGATTTTAACAAGATATGATTCTTCTTTGTAAAAGAAAGTATTGTTTTCGTATCGAAAAATTGTTAGAGATATATACGAAATATTGGTTTCGTATTGAATCGTTTTGGCTAAATTGAAAATTTAGGCGTTTCAGGATTAAAGCCAATATTTACTTAATTTAAAGTTTTTTATTAACTTAAAGATATAAGATATTTAAAAATATATTTGCGATATTTATAGTTAACCCAATTGATATATATGTTTAACTATATAGGAAATTACATAAATTTTAAATAAATCTCATTAAATGATTTATGAATGTTAATGATTTATATCTTTTTGTATTCAAATCATAATTCTTGATATACTTGAAACCTAAAAGTAACTTCCATCCTCTAATTTGTTGGGATTTCTTTCAGGCGACAGACTGCTGAAGAACGAGAAGCTGAAAGGCAAGCAGCAAATCGTCTCATGATGTCCTTGCAAGCCGAGGTTGTCTCCAAGTCTATATATGAACAGTCAAGAGATCCACTATGTATCAGCAATGCATCCTTGCATGCTCTACAAACCCTGCAGCCGTGGGCAGCAGATTCTGCTGCACATGCAGCAGCTGTTGCAGCCGGACATCATCAGGCCAATGTGGACAGAGGTTCATTTTTGGCACAACCACCGCATTCCTTATCGTCGCCTATATGTTGAAATAAACAATGAAGAAAATGACTGTAGTGAAATTGTGGAGTAAACTTAACCACCAGGAGTGGTTTCTGCGAGATGACATACAGTTCGAATTCAGACTCTCGACATGATGTCTATGGGCTGAACGACGATTGTGTTTGTAGTTGTAGTTCTCGCAGAGAATCAAAGTATGGTCGGCATCGCTTATAACGAAATCATTAATTGCGGATTTTGAGTTTTAATGAATCGTTTGCAATTAATTTTGTGACTGTTGTATGTTAATGCAATGGTGAGTTAGACAGGTAAAAATGACATTTGTGATATGCTATTTTATAGTCCAATAACTAAACATATTAATGGTACGTACATGGTAGTTTAGGAGACTAATAGATTTATAGCATACCACTGAAATAATTAAAAAATAAAGTATAATTAAAACACTATTTTAGTGCATGAGAAATAATTGATTGAATATAAAAATAACCTCGGTGACTTCGCTATCTATACAGAAGTTGTTTAAAATGTGAAATATAAATAAAATTAAAATTACAATAAAAATAGTGATATTTTAGTATTTTTATGAAATTCGTGTTGATGTATTTAAGCGAGGAAAGAAATTTCTATTATTCATTTTTAAGGCTGTGCACTTGTGTGCAAAAGGCATAAAGTGTTCACACTGAGAATTTATTTGATATTTTATATTAAAAGTCAGTTTACTCAGATCGAATATTAATAAATCCTTCTTTCTTTGTCAGAACAGCAGCCAATTAAGCTATTTTTAATAGTTTAAATCTGAAAAAATGCAGTTTTTATTTAAATAATTCAAGAAATAAATTCTTTATATTCAAGTATTTAAAAATAACAGGTATGATTTTAAATCATACCAAAATATGGACATAAGTTGAAAAATATTGTAAAAATGCTCTGTTGCACATCATTGCGATATGAAACCAGAGATGGCTCCATATTTGTTAAGTTTCTGCTATTTATTAGATAAGTTTCAGAAATTGTTTGAACTTTCTGACAGCTTTATGGTATAAATGGTATAAAACCATCAATGCAGAAATACCTTTGTCGTTATATCACTATGATGCATACACTCCATCGTATTTAGCTAGGTTTTATTATTTATATAAGAAAACTTCAGAAATTGTTTGAACTTTTAAAAGACCTTATGGTATAAATGGTATAAAACCATCAATGTAGAAATATCCTTGTCGTCAAATCACTATTGAACAAACAGAAGTCTTTAGAGAAGTTATTAGAGAGGTTTCTAAGTTTCAAACTATTGTTAAAAACTAAAATTAATTTGAACTAATTTAACTATAAAAAATCTATAAAGCAATGATAATTATCAATAAATTTTAACATGATCAAATTAAATCATTCATGTGCATTCTCTACGAGAACTACTACATAGTGTATAAATGGACTGCATAAAGAAAGTTAGATTTTGAGTATGAGAGACATTGTGAACTGTTTTATTAATAAAACTATAGAGAAGCAATTGTTGGACTATAGTGATATAGAACTTCTTTGTACAAAATGCAACTATTTGAGAAGGATCCAAGCTGAGCTTTTGCAACTGTAAGATGACTATTGTAAAAATATGGATTCTTGTAAAGAATTCGTTTGAAAGATAATGTAAAAATTCTTAACAATAGTTTCTACCTTATATTATAAAAGTGATTCCAGAAGAAGCTTATACATTTATAATGGACTCAGATAAAATAGGTACTTTGATTTCATTTTCATTTATTATAATTCAGTAATATCTATGGCATCATGCATAGACCTCAGTAAAAAATTCGTTTGAAAGAAATTGTAAAAAGATTATGGATAATTTCAACTGTATAAAATTGTTTCCATATAATGTGTGTAAAATTATAATAGATCTGTAAGAAAATACTTTATTTTTTTTCATTTTTTTTTCATTTAGTTCTGCAATATCTATGGTATTATAATTGCTATATCAGATTCACAGCTGTGTCTCTGCATGGGTAAAGTAATAGAAATATATTTCTGGATTTACTAACATAGCTGTTACTCTAAAATATATTTTGCATATTTTATTGATAAATGACAGTTCTAGTAAACAGTTCCCGTAGGAGGACTACAGATTTTAGAATAAAAGTCATTGGCCATAAATATAGATTTTTGCGGCTGAATTTCAGAGGGTTTTTCTTTTAATTTTATGCTAAGAAAATACCAATATATGCAATTTTATGTTAAGAAAATACTGATATATAGATTGCATAAATGTCTTGAACCTAATTATAGAAAATTATAGAAAATAATACCACCCGGAAAAATTATATTTTTTCTACTTATTTAATATAGTTTATTTTAATCAGTTTCGATTTCTCAATTAAATATACAATATTTGACATGATGGGTGCAGTATTATTACCATTTTTATTTGTAAATTTTACTTTTCATAAATTTACGTTAAAGGTTATGTCAAGCTAAAATACAAAAATAATGAAGTTCAAAATTTAAACAAAAAAGCCTACATTTTGAAAAATATGTATGTGGGAAGACAAACTATAGAAGCAAATATGTTCAGATGTGAATGGTAGCAACAAATATCCAAATACAAGTATCTCGAATCTCCTTTTTTTAATTATTGGAATATCAATGAGTAGTTTTATTAAAATCTTGCAATAATTTGACTGCATATTTTTAGTTGATAAATTGTAACAAAGATAAAGATCTGCATTTTTTATTTTAAATATATAGTAAATTGTTTCCAATAAAATATTTTGATAATAAAATATAGTTAATATTTGTACTTCTGTGGCACAGGGCATGCCACAAATGAAAAATTTGTTTTGAGAGCTGAACTACTATTTTTAATCCATCTTTCGTTCATTTGTAATATTTGGTAACGTTTTTCTGTTGTAATAAAAAATTACATGTAATGGAAATTCAATTTAATAGTAATTTCAAGTGATTGCCATAAATTTTTTGTTACAATGAAACTTTAATTGCATTATTTTACATTTGTGATTAAAGACTAACTTTGATTTTAATATAGATTGTAAATTGTGGTTACTGGAAATTAATTTCGTTTTCTTGAAATAATTTTTAACGTATACATTTCTTCTTTTCAGAACTAAAATTGGGTATAATTTTATTTTTTTCTTAATCAAAAAGCGATTATTATCACAATACCTACTTAATAAGTAAGCAATTTGAAGAAAAAAGGACTTTTGAAAAAATTGGACGTGGTGCAATGTACTCCTGAGGTACGAAATGTTAACTATTTGCTATCCCACTCCCTTTAAAATTATTCCATGCTGTGTTTTTAGTACCATTTAAAATCGCTTTAATTTTACCCGAAGAGTAATAGAATCCCATTATATTATTATTATTTAGTTACCAATGTCCAACACCTTAAGTTTTTTCTATTTCAACACAATATAAATTTTCATGCCATAATTTGGAACTTTAAAAAATATATTTATTTTTTAATATATTATTCAATACATAATTTTTAATTTTTTTAAAAACAAACTTCTATTTTTCATTTTGAGTTAATATCATTTCTGAAAACAATGATAACATATTTAATACTTAAAAGTAATAAATAACAAATTTGTAATTTTAACAAATAAATATAGATTATGTATGCTTTGTATATAGTGTACAGGTGTGAATACAATTACTTTTCACTGTATAATAAGTTGTACCAGCACTTTTTCATGTTATACCTTTATTCCAATGTGCTCAAATCGAAGTTTTCTGTATTAACATTATTTCTGTTAAGTTTATCTTTCTGGAATGAAGAAAAATGAAAAATGCTGGACAATAAAATCTTGGATCGTTAAAAAGGGTAAATCAATTTAAAATGCAATTAAGCCTCTATAACTGGAACAGCAGTACAGAATCACATACTTAAGGGATTGTCATCTTATATAGGATCAGACTTGAAGTTGACAAAGAAAACGAAAAATTTGCAAAAAGTCATAGAACTTTTTCAAAACGTCATAAACTGGTAACAGTTAATTTTTTTTTTCAATATTCTGTGAAATTTGTGCTTTAGACAAAACAAAGAAAACAAAAATATTTTAGCAGTCAACTATGTAAATTATCTGTGAAATGAAAAAATATTTCTGAAACTTTTAATAAAATCATAGTAGAATACCGTATAAATAATATAAAAAACTGTGAAGTCCAAATTAGTCAAATAATCTCGAGTTTTATAATTAGATCTAATGTCAAAAATTATTAAAAATCATATTATTGTATTCAATTATAAAAAAATTATAAATAAAATTTACTTATGTTTTAAAATGTTTAAAAATAGGTTTGTGTACAATACGTTGGAATTAAACAACAGAAATCCTTTCAATAAAGAACATTTTCTAAAATCATGTTTCATTTTCGTGTGAATAATATTGAAAGTACTTTTAGAATGTATTTTAAGAAATGGGTGAAATAGATGCAAATGTATGAAAAATAAAAATATACATAAACCAAAAAATTGCGCTTTAATTTCTCTAATGCTCCAAAAATCTAGTTTTAGAAATTTTATTTTTAAATACAATCAGCTGAAATACATTTCGTTATTAAATTGCTTTTATTTAAATGGAGATAATATAACCCTTCTTAACATGGAAAATATCAAAAGAATCGAACAATATAGAAATATCAAGTGAAAAATCTAGAAATATGAGGATTTATTATATATTTTTTTTGTATTTCTAAGCAATGCTGATTTGATTTATATACGTTTTCGTATATACAGAGGATGTTTATACATTTTTAGAACAATTTTGATAAAATATAACAAAAGAAATTTAAACAGATATTATATGCCTATGGATTGCTATATAAAAATTAGATCCAATGCCAATAGATTGCTATATAGAAATATCTTTGGATGTGTTTAAATAGCATCTACTTATAAAATCGTGCAAGTAAATATTTTGGATTGAATGTTATGCCTTCACTTTTCTCTAAGGGAAATATTCCAATTCTGGAATTAAAAATCGCTGTGAAAATTATGGAATTAACGTTTCTAAATGCAAAATAAGCGTTATTATTTATTTTCAATAATAATAATAATAATTTAGAAAATTCAACAACTCAAAGAACATTTCCAATGTTTTTAAATATTTCTGTATCACCTGTAAACAAGATATTATATAAAGATTTAAATCTTAAAAAATTAAAAACATGACCTTCACCGTCTTTTGCTTAGGCAGGTGGCTGAGAAAACGTTGTAGAATTCTTTATGTAAATCATTTTACCGGAGATAGATGGACATACAATGTGACTATTAAATTATTTTAACAAAAAAGATCTATATAATATTTCAAACTGGGAGAAAAGACTTCAAATTTGGTTCCAAGAATCAGAAGAAAGTTTAGATAAATGATTTTTGATTATTGTTGGTTTTTCGTACAAAGGGAAATGGAAGCTAAGTACAGACGAAAATAATGTTAAAATAAGTTCTATATATTATAAATATAATGTTTTAACTCCTGAAATTATAAAAGAAATACCATTCTTTTTTACTGAGCTTTCAAAGGATAAAATTCCATCCTGATAAGGATATCAGTCGTACATAAACAAAACATCTACAGCTAATTTTTTGGAAAAATAAGAAAGAGACAAATAATACTATATCGTTTACTCATATTCCAACAAAGTCCCCTGATGTGTCACCAATGGAGTATTTATTGTACCTTTGGACTTTTGGACTGTTAAAAGGAGCTCTTTCTAAGTTCCGAACTGGATCAATTGATTGTTATGGCAAAAAGTTAATGAGGACTGAAGCAAATTACCACTATTGTTGTTACTTGTTGTTGATATTAATCTCACCTTTTAAGAAAATACCATAACAAGCCCATAAGACCTATGTCCATGGTAAATAAAGATAAATTAAAGTTTCTACAGGTTCTTTCAAAGACCTCAGGGACCTCAAGGTTTAAATAACACTTTAAGAAATATATCTAGCGATATCTAGATGTAGGTTTATAGTCCAGAAAATGATTTATCAGACCGAACATTAAGTAAATAAATATTTTTATTTATATATCTAGCGATATCTAGATGTAGGTTTATAGTCCAGAAAATGATTTATCAGACCGAACATTAAGTAAATAAATATTTTTATTTAAAACGTTAATGATATTACTAAAAAATCGTTCCAAAAATGTGCAAACATCTAGTATATTTAAATAAATTATGAATGTTTTCTATACTAAAATATGTCTTCCTTTAAAAGTCTCACATTATGTATATTCACACGTTTATTCGAGCTATAGTGGTTTTATTGCATTTTTCAACTGACTAATGCTTGAGACAAATGTTTACACAGCAATAACTAGAAACGTTTTTGTTTTATTGTAAATAGCAAACTGCACTGTTAGTCAGCAGTATAAAATGCCGAGAATAATTCCTACCCATTTTTATATTGAAATAATATCGTTTATCAATTTTTTTTAACCTGTTGTATTTTGTAGTATCTCCATAAAAAATATTATCCCGTGTTTTAGAAAATAAGAAATATGGATAATTTCTACTTCAAAGTAATGTCATAGCAATAAATACCTCTTTTAATCGTTAAACGAATTATAAAAATGGTGGAAAATTTTTCTTAATAAATTCTATAAAATATGATGTATAACTTAATATCATAGAAGTTGGAAACACAAAAATCTCCCTCTCTTTTAATGCTATCATCAGTTCTTATCAGTTGGGTCTTCATATCGAATGAAACAGGCCAAGTTACTGGTGATAGCACTGTTAAAAAGAGTTGTTCATTGTGATTGTAGCGAAAATGTATATGGTCAAAAAGTTAATATTAACTTGTAATATGTATAACATCCATATATATATATTGATTTTAACTGAAAAGCTGATTGTAGTTTTATAGACAGTAACATTAAATTATTTGACTCCTTTATTATTTATTTTCATTTTTTAAAAAGTACTTACATTGTAATTCCTATTGTTCAGCACTTTGTGAATATTCATCAAATAAAGCAATTATTTATGTTTATAATATAGAACCTGTTTAATATTCGAATAAACATTATGTTAAAAATGTTACTTCAGTTTATTTATTTCACTGTATTTTTCATTTTTATATATACATACAATAATTGCAACTGTAGTTTAAAAAATAGTTTACATGGTCATTCCTTCACGACCCTTGGGTCAAAGGTTTAGCGGATTTTACCATAGAATTTATCTTACTGGAGACACTAGTGGCAATAGCACTGTAAACCGTAATAAAATAAAATCGTTTGAGACAGTGATTCATGTGGCACTGGTACGAAATAAGTCCCACAGCATTGTATGTATTTCTATGGGGAAAGACTCGTTTTAAATTAAATAATATGCATTTAAACATTTAATTTTGTAGAAATAAATGATATGTTCAATGCAAATTGGAACTCGAACAATAAAGAATATACCTACGTATTAAAATTTTGCTTTACTATTTGTTTGGGCTGCATATATTTTATACAGTGTCCTATACATACATACATACATATATATATATATATATATATATATATATATATATATATATACATATATTTTATGGTATTTAATCATTATGGTATTTAATCTGTGAATTTTTCCACACAGCGGATTCTGGGCGCGGTAGCCCATTAGTTAGCGCGCTGGAGTTGCACTCGGTAGGCCCGGGTTCGATTCCAGCCACTGCCAAAACTGCCGCCGTGTTCATGCGGAGTACGATCACGTTAAACATGTGGGTCCGAAAGTCCTTCCGAGAGGTTGGTGGTAGGGGAAGGAGGGTACGGTCCCTGTGGATGCCTCCCCCACTGGGTTCCGGTCTAAATTGGGTGGCACTTCCCGACCGTCCAAACAGTTACCTTACACCTTTCTGGTAGGTCGGACGGTCTGGGTCTCAACAACAACAACAACACAGCGGATTCTGATGTAAGTTTTATCATCCTACAGCAAAATGCTAAATGGTGTTTTTGAACCGTGTTAACATATTACATTATTTCTGATTTTTTTTTGTTAAGCAAAATGTTTTATAATATACGCAGTATAATGTCATGGAACTTTTCAAGCAATGAGACTGGATCGATGAAATATTTTAATGAAGGTTTATTCTCTGACACCTCCCTTCAGAACAGTGGGAATTGAAATAATTGTTTTGCTTGTCTGCAACGGCCGCTTGCAGTTTAAAAATGGCTCAATAAGCGGTTACTGTTTTAATCATTACTAGCGATTGCTGTTTTAACTATAACTAGCGATTACTGTTAAACTTAACAGGAAGTGCATTTTTGGCAAAAATTTTTCATATTCTATACCGCGTTGACTTTACTTCAGTATTATATTGGACAACATCGATCGTTTCTACTATTGACGTATAAAAATGTTACACAAATTGACAGTTAATGCGATTTTCTACTTTTATGCGAATGCCATTGCTTATAATACGCTAGCACACGTAGGTGAGGTATTTCTTAGCTTTTGATATAAAATGGGGAAAATAATTCTAAAGAGACGATAATAATCTCAGTATTACCAAGCGACTGTTTTGTAAATACTTTTAAACTGACTTCACGAGTCATTTAGAGATGTTATATATTTTATAATTTTCTTTATGGCGAGCCATCTATATCTTTTGAGCAAATCGATTAGAATCAATATTTCAATCGGTGTACACCAGGGGTCAATAAATTTTCGGGGTGAACGGACGAATAAAGTCATCAAGCTTTGAACATTCATTTTCGAATCTCGAAATTCTAAAAGACTGTATAAAATGTTACAATCTTAACAAAAATAAATATATAATACACTACTTTTTATTCAAAAGAAAATGCCATGAATTATAAGATGCCAGCCTTCTCAGGAAATCCATGCTTTTAATTGAAATGGAAAAGTTTATAAAAAATTGTATAAATTCAGTATTATTAAACGAGTGAATACTTTGTAAATACTTTTAACTTGGAATGAATAGGTACAGTTACTTAAAAATTATGAAAAGCCGTTCTCAAAATATTAAACATTATACTTTTGCACATGGATTGTGCATATCTCGAACACATTGAGAAAGTCAATGGAATTTGGTTTTTTATGAAATCGGTGAACTCCAGAAGCCGGTAAATTTGAGGGAAGCTCAAACCTTGGATACAACTTTAATTTTTTGAAAAAAAATCGAAACACATATATGAAAACATAATCATGTCAAAATTTTCTGCTAAACTAATCATTTTATATGTCCTTTTTATTCAGAAGTAATAATATAAATTATAGGATAAAACCAGTACGGTTCTCGAGTAATGTAAGTTGTTGATTCTAAAATGAAGAAAATTATAAAAAAAAATTCAACATTTTAATTATTATCATATAACTGAATTGTTCATTTACTTTTAACGAAAAAAAAATGTGGTAGTATGTTTAGTTGTTATCAATAGCCGTTCTCGAAATATCATAAATTTTACTTTACCACAGTTAGCGCGATATCTCTGAAAATTCTCAAATCAAGTAGTACACGAAATTTTACTCTTGCAAATAGCACTAAATATCATCAAGAAGTAATATCTTGAAAGCATATTTTTAATATAGAATCTTGTAGAATATTATTTACCCCACCACTCTTAACGTTCTAAAGTTTCATTTCCAGAGTTACATATTAGAATCCTAGACTCTATTTTTAATATGGAATCTTGTAGAATATAATTTACTTCACCACTCTTGACATTCTTAAGGTTAATTTTCAGAGTTACATATTCGAATAATAGAATCCATTTCTAATATAGAATCTTGTAGAATATTATTTACTTCACCACGCTTACCATTCTTATGTTTCATTTTGAGAGTTACATATTGGAATCCTAGACTCCATTTTTATACAGAATCTTGTAGAATATAATTTACTTCACCACTCTTGACATTCTTAAGTTTCATTTTCAAAGTTACATATTATAATCCTAGAATCCATTTTTAATATATAACCTTGTAGAATATAATTTACTTCACCAATCGTAATATTCTTAAGTTTCACTTTCAGAGCTACATATTCGAATAATAGACTCCATTTTTAAAATAGAATCTTGTAGAATATAATTTACTTCATCACTCTTAACATTCTTAAGTTTCATTTTCTAAGTTCCATATTCGAATCCTAGACTCCACATAAATACCAAGAAATGTATTTATATCTCCGCTAATTCTCCCCTTCAAGTACAAGTATTTTATTTCTCCTTATACATAATAGACTCAGGTTTCTTACCTGTCCAATTACCCGGAGTACCTATTGATCCACACCAACGCCTCTCCGCCCGGCGCTGAGCCAGAAAAACACCCTCGTGACAGCCGCGCCATTTATTTACCTCTACCAATTAACGCCACCCCCCGCCTCCCGTCTAAAGCTCTTGTATGCAAATAGAAGTCATCGCCACATGGTCTGCGAAAAGTCACGTAATTTTTTTTTGTGCTCCTAGTTGTCGACCTTCATTGATGCGTGGGATTAGGGGAAAATCTTCACCGATGGGGGTTACTCTAGCGACCAGGTAGCTATTATCAAAATTGATCTCTAATTTGGCTTCAGAACCTGGCACAGAAGTCAAGAAAAGACGTTTTTTTGCTTTGTCAGTACTGCGATCGCCAGGAACCAGGACTATAGCACTGGTTCTTTTAGGCTTATGCACGAGCTTGCACAAAGTTTGACACGAGAAATTCAAGGTATAGACTCTGGACACTAAATTTTAGGGACACTAAATGAATCCCAGTAGTTCTAGATATTTATTTTATACTTCAATAAACCACAAAATTAAAAAAAAATTACTTTAATTTTAATGCTTCTTTTCCAAGAAAATGCAATATACCTTGAAATAAAATATTGGTCAAGATCTTTTTAGCTGCGATGGTGTACAACATGCTAGATGGTATACTTGGGACTTCGAAATAAAGTCCTAATTTATGTTATGTCATGACCATCGGTATATGAAAGGGATACTATATAGTCTCTAGGCTCTGGGTACAAATCGTACACATATCCTTCTAGGATTTTGTATCATAAAACCCCAATCGATCAACCAACCAACCATCAACTGTAAGCAGAGTCCTGAGCCTACAGCAGTGAGGCCCTGGGCACCAACATTTCAACAAAGGCACACACACACAAAATGGAAATCTATAGATAACTCTAGCTTGTGGTAAAACTATTAATTTACATGTGGTTTAATATGGTGATTTCGAAAATGCGTTCACCATCATGGTTTTTGTGAAATTTCAATTTTATGAATTTTTGAAATTGGTATATTTTAATTCTATGATAAGCATTTCTCGTCAGTTTTGGTGAAAATTTATTCATGAATCACTCTAACGAGTCAAATTTAATTTTTTATTTCCAATGACTAGTAATCTGCCTAATCTTGGCGAGCTAATAGGCAATGAACTGTGAAAGACTAAAATATTTTACATTTAAAGCATGATCATTTGTGATTGAGAGTATCTATAGCTTGTAGAATACTATTAGAATAATAAGAGAAGTGAGCAGAATTTCTATTTTTCATATAAAAATAATAAGCTTGCCGAGTTCCAGTAGGTGCCGAGTTCCACATGTGATGGATGGTATACAAATCAAATGGGATATCAGAGATCAGGGCAGAAACATGAGATAATATTGACTCTTTTTTTGAGCAAAATTTACCGAGATATGAAAGATAATTTAATGACTTAAAAATCATTTTACCACGTCTCTATTATTTCCAAATTTGACAACTGCTAAATTTTGCTATGGAGGTCTAATATTTAAAGATTTTTTTTCAATACTTGAGAATATCAGCAACAAGAGATTCTCAGTATAACTATTTTGCTTAACATTCTATTTTCTGTATCGTTTTATATCATACCTATTTTATTTTTAAAATTTGCATTTAGAATGCCGCTACAAAAAGTTTTCTACTTGTTTTGCCATTTATTTAATGTTGATGGTATAAGTAAATTTTCAAATCTTTTATAGGCCTTGGACATCATCTTCTATGGGATCTATGACGCACAGGATCAAATACATTTAAAGTCTACTTAACTGTGGTGAAAAAGAGCTAACTCTCTGTTAATTTATATAAACAAACTTTATATTATTATTTCAATTGTTAGAAAACCTGAATACAAGAAACTAACTAATAATTAAGCATTGTTGAATCATAAATAAATGTGGAAAAATTGGTTACTAGCAAACAACAGTGGTCTACCCATCTGTGAGAGTTTGACTATCAAAGATCGAAGAAACGTTAAATGCGAGGAAATGAAAACAAAAACTTGCTATACCTTTCTCTAAAAGTTAAAAACTAGGGTATGTCCTTGGAAGTTTTCTAAAATGTATAGAAACGGGTGATTTCAAAATTGTAAAATATATTTTTTCGATTTATATTTTTTGAAAATTTAATACTTGGAAAAATCGTATTTTTATAGGAGGATATTTCAATTGTCAAAATAATAACATTTATAATTTGTACATAGGATATTAGGAATACTTTTTTTCTAGAGGTCTGGGTGGCATAACAGATAGCAACACCTGTTGAACATTATATTTACATAAAAAAAATTAGCAGCTACTGTTAGGGCAGTGTTTAGCAGTTAAAATTTTAGAATTTACTCAGCATTCAAAACAAATATTAGAAACGTATTTTATCAATTATTAAAAAAACATTTTTTAATTGATAATGAAAAATTTAATCTTCCAATGACGAAATTCCATGTGTTTTTCTCATTCGGGTTTGGAAGTGTCCTAATTTTTTTCATTTCTTTTACTACGGGTAGGGTCCCCGAAGGCTGCTTAGAGCCCCAGATAAGATTAATGAGGGCATAGCGTATAATGTTTGTTCACAGGTTGTAAGAATAAGATTCTTATAGGTAGTTGTGTAAATAGTCCAAAGCACTTGACTCAGTCGTGTTGAGACACGAGGGTGCAGCAAGACAAATCTGGAAGCAAAAACACAATATAAAAAGTTTAATATATATAATATATATATATATATATATATATATATATATATATATATATATATAATATATATATAGATATGTATATATATATATATATATATATAATATATATATGTATATATATATATAATATATATATATATATATATATATATATATATATATATATTTTTTTTTTTTTTTCAAAATGAAAAGAGGTATGGATGGAAGCAATGTACAAAAAGATGGCCGGGGGGGTTGTGACCCCCTCACCCCGGTTAAGCATACTTTGTGTCGCGACAACACTCCCGGGGAACCGGTACATATGGTATACAAGATGTACATCTACATGTATGATAATATTAACTGTCATTGAGGTAAATGGTTTTAGAGATAGAATTTGTTATTATTGTCCTATTAAGTGTCAATATTTAAAGTCTTCTTTAAGTAGAAGCTATGTAGTTTTGCTCATTTATACTAGTGAACATATTTCAAACATTTACTGTTAGTGATTTTTGATATGGCTGGATCTCAACAATTCTCTCTTATATTTATTTGTGTATAATGTCTGGCTTTCATCTTAAAACTTGATACATTCGTATTCTATTTTGCAATGTACCGGCTCTCCGGGAGTGTTGTCGCGACGCAAAGCATGCTTAACCGGGGTGAGGGGGTCACAACCCCCCCGGCCATCTTTTGGTACATTGCTTCCATCCATACCTCTTTTCATTTTGAAAATATTTTTAATCCTCTTTTTAGTGCAGCTTTGCGCCTTTTAAGTGTGATTTCTGATAAATTTATAATATTATATTTCACGGTATTTTAATTTTATATATATATATATATATATATATATATATATATATATATATAAAGTCCAATGATAGAATAGAGAGAAGTTGCAACTCAAAAATCCTAACTTAATATATAAAACATACAAAATAAAAAGAAATATTAAATAGCGAATCTTTAATCAAATGGGAAAAAAAAAATGCAAATTTCGAGTTATCAAGCTAAAGATAATCAACAAACATCAATGGTATGGAATCGATATTAGAAAAACAAATAAAAAAATCCATGCGGTAATGCTATACACGTGGACAAGAACTAGGTCTAAATAATTGAATAGTTCATTTCGACAAAACTCTTCGTCGGATTCAAGTGTTTTGTCAAAATGAACACAAAATATGTATGTTTCTGAAGAGATAGATTATATTTATAAACTATTTCTACTTGGACAACACACATAAAAATGGAATAATAAAGGAAACAAGAATACCTCGGAAAAACTCTGCATATGCCCGAACCATTGGAACCCAGAATGAAGACCAGTGTTGCCATTCACAAAGGAAAAAAAAATAAATATACTGCTGCCAATCGTACGAAATAAATAACAGTAATGCGAAAAGGCATTAAAATGTATTATTATATAGTGGGGCTTATAGTAAGGCAAAATAGTGGGTCTTATAGTAAGGCTAATGTTTAAGTGGAAGAAAATATAAAGTATTTTTAATACAAGAGAATGTTGAAGTCTAGCTAATATAAGATACTAAAAAGAGAATTCATGAGAATTCAGCTGATCTAAACTTTTTAACTATACCATTTACTAAATAAGCTGGATATTTATATAATTTGTTGGCAATTTTTAGATTATTTATATGCATAGCATGAACTTTTTTATCCGATAATCTATAAATTCTAAAAAGCTGATCAAGTATAATATTTCTAAACAATTGAATCGAGTTGCAGAAATTAAATGGTAATATTTTATTAATGTTAAAATTAAAATAGTTTTTTTATCATATAAATTTGTAACAATTCCACTAGTAGGTTCAATAAAAATATTTAAATCCAAAACATTAATATTATTACTAATGTGGCTTCATTAGGAATTAATTCCATATATATATATATATCAGCAGATAGGATTTATTTTGAAAACTACTATATTAAATCACATTGTACTCTTTTTCCATATGGATTAAATCAAATGTATCTAAATGGTAATGTTGTAAAAAATAATTTTGTAGATAATAAATATTCTATTTTTAATCACCTTTTTTTGAAACCCCATTTAAATGATAGTGAATCAATCAAACTCAAAAGATTTAAACGAGGAAAGGGACATTCCAATCTTAATGATCATAAATCTGAGATTATAACTCTACATAATCAATTTAATAGAACTTTTCAATGGAAATTCATTAAATCCTGGGTTTTTGCAGTAAAGAAAAAACATTTAAATAAGGTTTATGCCATTTTTTTAAAATTAAATCTTGCTAATGAACATTTTAATCATATTTTCTTTGATTTGCTTATTACAAGATCACAGTTTTTAAATTTAAAACTAAATCAGTTTCATTATAATAATACAACTACTAATTCTTATTGTGTTATCTCTTTCAAACATCCTATATATAATTCTATAAATTTTGGACATCTGTTTAACAAGTTTAAACATTTATTGCCTATTGGTGATTTATTTGTTTCAAAGACATTCAAATACAATAAGCCTATTGGTAGGTCTATATTTAATTATAATGAAGTTTCACAATCGCTCTCTATTGATCATTCTTCTCAGTCAATTGTAGATAGTGAATGTATTTGTAAATTAAATAAATTTGCTAAATTTCTAAATCCTGACTTGGGGCACATAGTTACAGGAGATTTAGACCTTGTTAGTGACAATGTGTTAAGAACCATTATGTCATTTGGCACTAAATTTAGGATACCTTCTTGTAATAATTCTTTTAAAGTCTTAAAATCAATTAATCTTGATCTTGATAAATATATATATAAATTAGCTTGTAAATACGCTCTGCCCTTAGAGGCATTTAATATGTGGAAATTTACTATATTAGAATCAATTAAAAATGCTATTAGAGATATTAAATTGTCTAGATCTTTATATAATATTGATAATATTAAACATTCCATTAATGATTTACAAAGATCCTTTGTTATCACCTATGTTGATAAAGCCTCTAATAATTATGCTATTATCTGTAAAAAATTTTATATTCAATTTCTGTTATATTATTTAAAAAATAATAGTCTTTTTAAACCTGATTTACATTCCATCAATAGTATTAAATTGAAAATTATCAATATGTATAATGATTTAAAAATTAAATATAAATATCTTAAATTTCCTTATGTAGTGCTTATTCCAAAATTTCATAAAAATCCTATTAAATTTAGAACAGTTACTAGTGGCCATAATACTTACTCTACTACTGCGAGTAAATTATTACTAAATTCTTTAAATCTAATAAATAATAGTTTAAGCCAGACTAGCAATAACTACCATATTCTAAATAATAGTAAAGAATTAAAGAATAAATTAACATCTCTTAGAAAAATAATAGGATTTCAAACTTTTGATTTTAAAGATCTTTTTAATAATATTAAGATATCTGATCTATATGATGTAATTTTAGCTCTATATAATGCTTATATTACACCTCTTTCAAATCAAATTAAATTTAAAAATTTTCCTAAACTTCTTCACTTTGTTATTTTCAATAATTATATTTTTCAAGGAAATAAATTATACTTACAAGTCTCAGGAGTTCCACAGGGTGGCTGTAGTAGCAGTATGCTAGCTAATTTATACCTTTACCATTATGAAATGTCATTTACTTCAATAGATTATACTTTTTACAGATATGTTGATGATCTGATTTGCTTAGTACATACAGAAAATTATCTCATAGATATAGATTACTATCCAGACAATTTGGAATTAATACCTAATGAAGCTACTATTAATAAAAATGTTAATTTTTTGGATTTAAATCTTTTTATTGATCCTTCTAATAGAATTGTTACAAATTTATATGATAAAAAAGACTTTTATAATTTTAATATTAATAAAATCTTACCTTTTAATTCCTGTAACTCGATTCAATTGTTTAGAAATATTATACTCAATCAGCTTTTTAGAATTTATAGATTATCTGATAAAAAATTTCATGCTATGCATATCAATAATCTCAAAATTACTAGTAATTTATATAAATATCCCACTTATTTAGTAAATAGTATTGTTAAAAAATTTAAAATAGCTGGATTTTTATAATTCTTTCCATAGTATCATATAATTCTATTCATAGTATCTTATATTAGCCAGTCATCTCCATTTTTTTTTTTTTTTTTTTTTTTTTTTCATTCACTTCCCACTTCAGCATTACCTTTATTTGCCCCTCTTTTTAGTAGCTCTTTTTGTATATTAATACTTTTTCTTTACATTTCGCTTCACAGTTTTTCAATTCTTATGAATGGCAACAGTAAATGGTTTTTTATTTTTTCTTTACGAATGGCAACACTGGTCTCTTCTATCAGTGTTCCCTCGATCCCTGTAATGAATCGTCTGTACACATGCTGTGCTTTTTCCAGGTATTCATTTTTTCTTTTTTATTCCATCTTTATGTATGTCGTCCAAGTAGAAATAGTTCATAGATTTAATCTATCTATTTCTTCAGAAACATACATTTTTGAGTTTGCTTCTACAAAAAACTTGGACATGATTAGATTTTTGTAGAGGTTAACAATTCATGATTTAGGCTTAGAGCCTCGTCCACGTGTAAGGCGTTTGTGCTTGATTTCGTTTGTTATACTTATTTCGATTCCATACCTTTGTATTATATTTTTCATTGACTTGTTGATTCGATATTAATTTTTTTATTTTTTCCATATGCTTGAGGATTAATTGATTTTTACATTTGTTTTGTACGCCAGTTAGATAGTTGAATTTAGTTTAAGTTTTTCTTTTTTTGTTTCCATACCTTTTAATTTGGTTGATTTTCTGTAACTTGATAGATAGTGTTTTGTATTTTTAATCCATTTGATTGATGATTTGCTGTATTATATTTTATTCTGTGGGTGTTTTTAAAAAGTTAGGTTTATCGTGTTACATCTTCTTACTTTTCGTTCATTGGATTTTCAAACTTCTATTATTATATATATATATATATATATATATATATATATATATATATATATAAATATAAATTTGTAAATCCAATGTTAGAATGTATGTAGTAACTCATAATACACTATTCCAAAATTTTCTACAAAATACAAAGAAATAAAAGAAATTAAGACATAAAGAGGAAATAATAAAGCGTAATGCAGGTCATAAAGACAAAGACAATCAACAAATTTCAAAAATGAGGAATGAAAATAGGAAAACAGAAAAATCAAGCAAAAAAGCTTGCACATGGAAGAGCTTTAGGCTTAAGATAAGTTCATTTCGAAAAAATTCTCTTCAAGTCCATATATCCCTTCGAAATGAACACAAAAATGCTTGTTTCTGAAACACAAGATAGATTTTATCTATAAACTTGTGTTATATGGACGACAAGCATATAGATTGGAACAATAAAGGAAACATAAATACCTTAAAATACACTTCATTAGTGCAACCACGACGAGCAAAATATAACTAGACCAATGTTGCCATATGCAGAAATGAAAGGATGTGATTTGCTGTTGCCAAAGAGAGTAATAAAAACTGTACTGCGTAAAAGCAATAAAATGAGATATTCAACAATTAAAGCTTCAAGATAAAAAGATGAAAATATAATTCCAAGAGAATAAAGAAGTACGGCTAAAATAAGATAATAAGGGGAGAATATGAGAATTTTAGGCTAATCGAAACTTATTAACTATACCATTTACTAAATATGCAGGATATTGATACATTTTACTGGTAATTTTGAGGTTATTAATGTGCAAAGCATGAAATTTTTTATCTGATAATCTATAAATTCTAAAAAGTTGATTAAGTATAATATTTCTAAACAATTGAATCGAGTTGCAGGAATTAAAAGGTAATAATTTATTTATATTAAATTTAAAAAAAAAATTTTATCATATAAATTAGTAACTATCCCATGAGCAGGTTCTATAATTAGATTTAAATCCAAATAATAAATATTATTACTAATTGAAGTTTCATTAGGTATTAATTCCAAATTATCCGGATAGAAATCTATATCTATGACATAGTTATCAGTAAATACAAGACAAATCAGATCATCTACATATCTGTAAATTTTATTATCTGTTGAAGTAAAGAATTTTTCATATTGATATAGGTATAAATTAGCTAAGATACTGCTACTACAGCCACCTTGTGGAACACCTGAGACTTGTAAGTATAATTTATTACCTTGAAAAATATAATTATTGAAAAGAGCAAAATGTGGAGAAGCTTAGGAAAATTGGTAAATTTAGTAAGATGAGAATGATTACTGCAAATTTTCTTTGCTATTAGTAATTAAATATTAGAAGTTTCTCATTCTAGTGCTACCATCTATCGTTATTATTTCTTACTAATTTATTGGTTTTGTGATTTTATGACTGGGTAATTTGGAATTTTTGTATTGGTGTTATCGATACCTTTTATAAACTGTACTTTTTAGTACAATCTTTTTATTACTTTTTTGGACAGGATTCTATGTGAATTCAAGATTTACACAGTATATATTTTATTATACCTTGTGTTTTAATTAATCTAGTTCAGAATTGATTATATTTATATTGTTAATCATTTCTTTTTATCTTGTAATATCCTCCTTACTACATTTTATTACGTTTTACATGGACTTAGTTGTTTATATTTATATATAAGCAATTATTTTATTTTTATTTATATTATTTATATGTGTTAATGCCATTCTCTTTATATTACTTAAACTATTATGAATTATACATCTTATTTGATTTAGTGACTGGCGAATATATTTATTCTTGTTATTATATAATTTGATAAATATTGCCCGGTATTTTCAATTTTGTTGGGAATTGTTTAGACCGTTATCATTTTACCAACAGTGTGCCATGGATTGTTTTGGATATAATAATTGCCCTGCTAAAAATTATAACTTCAATAAATGTGAGAATAAAAATTCTAAAACCTGCTCATTTGCTTCTAACTCACAAATTACTAATCTAAATAGTCATAAGACTTTCTGTAAAATTTTTAATTGCATCTACAAATTATCTTGTAATATTTGTAATTAATCTTATATAGGACAGACCAGTAATCCTATTCATCTACGTATGAATGTACATAGAGATCATTTTAAAAAATATATCCACAATAATAATTTTCTTCCTACTTCTAATAAAATCGAATATAAACACTTTGCTCATCATGGTTTTGAATATATAACTATACATATTTTGGACATTAAAACAAATACTGCTGATAGATTATTCTTTGAAAACTTCTATATTAAATCACAATGTACTCTGTTTCCATATGGATTAAATCAATTATATCTCAATGGTAATATTGTTAAGAATAATTTTGTAGATAATAAATATTCTTTTTTTAATCACCTTTTTTTTAATCCTCTTTAACATAGTAGTAAATTGGCTAAACTCAAAAGATTTAAACGCGGTAAAGGAAGCTCCTCCCAACATGATTTTAAAGCGGTGATTAAAAGTATGCATCAACAATTCAATAACACATTTCAATGGAAATTTATTAAATCATGGGTATTTGCAGTTAAGAAAAAACAATTAAACACAGTTTATGCTATTTTCCTAAAGTTAAATCTTACTAATGAACATTTTAATCATATTTTCTATGATTTGCTCATTACTAGATCAAAATATTTAAAAATGAAACTAAATCAATTTCATAATAATAACTGTTCTAATTCTTATTGTGTAATATCATTTAAGCATCCTATTTATAATTTCATAAACTTTAAGAATTTATTTAATCATTTTCATCATTTATTGCCTGTAAAGGATTTGAATGTTACTAAAACTTTTAAATATAACAAGCCTATTGGAAGAACCATTTTTAATTACAATGCAATTTCAAAATCTCTCTCAGTCGACATAAATTCCTCAACAAATGTAGATGGTGAATGTATTTGTCGTGTTGATAATTATGCTGAATTTATAAATCCACACTTGGGTCATATAGTTACTGGAGACTTAGCCATTGTAAAAGATAAATCTTTAAGAACTATAATGTCATTTGGCACTAAATTCAGGTTACTTTCATGTAATAATTCTAAACAAGTCTTAAAGTCAATCAATCTGGACCTTGATAAATTTATTTATGGATTAGCCTCTAAATATGCTCAGCCTTTAGAGGCATTTAATATGTGGAAATTTACTATTTTAAGATCTATTAAAAATGCCATTTGTAGTATTAATTTATCTGGATCTATATATAATATGGATAATATAAGACACTCTGTTAATGATTTACATAGATCTTTTGTTGTTACTTATGTTGATAAAGCCTCTAATAATTATGCTATTATTTGTAAAAAATTCTATATTCAATATCTGCTAGATTATTTAAAAAATAATAGTCTATTTAAAATTGATTCACACCCTCTTAATAGTATCAAATTGAAAATTATCAATATGTATAGTGATTTAGATATTAATAATAAATTTTTGTCATTTCCATATATTGTGCTTACACCTAAATTTCATAAAAATCCTATTAAATTTATAACTGTAACTAGTGGTCATAATTCATACTCTACTACTGCTAGTAAATTATTACTAAATTATTTAAATGTACTAAATAGTAATTTACGAGATTCTAGTGATAACTACATTATTCTAAATAACAGTAAAGAATTAAAAAATAAATTAAAAACACTTGGTAAAATAATAGGATTTCAAACTTTTGATTTTAAAGATCTATTTGTTAATATTAAGATCACTGATCTATATGATGTCATTTTAGCTTTATATAATGCTAATATTACTAATCATTCTCATCTTACTAAATTTACCAATTTTAATAAGCTTCTCCATTTTGTTCTTTTCAATAATTATATCTTTCAAGGTAATAAATTATACTTACAAGTCTCAGGTGTTCCACAAGGTGGCTGTAGTAGCAATATGTTAGCTAATTTATACCTATATCAATATGAAAAATTCTTTACTTCAACAGATTATAAAATTTACAGATATGTAGATGATCTGGTTTGTCTTGTATTTACTGATAACTATGTCATAGATATAGATTTCTATCCGCATAATTTGGAATTAATACCTAATGAAACTTCTATTAGTAATAATATTTATTATTTGGATTTAAATCTAATTATACAACCTGCTCATGGGATAGTTACTAATTTATATGATAAAAAAGATTTTTTTAAATTTAATATAAATAAATTATTACCTTTTAATTCCTGCAACTCGATTCAATTGTTTAGAAATATTATACTTAATCAACTTTTTAGAATTTATAGATTATCAGATAAAAAATTTCATGCTTTGCACATTATTAACCTCAAAATTACCAGTAAAACGTATAAATATCCTGCATATTCAGTAAATGGTATAGTTAATAAGTTTCGATTAGCCTAAAATTCTCATATTCTCCCCTTATTATCTTATTTTAGCCGTACTTCTTCATTCTCTTGCAATTATATTTTCATCTTTTTATCTTGAAGCATTAACTGTTGAATATCTCATTTTATTGCTTTTACGCAGTACAGTTTTTATTACTCTCTTTGGCAACAGCAAATCACATCCTTTCATTTCTGCATATGGCAACATTGGTCTAGTTATATTTTGCTCGTCATGGTTGCACGAATGAAGTGTATTTTAAGGTATTTATATTTCCTTTATTGTTCCAATCCATATGCTTGTCGTCCATATAACACAAGTTTATAGATAAAATCTATCTTGTGTTTCAGAAACAAGCATTTTTGTGTTCATTTCGAAGGGATATATGGGCTTGAAGAGAATTTTTTCGAAATGAACTTATTTTAAGCCTAAAGCTCTTCCATGTGCAAGCTTTTTTGCTTGATTTTTTTGTTTTCATATTTTCATTCCTCATATTTGAAATTTGTTGATTGTCTTTGTCTTTATGACTTGCATTACGCTTTATTATTGCCTCTTTATGTCTTAATTTCATTTATTTTTTTGTATTTTGTAGAAAATTTTAGAATAGTGTATTATGAGTTACTACGTACATTCTAACATTGGATTTACTAATTTATATTTTTATTGAAAACATTTTATTTATTAGCTGCATTTACGCAATAAATTAAATGTATATTGCATTGTCATTCACATTCTTATACTACGCTGTTTAGTTTATCCAACTTTTCATTTATGAACTATCCTTATTCCGAATTCCTTTTGTATGCTTCGTATTAAAGAAACATTCTATTTGATATATATATATATATATATATATGTATATATATATATATATATATATATATATATGTGTGTGTGTGTGTGTGTGTGTGTGTGTGTGTGTGTTCGTGAGCCTGTGTCAGTGATATCTCATGAAGGAATGTGGCGTCTTGAACGGAATCTGGTACACATATTAAATACATAAATTGGAAGAATATGGATTTTAAAAGTGATCACATTTTCGGAAGATCCCTAAATTTTAGAATGAAATTTGAAAAAGATCTATAAAAAATTAGCGCATTTAATAATGTTAAGTAGTTTGGCATTATTTATGTGATTTTTCATTAGAAAACGAAAGGAACAAGCTTTAGTAGGCTAACATAACTCGTTCTCAAGATATTTCACGTTTTTCCAATTAATTTATCAAAAATATATCATGAAATTAAGAAAAATATTAACTATCGTAAAATATGTCCGCTTTCCATGCAATATTTTGCGACAAATTATTAATAGCATTCTCATGGATCTAGTTCGTTTCGTTTACGAGAGAATATATTTGTATTGTAGTTTTGTATTTTTACGACCAACAATTCGCCAATAGTCATTTATATATAAGAAAAATCATTATCTTCATTTGTGTTTAATTCTCGGCGATACAATTTTCGAACTTGTCGACTAATTTAGTGACATGCTGTCAACTTGACAATATGTCGCTTTAAATTGACAAAAATATAGTCAACATTGCAAAATGACGCTAAATTAATGGAAAGGTCACAAGATTGATGAATTAAAATATTGAATTATTATTAAAATATTGAAGTATGTGGGCTATATTACTTATTGCGGATGCCATCAATATTGATAATTGTTAATTTAGAGTTGGGCGAAATATAAGTTAATACTTTATTTCATGCAAGCTAATTCTACTTCGAAATAGATAATTCCGATGTAGTATATATTTTATGAATTAATACTACTTCAAAATTTAACTTCCCGTTAAAGCATTTTGCCGTGTATATTATACATCATTTGTTAACTGTGAAAGAAACAAATTAATTGCATTATATAGGGAAGTTGTGCTGCCCACATAAGATTTTTAAAAATGAAAATTGCTACCGTAGTTTCTGGACTCATCGAAAATGCACAGCACCAAATGCCGACTAGAAAATGAAGACGTTTCACAAACAACCACGGGGATCAACCGAAACGTAAAGAAAAAGTGCTAACTGCCATACCCCCCGTGGAGCGCACAGCGGAGACCTGTCATCGAGAATCTACGATCATTCATTTCAAATAATTCGGTTGGATTCCGATTCTCTGGATGAAAGCAGGCCAAAGAACTGAATGTCCCCAACTATTCTGGGATGTAAGGATGAAAATGCAAGCATCTGTTTAATTCAGATTACAAATTCCGTTACTGGGTTTCCCTGTTAAAAATTTAAACGGAAATCATTAGATGGCTCAACTGGTCTGAACATCACCATGGTGAGCAAAATTATCACCATGCTAATTTTGGGGCCGGTGAGGTGACATCGGTGACATGAGATTGTCGACATTGGTGACATGAGATTGGTGACATGGTGACCTAGCATTGATGACATGATAATGTAGCTTTGGTGGCATGATAACGTAGCATTGGTGATATGAGATTGGTAGCATTGCTCACATGAGATTGGTAACATTGCTAACATGAAATTGGTAACATTGCTGACATGGTGATTGGTGAATATTTGTGATTTCATTTCATTATTTTATAGAATGGCCGTTATCAGGTATGGTAGTTATCAAGAATAGTCAATATTTTCGATGGCGACAATTTTTTCATACTATTGCTTTTATTAAAATCTCTTCCTTGAAATAACTAATTTTTCCGGATGTGCTATAAATAAAGATATCAGATAATGACTGAAATGAATTTAGTATCTAGTTATAGAGGAGATGGGTCTTGCAATAAGGGTTTGAGCTTTCAGTTTTGTTTTCTTTTCCGGTTTAAATATTGTCCTTTTACTTGAAAAATCTATTTCTCAAGATCGGTTATAAATAGAGCTTGCGTTATAACTGATTTTAACAGCAAATTCTGGAGGAGGTAGGGTGAATCGCTAAAATCTTTACTTCCAGTTTCTGGTCCACTTCATTGCTAAATATTTAATCTTGAAGCCCCTATTTCACAGGATTGGCTATTTATATAGTATATAAATAATACTGATACTGATTCAACATCAAAATCCAGAAGAGAATAGGTGTTTCACTACTAATTTCTTTTCCTTCCTGTTAAAAATTTCTTGGAAGCATCTATTTCTCAGGATTGGCTATAAATAAAATATGAATAAGAATTTATATGAATTTCAAAGTGATTCACTAATGATTAAGTGATTCACTAAGTATTTCCACTTAGTGAATTAGATAGAGTTAGATATATTACTTCCGTGGCTCTGTTTTTCTTTATCGCTTTGTTGCCGATCACTTATCCTAACTTTTGAATTTCTTTTTAATTTTGAAAGGGGCGCTACAATTATTTTAATTCGATTAGGCATGGTCTCTTTATAGATAGACCTAACGTGTACACTCCTGAATCTTTCTTTTTTGGCATATTTATTGTGGTGTCTAACGGCTTTCCAAGGAACCTTGTAAACAGGTACCTTACACTTTTTGGTAGGTCTGCCGATCTGCTTGGAAGAAGAAAAAGGAACCCTGTAAATTCACAACATAAAACATAACTTCAAGTCCATATTTTCCATAATCAGCTCTGTAATAACATCTATTGCAAGAGATATTTTCTTCTAAGGTGATATTATTTGATTATTCGCTGCTGAAGAACACTAGCCGATACCTCGATGCTGTTAGTTCAATTTAAGTCGATATTCATTACAATGGGGGAGTATTAATGTCAAGGGCATGGTGGGCGTACAAAGATAAAATTCAATAAAAATTTTAATTTTTAACTTTTTTCAATCAATAAAAAGCACTTTATGAAAAGGATAAGGAAAACTTGAGCCACGTATTTAGGCTCAGATAAAATAATAATGCAACATAGAACGTTTTGGGGGATTCTTTTTATCAGTGCAAAACAACCAACAAACCCGAAGTCAGAAAGGTAAAATGGGCACAAAAGATATGCTTCTTTTCTTTCGTACTGCGGGTGTGTTGAGTCTTGCACTGACGAAGAGAACCCAGCGTATCTTTGAAACAACTGTATGCTGCATTATTAATTTATTTTTGCTTAAATACGTTGTCCAAGTTTTCCTTAAAGTTTCTTACTTTAAAATAATCCTGATGCTACTCCTTAAAGTTAAAAGCAATTATTTTTGAATTACATTATTTTTTTGCAAAAAATTGTTTAAAGGCCATGATTGTTGTTGATTGTTATTTTGAGGTGGAATTGGATATAATTTTCTGTAAAACTGTCTTACCTTCTAACATGCAGAAAAATAAACTTTCTTAATACGCCACTTTTGTATATAGATTATGAAATTAAGAATTACTCATGACCAAAAGCGAGATAGAAAAACGCATGATTCATGATATCATAATTTGCATTATTTGCGCGTATACATTTTAAGCACTTTTAATGGATGATGAAGCAAAAATAGAACAAAGAATAAAGAATTTGAGTGATTTTATTCCGCACAAGCAATTTATCTGCTTATTATCCCTCTCATATGTATGCATATATACATAAGAAAAAAGGGTGCACCCTTTTGTAGGATATTGACAAAAATGAAAGACGATAGATAGAAGTAACTTAAGGCTGAAGAGTTGGTTCTAATGCGTATAATCAAATTCTCATTTGAATTTCTTTCACATTTTCTTATTTTTATCCTTATTCCTAGGAATCATCTGGATGCGTAATCAAGACACCATTATCTCAAATGTGTAAGACGATTGTCCGAAAGAAATATAAAATCAAAGGGTTGGACGTACAAGTAGAAGTATATCAACCTATCAGAGAAGAATTTAGCGACGATAATTGCACCCATCGGAACAGATACCGTAAAAATGCGAAATTTAATTTTTTATATGGCCCTCAATTAAAACAATTTAAATTAGTAGAATTTGCTCTAATCAGAGTAAAAGAAATTTACACAGAATCTTTGATGAAAAATTCGCTGAGATATTGATAATTGAAATTTTTGACTTACTCCATTGTACATGAACTTAATTCTATTTTACCTGAACAGAATTCTATTTTACCTGAGCTGAAATATTTTTTATCCGAACTGAACTCAATTTTACCTGAACTGAATTGCATTTCACCTGAAATGAATTCCATTTTACTTAAAGTATGAATAGTTATTTATCCCCATAATTACTTCCTTTCAAAATAAGTGTGGGGGACTTCAACGCATCTATTTAAAATAGGAAAACCTACAATAAAAATTGGCTACCATTAAATTTCGAATAATTTATTTGTGACTGATTCATTGCAATAGAACGAAAAATATCTAGTAACAATAATTGGAATATCTCAGAGAATTTTTCATCAAATGGTATAGAATAATTTTTTTTGCTTGGCGCAAAATTTACTAATTGCCATTTCTTTGATTAGCGTACAATATAAAAATTAAATTTTGGATTTTTATGAAATTATTAGTTCTTTGGTGCACAACTATCATGGTTATCCTCTGTTTTTGTTGATTATTTTCTATATTTCACTTCTATATTTACTTCTACGATAAACATTTTATTTTATAGCCCTTTCGGACGTTCTTCGTAAAACGCCCAGTATATTAGCACTTGTGTGCCTAGAACTTACCTCTAAAATTATTTTTTTTTTAAATCTACTTCGATAATACCATATTTTACGAACAAAAACATTCCTTCATATAAAACATTTTAGTTCTAATGAGCAATATTATTCACTTTTCTCAGTATTATATCTTCAAGGAGCAGAGTATATACAAGAGTGTTATATATATATATACCTTTAAGGCATTTCATAAATTCAAGCATGTCTTATTACTTTCCTTATATACATAATGTATAAGGAAAGTATTGTGACGGGGTCGAAAATTCGAATTCGAGTTTTCGACGGGAGAGCACGTTTCAAGTATCCCTGATCACGAATCAAACATTTTTTAAGTGATGTCTGTGTGTGTGTGTGTGAAAGTATGTGTGTGTGTGTCAGTGAGTCTGTGGAGACGATAACTGACGAACGAATGGACCAATTCGAACGAAATTTGGTACAAAAATCACAATCCGTAAACACTGGAAGCCTATTGTTTCTATTTGCAATCGAATGTTCAGAACCCCCCTAAATTTTCGAGTGAAATTTTGAAAAAATCGTTAAAAAATCAAAACCGCTAATAAAGTTACGCAAATAGACATTTCTTATGTAATTTTTCATTAGAAAACGATTGGCATAAATTTTAGAACGCTAACATGAACAGTTCTCGAGACATTGCACATTTTTCAAAAAAATTATCAAAAAGTCAAATAAAATAAAAAAAAAATATTTCCTATTGAGAAACTTGTTCATTTTTCATACGTAATACCATGCGATAAATTGGGTGACATCATTCTCGTGGATCTAGCTCGTTCCTTTCATGAGAAAAAATACTTTGAGTACTACTTTTGTATTTGAACGCCAATAGTCATTTATCTGCTGTAAGAATAACTTATTTCTCCTTCCATAACACTTGGCGAGATTTTGGCGACGATTTTGGCGGAATGTCGCCAACTTGGCGACTTTTTAAAATGTTGCCAAATTAAGTAAAATCTCGCCAAATGGATGAAATTGGCACAAAATCAATGAAAATTACGACTAATTGGAGAAAATTCAATATCTTAGAAAGAATATAAGTATCTACTACTATAAGAAAAACCCATTTTTTTACTGTTAAAGTAGTAAATTCACTGTAAATTAGTTGTAAATTAGTAGTATAAAAGTAGTAAATCATATAAGGAAAGTGATGTGTTGCCCACATCAGATTTTTACTCGCATATAAGTACTCGTATATAACTTGATGCGTTGATGTTTGAACACAGAAAAGTGGGTTCCGCGTAGAATCTATTCTGGGCAGTTTTGCATTTTGCCATTTTAATGAGCGGATAAGTATCTTTTCCATCTCGAAAAAACTCCTGGTTAAACTTTACGATGGGAATAAGACGAGTTTGTAGAAATCAAGATATAATCTAGAATGTTTGAAGTTCACATATTAACAGAATGAAATACTTTACAGCATTATATAGATTCGGGAATGTCTTGTTTCAGAAGTACATAATTCGATGCATTGATGCTTGAACTCAGAAAATTAGGTTCCACGCAGCATTTTTGCATCTTGCCACTTTAAAGAACTGATAAGTACCTTTTCCATCACGAAAGAACTGCTGGTTAAACTGCATGGTGGGTAAAAGAGGGGTTTGTGAAAATCAAGGTATATTCTTGACTGTTTCAAGTTCACACATCAACCCAATGAAATACTTTACCACAAATTGTAGCATGGAGAATCTTTTTAAGTAGAATCTTTAGCAGTTGCTATAGTTATTTACAAGATAATCTTTAAAAGAATGTCTTCAAAGAATTTCTAGTACTAACTAGAAATTATCACCCTATTATTTTTCAAGCATTTTTGGAACCATTTTGAAATTCAATTTAATGGTGGAACCCCAGAATGAGAAAAAGTGCATTAAGAATTCAAAATGTTATACGAATTTCTATTTTAAGAAAATTTACACAAAACTATCACGTCGCGGAACCACTAGAGTACAGCCGTGGAACACTGGGGCTCCGAGGAATATATTTTGAAAAACCCTGTACTAGAAGATAGATTAGGGTAGGTGTTGGAAACCTTTTTCACACTGAGAGTAAAATCCACTTAAAACAAGTCAACTTTGGAATTTTCGGAGCTGCAAGATTTACAGTGATGGAGCTGCAAGATTTACAGCAAGATTTACAGTGATAAAAAATTGCACCTCTAGTCATGTAGAATTTTTTAGTGTCCAATTCAATTGTTTGAAAAATTTATGTAATAACAAAAGAGATATACTACGAGTATATATGCTTGAAGTAAACTTGAACTGCATATATACAGTTCAAGTTTATTTACTCCTATTTTTTTACTCTAATCAATTTTCCTTCAAGTTTATTTACTCCTATTAATTCATCCAAGTTCATTGCATAACGAAATTATTTTGTATCAGAAAGGTAAATTTGCAAAGTTTATTGCGGAATGCATCCAAAAACTTTTCCTCTCAGTAATTCTAAATCTTGAAGTTTGATAAGCTTAGTTGATAGTTTTTCATCTCAATCATTTACATGGCTGACACTTTATGCAAAGCTGAAGAACTATCATACTAAAATATCACATTATACTGAAGTATATCCATCTACAAGCATTTTGATTATTTTCCAGTTGGATAGAATGAATGGGATAGTTATACATATTTATTATTTATATTTTAAAAGTCAGAAATTATCTTACATTATAAAAGGAGATGAATATGTAAATTACACTTTGAGCAAAAGATAAGAAACTTGAGCAACGCATATAAGCACATATAACACAATAATGCGGCATGCTGCATTATTATGTTGTTTGTGCTGCTGCACTATTATGTTGTTGTTTGTGTTATGTTGTTTGTGCTGCATTATTGTGTTATACACGTTGCTTAAATTCTTTAAAAGGATATGTCTTCAGTATGCGTGCGTGTGCGTGTATGTCGTCTGTAGCAGAAAATCGAAACGTCAGACACTGGCGACATTTGCTTCAGCTTTACTTCAGGTCCAAACATATAAACCGATCAAACATATTATCACATACAGTTTCCATCTTGACATCATCGGAAATATCGAATAGCGTTCATTTTCAATATCTTTGAATTGGATCCATAATTCCTTCCATATCTGTTTATTTACTTTTAAATACATCGAATTATGCATGCTTTATATCTTCTTTTTTTTTTAAGGAAGATTAGCACAATTATTAGTTTGGCAAAGCCATGGGTAGCATTTTCGCTTACTAGCAGGAAAAAAAAAACTTTGAATTACTTTATGTTCTTATATTTTGTTGTTACTTTTCTGATTGGCAGTGGGCTGATGGTTATGGGGAGCAGTGGACTGATGGTTATGGGGAGCAATGGACTGATGGTTATGGGGAGCAGTGGACGTTTGTGCTCATGCTTGGCAAATTGTTACGCGCAACTATGTATGCGTTGAAAGTAAATGATTCTTTCATGTGCAGTTTGCGCATCAGTTGGAATATCAGTTATCTCCAGTTATCTTCTTTGGTTATCTTTGATTTTATAAAGCGGGAGGGGTTCGATTCAATTAATCGCGTTTTAAATCCCTGGCAACTTCGAGTAGAGTTTTTAGTTTTGAAATAAAAGTAGACTTTTTTTAATGAAACGCCTTCAAATGTGTTTAACAGCGACGCTTATGATGGATAGTTTGATTGATTCAATAGTGTGGTGATTTATCTAATTAATGTAAACTATACAAAATAATTATTCATAATTAAGGAAAACTGGAGCAACGTATCCAAGCACGAGAATTAAATATAAATCTGTGCATTTTTATTTAATATGTACTTCAATACTTTGCTAAATTTTATCCTTTGCACATAATGAGTTTTTATGTATTGATATTCACAATTAATCAGAGAATGAAGAAAAAGCCAGTCAAGCAATACTGGTTACCGGTTACATTATGAATAAGACCTCTTTGATAAATTGATTCTGTCTTCTTTCAGAAGATACTCTTATTGCAGATACTAGTATCCATGGGCTGGTTTCGCACTTACTATGCGCTCGTCGGCATGGAGTAACAGATATCTACAATTGCAGCAAGAAACTCGCTATTGCTTGGAATAGACGTAACTGCAGTGGCAACAAAAACTAGTTATGTCAAATATAGGTTGTTTGCGAAATTTTGCCACATAACGCATTTCCTTTTTGCAGCTGGAGTAATAAATATTCGGTACTGATGGGCATAATAAGAGTGAAATTTGTCCGCCAACACTGTTTGCTATAGAGCAAGTGTCATACAGTCGAAGATCCAGACCCAGACCACTCGACTGGCCCTAGGGCTTACAGCAGTTGTTTGAGTGGAATGGAAAAGAACCTGGAAAAATTGTCATTCAGTGGCGTAACGAGTATTAAGTGCTGTTAAGAAACGTTATTGGGCTCCAAAATATATAGGGGCCCTGAGCGAGTTGGGGTATTTGCGGCCCACAGAATGAAACAAACTTTTTCTCCAAAACTTTATTGAAAAATAAAAGTATTTTATTTTTATTAAAATAATTATACGTATTACTTCATCTATGACTAATTTAATTGATTCCATGAGTAATATGAAAACATTTTTACACAAAATATCCATTGCTTGTTAAATATAAACAAAAATATTTTTCAAATATTGAAAAACGCGGGGCTTTAAAAAGCGCAATGTGGGAGCCAGGACGAGCAAGTTTCTATAAGATTTTGCACTCAGCATGGTAACCAATGAAAACGTTGACAGCTTGACGTAATGGGGATTAAGATTCGTCATTCGTAATGTCACGGTCCAGAGTAAATTTTGAGAGGAGTTGTCAAGCCACACGCATTATTACAGTTGAAAATAATTTGCTAATTTTGAAGTGGCAATATCAAGGCATAAACAACTTGAGCAAAGATTTAAATTGTGCTGTGAACACAGGATCCAGTAACATCCAAGGACATTTAGCGACGTCATTGGAATAAGACGACAGTCGCAATTAATAAATTATGTCCCTCTTGAGAGTCCGAGAACAAAATATGCGCGTTCTTAATTTCCATGTCGTCATATGCGTAGAGTCAGGTAAAAATAATTGCATCAATTACGCCCCAGAACGAGTAGAGGCAAAATGCAAACTCATGCGCAACAATTGCGATGGCTTTACTTCACATTTGAATTCACTTCAATCATAGGATTCACTGATGGGTAAGCTTTCTTCAAGTATCCTTTCTCCGAATTTTTTTAACATTCTGCACTGCTGATGTGAGCGAAATATCACATGATACCATCTTATTTCTCAGCCAGCTCTATAAACAATCTCGAATTTATGATCCATACACAGGCTACCAAAAGACCACACATATAGCGAGGGTCAAGCCAAGCCGTGTAATGTCACACGTCCGTCGTCGGAGCTTTCAATGTGCGATTAACAACAGAGGCAAAACGGGAAGGCAGATATCACCCACCGCGATAAACGTTCAATCGTCAAGCGTTCAGCGCGAGTGTTTACTGACGTGTGTATATACAAGTTCTGAAACGCTTTTCTGGCCTACAAACTGCGTTGTCTGCACGTCAACGTTATCTGGCTCAGTTCTGAGCTTTAATATGGATTTTGTGCAGTCGTAAAGTGGTGAAGTTTTGAGTTTTACGAGTTTTTTAGCGTGGGAAATGTGTTATTTCGCGTCTTCCATGCAAGTGGGCAAAAGTCGTATTATTGTCTCTCCGTCTGAATGTTATGACTTTTAGATTAGTTTTGTTTTGATGGATACGGAGATTGCAGAACTACTATACTGAGTTTGTCTCCTCCCATCTGTTTATGGAATTACTGAAAACCACTAAAACCGATAATCTTTACTACATACATACAGCGGCGTAACTGGGAATTTTAGTTCCTTAAAATATGTAAAGGGGCCACCCAAAATTTCGGATTTGGACTCCAAAATAAATGCATTTAAGGATATACTTTTATTTTGGGAATTGTTTTAATACCTGAAAATATTTAAAATTTTTGGTAGTTTCTACAATTTCCATTCTTCTTCGTTTGCTATTATTCTTTTTAAAGCTCCACTAGTTTTATTTAAATTTTTGTCAGCCATAAATGAATGAAAATTATTTTAAAAGCATTTCCTTATAATAAAGAAATGTATTTAATAATAAATTTTGCTGGGATTGCATTTTTGACCTGATTATATCAATTACGAGTTTCGGGTTTAAAGATAATGAGAATTATTGATATTTTCAATTTTTTACTTCATTTATTTTGTTTTGGCAAATACTTTTTAAACTCATATATAGTGTTTAGCCAATTGTTGAAACAGAACAAAAATAGCATGGGTACATATTTTCTAATATCCTTTAAAGCTTTCATTTCGACATATATTGATCCAATTTCATAGATTTTTCTTTCCGTCATATATTGATCCAATTTCATAGCTTTTTTATTTTGGCACATATTGATCCAATTTCATAGCTTTTTCATTTTGGTATATATTGATCCAATTTCATATGTTTTGTAAATTTGTTTACAAAATAGACCATCAGGATGCTTTATTTTTTGGATCTGTCTCTTGAAGATAATTTAATATGGCGAGAACATGGATTATTATACTTCCTTTTAGCAGAATTAAATTAAACATATTAATAGAATGTTTTGAATAACAATGTCATTTAGAATACCATAGGAATGTGTACATAATTGTGCATTTTGAGTTTTTATGCTATATATTCTGTACGAAAAATGAGTAATTACAGACGTCTCTATCATGAATATGGCGTTCAAAGAATATGGCGTTTTCCTTGAGAGAAACAATTTTTACTTTAGTGTAATTTGAGAGTTCCACAGGAATTCATTAAAAGTTTCAGCATATCATTTACTGTTTGCGACAGTTTATTCTGAGTTAGAATAGAAAGATTGCTTGTTCTCGCTTTCTCGGCAACATATCTATTGATCTAGTTTTTTGAAAACGCTTGACTAAGCTTGTAACTGTTGCATTGCTAAGGGTTTTAGTCTCTCCGAGATGTTGGCGGTAGGGGAAGGAGGGTATGGTCCCTGTGAATACATCCCCCATTGGGTTCCGGTCTAAATTGGGTGGCACTTCCCAGTCGTCCTAACAGATACCTTACACCTTCAGGTTGGTCGAACGGCCTGGTTAGAAAAAGAAGAAATATTTTAGTTGAATTGTTAAGGGTTAAGAGTTAAGCTGAGGACGCGACAGACAAGTGGTTAGCAAGCAGGGATTGTACTCGGACGACCCGAGTTCGATTCACGTCACTTCCCAAACTGTCGCCGTGTTCAAGCGGAGTACGATCACGTTAAACATGTGGGTCCTTAAGTGCTTTCGAGAGGTTGGTGCTAGGGGAAGGAGGGTACGGTTCCTGTGGATGCCTCCCCCACTGGGTTCCGGTCAAAATTGAGTGGCACTTCCCGGCCGTCCAAAAAGATACCTTACAGCTTTGGGTAGATCGGACGATCTGGGTCGAAAAAGGAAGAAGAAGGGTTTCAAATTATTGGTATTTCTTTCCAAACTCTTCCATGGGTACGGACATTGTGGATGCCTCCCCCACTGGATTCCAGTCAAAATTGAGTGGCACTTCCCGGCCATTCAAACAGATACCTTACACCTTCGGGTAGATCGGACGGTCTGGGTAGAAAAAGAAAGAAAGGTTTTAAGTTATTGGTATTTCTTCCCAAATTCTTTAATGGCACACTCATAAGAATGGCTACAGAAAAAACATTATTAAACAGCGGTTCTCAACGAGTGGTATGCATACCATTGGTAGTACGCGAGAAGATGACTGGTGATACTCTATAAAATGACTGGTAGTACTCCAAAATGACTGGTAGTACACCAAAATGACTGGTAGTACTCCAGACAATGACTGGTGTTACGCGAGAAGATGGTCGATGATACTTGAGAAGATAACTAGTGGTACGCGAAAAGATGACTGGTGGTACGTAGATAAATGGTAATATTAGCAGAATACCTTTCTTCTGAAGGTAAAGAACAACACATTGGTATTTCATGTGGCAGAAATTTAACTAATGATTTTAGAAACTATTCTTTAGTCGACTTCTGGAAAGAACAATTATATTTATAACGCCATTTTATTCATCAGACTTATGTTAAGTAGAATTTTCTTTAATGTTGCGCTTAAAAAATATATATAGAACAAAACTCGACTTAGAGACAAAGTTACGTTTAAAATTAAGTGAAATAAAACCAGGTATAAAGAAACTGATTTTTGTCAAACAAGCACCATGATCACGTTTTGATACTGTTTGTTAATCAAATCATTAATCTTGTTTGCTAATATTTATTATTATTATTATTATTATTTTTAATATTTTTATTAGAAACAAAATAAAAATGTTAACTTTCTATTTGCATACAAGACGTACTTTCTTTTGTTGGTGGTACTGATTTTTCTTTTAACTTTGGCTTTAGTGGTACACATTGAAGAAAAGGTTGAGAACTCCTTCCCTAAAATAAAAATCCTTTTATTTTGCAGAAACGCCATATTCTTCGATTGATAAAAAAATATCTATATTTATCATTTGACATTAAAAACAGCAGACGATATTTTTGATATATTGTAATGTACACTAGTGTCACCTAACAGAAAAAAATTGAACTATTTTAATTTCTCTGAACATTATAGGAACTTAACATCTGATACGCACTACTTTTCGATCATCCTGCAATATTTTATCCCTATGTATGAAATTTTTGAATACCAAAATTTGAATCTACCTCCGTCTTTGCAGAATATCTTCAAACGCCCATGTGGGATTCACAGTTTTATAAAATCTGAATGAAATGAATACTAAGTATCACATTTTACAAAACCAAGTCCAAAAACAGGTAATCTGACTCAGATTCTCAGACAAAACGTCTCCTCAGCGGAAGATCTCTGCTAGGCTGCCGCGCTTCTAATGACAGTAATTTTCCAACAAACCTTCAAACCTCGTGCTTCCAAATAAAGGAACGGCGGTCTAATTCACCCTCAGGTTTACAGGTATACGTACAAGACGTCGAAATGACAATTTCAAACCCAGCATCTTGGCCCGGTTGTAACGCACACGCGAAATTTTGGTGGTATTATTTCACTTAATGGGAAACCGCCGCTTTGCGTGTACAAGAGAGATGGGTTTTTAACAGCTTTTAGGCTGGCATTACTGGATGCATAATTCATGGGCAGTGGAAGGCAGTTTTCGGTGCCCGTTATCTGTTATGAGAGTGAAAATTGTAGTTATGTGAATATTATTACGGGACTTAGAGGGCGCTCGGGAAAGTTTTGATGCTATTTCGGCGGTGATGTGTACATTTGGAGGATCAGCTGAGGGGAATTTGATGCCATGAATAATAAATGTCGAGATGTAGTAAAGGATTGGTGGCGTCTAAAAACGGTGGATCGGGTCATTTAAAGGGATGAGGAACTGATATTTGGTTGAATTAGTTTTTGGTAGAAAAAGGGTATTTCAATAAAATTTTACGTCTTCTCTTTTCTTTTATATGTTATGCGTATTGGAGTAATTCGGATATATATATTTTTTTTCAATTTAAATTCATTCAGTTCTCGTTGTAACGAAATTGAAGGAGCTACGGCGAAGGTAATTTTGAATGAAAACTGAATTAGTTGAGCAGAGGAGGGCTTCAATAAAAATTTATTGCGAGGAGTTTGTTGATTTTAATATTGGTGAAATGCGGTTTTTTATTTTTTATTTTTTTCAAATATAATCAAAATCCATATTAAGAAAAATTAACATTTGCTAATTTTAATAAAGTTTGATTTACAGACGTTTGTTTCTATCATAGTTGTGAAGTGGTCTATAGTATAACTAGAAAATATACCCGGAGTTGCCCGAGAATTAAAGAAGATATTAATTGGACTAATTCATTCAATTTCTCAAAAGGCGATTAAATCAGATATAAAATTAATTACTGAGCAAATCATATGTGAGAAAATCATTAATATTAAACAAAATATAAGAAAAATGTTATTTCCCCGAATCTTTATCAAAAATTTTTTATTTTCCAATACAATATTCATAGTGATAATATATTACCATTCAAAAAATTAGAACGATATATTTTTAATTTGCAAAGTTAGAAACGGATAAGTAAAATCAACTTCGTTAGATAAACGGCTTCTTTTCCGTCACAACCGTTTTATTTTTATGTATATATATATATATATATATACATAAAAATAAAACGGTATAAATATATATATATATATATATATATATATATATATAATAAAACTGTAAATCCAATGGTAGAATGTAAGAAGTAACTCATAATACACTATCTTAAAATTTGCCTACAAAATACAATGAAATACAATGAAATAAAGGAAATTCAATCATACAGAGGAAATTATAAAACGTAAGGCAGGTCATAAAGACAAAGATAGTCAACAAAATTCAAAGGTGAGGAATGAAAATGGAAAACAAAAAAAATCAAGCAAAAAAGCTTGCTCGTAGAAAAGTTCTAGGCTTAATAGTTCATTTCGAAAAAACTCTTTTTCAAGTCCATATATCCCTTCGAAATGAACACAAAATGCTTGTTTCTGAAACACAAGATAGATTTTATCTGTAAACTTGTGTTATATGGACGACAAGCATAAAGATTGGAAAAAAATAAAGGAAATATAAATACCTTAAAATGCACCTCTTAAGAGCAATATATGACTAGACCAAGTTTTGGCATACGCAGAAATGAAAAGATGTGTTCTGCTGTTGCCAAAGAGAGTAATAAAAACCGTACTGCGTAAAGGCAGTAAAAAGATGCATTCTACAGTTAAAGCTACAAAAGTAAAAGATGAAAATATATTATAATGTAAATTCAAGAGAATGTAGAAGTATGGCTAAAATAAGATATTAAGGAGAGATTATGAGAATTTTAGGCTAATCGAAACTTATTATCTATTCCATTTACTAAATATGCTGGATATTCATAAAATTTACTGGTAATTTTGAGGTTATTAATGTGCAAAGCATGAAATTTATTATCTGATAATCTATAATTTCTAAAAAGTTGATTAAGTATAATATTTCTAAACAATTGAATCGAGTTGCAGGAATTAAATGGTAATAACTTATTAATATTAAATTTAAAAAAATCTTTATTGTCATATAAATTAGTAACTATCCCAATATATATATATATATATATATATATGTATATATATATATATATATATATATATATATATATATATATATATATATATATATATTCCAGAGACTGCCCAGCTCATCCAAAGGGCGTAGAGCAGTTACAAGGGACCGCTGGGAGAAACATAGAAAAACAATACACAAATACATACAAAGGTAATATACATAGACTTACAAGGACAATATACATATATTTTTATATAGACAATATACATGTACACATATAGACGATATTCAAAAATACTTTCAATTATTAATGAGATTTTCAGTAATGAGAGTAAGATAACAATTAAGCTAACATATCGAAAATTCCAAAAAGGTACATCCAATGTTATAATTCGCAATTTCATTGCAAATGAACCGAAAATGAGCTTTAAGCCACTGAACACCGGCAAGATGTTTTCTCGTAAAATAGGAAACCGTAATATTATTAATGAAATTGGAATTGGTATGAACCGAATTAAAAGTAGACATTGAGGAAAGGCTGCTAGTAAATATGTTTGAAATAGTATTATTGCTTTCCTTATATACATAATGTATAAGGAAAAATATTGTGACGGGGTCGAAAATTCGAATTCGAGTTTTCGACGGGAGAGCACGTTTCAAGCATCCCTGATCACGAATCAAACATTTTTGAGGTGATGCCTGGTTGTGTGTGTTGTTGTTGAGACCCAGACCGTCCGACCTACCAGAAAGGTCCTGGTTGTGTGTGTGTGTGTGTGTCAGTGAGTCTGTGGAGACGATATCTCACGAACGAATGGAGATTCGAATGAAATTTAGTACAAAACTCACAATCCAAGAATATTGGAAGCCTATTGTTTTTAAACGCAATCGAATGTTCAGAACCCCCCTAAATTTTCGAGTGAAATTTTGAATAAATCATCAAAAAATCAAAACTTTTAATAAAATTACACAAATAGATATTTCTTATGTAATTTTTTCTTAGAAAACGATTGACATAAACTTTAGAACGCTAACATGAACCGTTCTCGAGATATTGCACATTTTTCAAATAAATTTATCAAAAAATTCCATGAATTAAAAAAAAGTATATTAACTGTTGAGAAATATGTTCACCTTTCATATGTAATGTCATACGATAAATTGGGTGACATCATTCTCGTGGATCTAGCTCGTTCCATTCATAAGAAAAGATACTTTGAGTAATACATTTGTATTTGAACGCCAATAGTCATTTATCTGCTATAAGAATAACTTATGTATCCGTCCATAACGCTTGGCGAGATTTTGGCGATGAATTTGGCTGAATGACGCCAACTTGGCGACTTTTTTAAATTTTGCCAAATTAAAGGACATCTTGCCAAACCTATAAAAATGACGACTAATTAACGAAAATTCATTATCTTGGAAAGAATATAAGTATTTACTATAAGAATAACCTATTTTTTTGCTGTAAAAGTAGTAAATTCATTGCATTATATAAGTATGTTTTAGATGTATATAAATATGTTTTAGAATAAGGCTATTAAAAATACAGGCCGCAAACCTAATGTTTCCACCAAACTTATAACCTTCCGTATATATATTCCAAATAGCACCATCATTGCAGCAGGTAAAAGTTAAGGAACTTTGATGTGGAGGAATTAGGTTAATAGAGATATTATGGTCAAAAGAACTAAGACGTGCGATATCCCGATTTTGAATTAATTAATGTGCTTCTTCTAAAAAAGGAATTTATCATGCAATATCTTTAGAACGAAGGTGATATATGAGGGATCCCTAGTATAGTAAATAGTGCATTATTCGGCGAAGTCTTGTAACATGAAGAGATTTTTATAAGCATTGTAATTTAATAAGCTTGATAGAGTTACCAACATTTAAATTACTCGCCCTAATCCCTGCACAATAAGTGATTTTTTTTTTCAATGTTGGAGTGATACCAAAATTTTAAGTGAGTTTTGTTATGCCCCCAATCATTTCCTGTAATTTTGTAGAGCCTAGTACTAAGAATATGATATTTTTCGTATAAATAATTTATATGTGCCCTCAAAGCAAAAATATTATCAATGATCAAACTTAAATATATTAAATTCTTCATGATTTTAATAACAGTTTCATTAAATTTAAAAAGTGGATGCCTTTTTAACTTTTTTTTCTCCAAAACAATAGAATTGCGGTCATCTATTTCTATGCTCAGTTTTAGGGATTTTAGGACATCGAAAATTAAATTAAGTTATGTATTCGTATTTGTTTCTAATATCCTACGATTAACCCCGTAAGTAACAATAGCAAGATCGTCTGCGTATGCTTAAAGAAAATATTATTTAGGGTGAGGACGAAGTTGAAATATAAGTTCCAAAACAACAGATCCTTGTCGGGCTCCTTTGGAAATAAATTTAATATGATTACAATCTTAATCAATATAATTAACGGACAGCTTATTTAAATATGAAAAAATAAAATGTTTGAAGAAATGAGGAATTTTTAAATTATTGAAAACAGAAACCAAGCAATTCCAATTAAGACTATCCAAAACTGATTTGATATCTATTGTTGTAAGGGAACAATGATTATTAGTATTATAAATTTTAATATTGTTAACGAAGTTGTAAATGGCATTTTCGCCACTGCGTATTTCACGGAAGCAATATTGATTATTCTGTAATACTCGTATGTCATTTTTAGTTAAGCAGTGATTAAAATTATTGATAAAAACTCTTCCCAAAATTTTCCTAAAGATGGGTAATAAATAGATATAAGTGGATAAAAGTGGTCTATAAGTGGAGCATAGTGCAGGGTCTTTTCGTATTTAATGCAGAAACATAATTTTAGCATTTCTTAGGCATAAATGGAAGTGACAGTATTTAAAACATAAATTAAACGATTAACTAAAAATAGTGATGTTGATTATATATAAATCTTTACAAATTTTGTAGTTTATAAGGTCTAGTCCTGGGGCTTTACCTCCTTTGAGAGAATTGAAGACCAAATTTATTTCTTCAGTGAGAAGATCCTGATGATTATCAGGAATAGGATTCAATGGAAAAGAAGTGAACTCGGTATCCGCCCCAAAACAGTTATTCATGAATCGATCGAGTTTTCCTTTATAATCTAAACTTAAGTTGTCTTCAATTTGTAGATTAATTTTTGATTCTTAATTATTTTATCAAAAGCAAGTTTAAAGTTTAAGTCATATTTATCTAGGAAATTTGAACAAAAAGATTTCCAAGAATTGGTTTAATTTTATTGATAAGTAGTTTGTATTTGGCTCTATTTATTTTTATAAAGAATTTTAGCATTTTCAATTTCTATGTTCATGGCATTATTTTTAATCAAAGATTTTACACGTCTGGAAAGAGCTGTCATCAGCGGTTTTATCTTTATCGCTCGCCCAAAATAAAATTGTTTCTGAAGTAGAAATTTTAACAAATTTTCGGCAACAAATGTTTGCGCGACACAGTCGCGTGCCAATCAGTTATAGAGACCGTTTACGTGTAAGACTCGTAAATGCCCGCTGCGGGATTTCGCCATTTGCCATCAGCTATAGCCCTTGATTTAGTTCTACACCTAGCGGATCTGCGGCATTTAGTTAAATGTTTTAGCCCTTTACAATATTAGTTACATGTTTCTTGAGTTTTTTATATGTTGGCTTCTTCCTCCTGAAGTAAACAGGTGCGACGCCATGTTTTTTCGCCAAATTTATATATTTATAGATTTTGTCTATTTTTAGTTCATGGGGAATTGAATAAAAGTTAGAGTCGTTTTTGTTGTAGAGATTTTGCTGACATGCTATTCAGTATTTTCTTTCATACTTTAGGCTTCAAATGTTCTTAACTTTTAAACTAATTAGGGCTTTAAGAAAATCTCATCGAAGAGCATCGTCCAGGGATATAAAGTTGCAAATATTGTCGCTGTCTGACGTTTCGTTTTTTACATTACAAGCGACATATAGATGCACAGACATACGTACATACAATCTTCTTTTATTATGTAAGATTCAATAAAGTTTGATTTACAGACTTTGTTTTCTAATATAGTAGTGAATTCGTAACTCGCATGTAATATATAGTACAATGAATGCATTCTTCGACTAATGTAACACCATCTGGATAAGAAAAGTCTACAAAAAAAAATTTAATCTTTCTCAGTTTTATTTTAAACCAGAAGTATACTTAGTCGTACGGAATATGTAATATAAAGAAACTTCAAATTTACATCATATATGTGCACATTCCTATAGTATTCTAAATGATATTGTTATTTAAAACATTCTGTTAAATTATTCAAATTAATCCTCTTAAATTGACGTATCAGAAACGTTTTTCTCGCTATACAAAATTATTTTCAAAGGCAGATCTGAAGACTAAAACATCTTGTAAACAAATTTACTTGAAACAAATTTGCTTGTAAACAAATTTACAAACACTATTAAATATGAAATTTGATCAATACATTCCAAACTGAAAACGCTATAAAAATTGAATCAACATATGACTAAATGAAAACGGTAAAAATGGCTTCAATTTATGAGCCTTTAAGCTCAGATGAAGTTGTTCATTTTGGAGAACGTAGCTGGATTCAAAAAAATTGCTTATCTAAAAATGACACAACTATAAACTTTTGTTTTAAGTCAAAGATGCCTTACGACCAAGGTTTAACACATAAACTAGTACTTCAAAATAAATGGTTTATTAACAACACATACAACTAATAAAACAACTGGCTGTCAAACAAATGAGGCCTGTAAACAAATCATACATGAAATTGTACATCCCCGTATCTTGACTGCATATAAATACTTATATAAACCTTGGGCCATGAAATTTGAATTGTTCGTAATAATAGAATACGGCCGGCCGATGCTTACCCGATTCCTCATCGGACGTCTAAATACTTCAAAAAACACTTTTATGGACTAGATTCTGTTAATTATGCTTGTATACATCTGGATTAGTACCTCTTGATCTCTCCTCTTATAGCCAGCGAATGTGGGAATTCTAAACTGCAACTTACCCCCACATGCACCTATTTAAAACCTTAGACAAGCCATTCTCTCTTACCCGAACAGAAACATTATCCTGTTCTATTGCAAGATCGCAGAAATTGTTATCTGCCTCAGGATTGGCCTATATAACCAAATCAGTAAGAAGTCGTTAATTGAACATAAGATGTAATTTGGAACGTAAACTAAGTGCAATCATAACCAAACGTTGTAAAGACCTCACAAATGGGCTAAACTTTATATATGAGTTTGAAATATCTCTGCCAAAACAAAACAGATGACTTAAGAAGATGTAATCTATTGAAAAATGTAAATCAAATTTTATTTGTATACACAGTCCTTAATATTTACATCGGAAAAAATCTAATGTGTTCAGCACATGACTTTCCTTATATAATGCAATGAATTTACTACTTTTACAGTAAAAAAAATTTTATTGTTATAGTATATACTTATATTCTTTCCAAGATATTGGATTTTTTTCGATTAGTCGTCATTTTCATACATTTAGCGTCATTTTTATCCATTTGGCAGTCATTTTTATCCATTTTCGTTAATTTAGCAGCATTTAAAAAAAAATCGCCAAATTGGCAACATTTCGCCAAATTCGTCTCCAAAATTTCGCCAAGCGTTATGGACAAATAAATAAGTTATTCCTACAGCAGTTAAATAACTATTGGCGTTCAAATATAAAAGTATTACTCAAAGAATCTTTTTTCGTGAATGGATCGAGTTAGATCCACGAGAATAATGTCACCCAATTTATCGCATGATATTACAAATGAAAAGTGAACATCATTCTTAACAGTTAATATTTTTTTTTAATTTATGGGATTTTTTTATAAATTTATTTGAAAAATGTGCAATATCTCAAGAACGGTTTATACTAGCGTTCTAAAGTTTATGTCAATCGTTTACTAAGGAAAAATTACATAAGAAATGTCTGTTTTCGCAATTTTATTAAAGGTTTTGATTTTTTGATGATTTTTTTTTCAAAATTTCACTCGAAAATTTAGGGAGGTTCTGAACATTCGATTGTGTTTTAAAACAATAGGCTTCCAGTATTCACGAATTGTGATTTCTGTACCAAATTTCATTCGAATTGCTTCATTCGCTGTGAGATATAGTCTCCACAGACTCACTGACACATACAGACATCATCTCAAAAACGTCTGATTCGTGATCAGGGATGCTTGAAACGCACTCTCCCGTCGAAAACTCGAATTCGAATTTTCGACCCCGTCACAATAGTACTTTCTTTATACCTTATGTATATAAGGAAAGCAAAAATTAAAATAAAAATCGTCCACTGTATAAACTTTTCATTCCCTTGCTTAGCAACATGATATATATATTTTTTTAAATTAATTTGCAGAAAAAAAAAAAAGAAAAAAATCCGTAGGCATGATGCTAGGGAGGTTTGTTTTTTTTATTAATATCTGGATAACCCTGGTTCTAGAAACTCAAAATATGAATTAAATGTGGGGCTATTTCACGTGTCTACCCACAAAATTTCCTGAAATTCGGTGCAGACGTTCTCCCGTGCTAATGAGATAAACAAACACACCCACAGACAATTTTATTCTTTTATTTATATAGATATATAAATCCGTGCCTTTCTTTCGCTTGGCGCTTGTGTGGGCTAGGGTGAGGGCACGCTGCCTTATCGCCCCTTGAACAGTCTGTGGTCCAGTGTTGATATATGTATGACTGAGGTCTCGTTCCAATATCTGTTACCTCTGTCGCACATCCCCACTTTGGGTGTTCCAAATACATGTATTTTACTGATTTTGGACTGCCACCTTATAGTTCTTGCTTAGAGTTTGTTCGCTAAATATACTGTTTTGTCCTGATAAAGAAGGTCCAAAACTAACTGGAAACAGTTGTAACGTAATTTGCATATGTCTGCTTTCTTTAAGGAAGTATTGAAAGCGCTATTCTCGCAAGCAGCAGCTTTTTTGTGTGTGATTTAAATAGAGCGCTTTACAACATAGTTGAAAAGTGTTTATGACTTTTGTCATTCTGTCTGTCCGTTCGCATGATAACTACCGTAAAAATGACTTTATCAAAATTAAATTTTAATATGTTGTTCAAACGGTTTGTGGGGCATATGGGAATGCAAATTAATAATATCACATAATTAATTTTGGATTGAATCCGGGATGAAAACGCGAAATACATTGAACCCCATTGGACCTAATTTTTCAAACATTTTTTAAGTAAAGTTAAAATTCACAAATTGATCCGACAATTTTAGAAAATATTCCAATAATTCCATAAAATATATATAAAAGAAAATCAGTAAAGTATGTTCGGTAGTTTTTTAAATAAAAATTAAAATAATAATTGCACCCATATTACATGAAGGGATCAAGTGATCCACTTCAAAATAAAATATGGTATCCATCTTTTTTCCCAGTGTCAAAATCGTGATTTTTAAAGTTCTTTTAAACTTATATTTAATGTTGCATCCATCCTAAAACCGCTTTATTTTTTCATATTTCTGTGCATCTATATTTTGCGCTAATTCAAATACTACATATTTTTTGTTTAAATGATCATCAAACTTTGATTATTTCTACAACGAAACCCAATTTTAACGTATGCAGAATGTAAACTAATCAAGCTGTTAGATACGTTGTACAAGAATTGCTGAATTTTTTTAACTCAAAATTATTTAGCCCTAGAGTCTGCAATGTAGGTGATATGAATGAAATATTCATTGATTTTACATAGAGAAGCAGGCGATTTTATAGCATTGCCTTTTTCGATGAAGTTTTAAGCATGAAGTTAGAAAGTACTCTTACCTCCATGGATTTAAGTTTTTAGTACTCTTACCTCCATGGTTTTAAGTTTTTAAGTGAAATAAATTATTGTAGTACTGTGATAATTTAAAAAATATCACCTCTGAATGTAACACATTTTAGAGATGTTTAAATAAAATTGCATTGCAGTTGAAAAGTGTTTCATAATCGATGCTTTATGCATGATTGATCATTCGTGTTCTATTTAACATCGGCTTTGTTTACATCTTTTTAATAACGTATTACTTTTTTACTTACCTTATATACATAATGTATAGGGAAAGTATTGTGACGGGGTCGAAAATTCTAATTGGAGTTTTCGACGGGAGATCACGTTTCAAGCATTCCTGATCACGAATCGAACATTTTTGAGGTGATGTCTGAGTGTGTGTGTGTGTGTGTCAGTGAGTCTGTGGAGACGATATCTCACGAATGAATGGAGTGTTTCGAATGAAATTTGGTACAAAAATCACAATCTATGAATACTGGAAGCCTGTTGTTTTAAAACACAAACGAATGTTCAGAACCTTCTTAAATTGTCGAGTGAAATTTTGAAAAAATCATCAAAAAATCAAAACCTTTAATAAAGTTACGCAAATAGACATTTCTTATGTCATTTTTCCTTAAAAAACGATTGATATGAACTTTAGAACGCTAGACTGAACTTCTCGAGATATTGCACATTTTTCAAATAAATTTATCAAAAAATCCCAAAAATTAAAATTAAAATATTAACTATTGAGAAACATGTTCACTTTTCATATGTAATATCATGCGATTAATTTGGTGACATCATTCTCGTGGATCTAAATCGTTCCATTCACGAGAAAAGATACTTTGAGTAATACTTTTGCATTTGAACGCCAATAGTAATTTATCTGTTGTAAAAATAACTTATTTCTCCGTCCATAACGCTTCGCGTGATTTTGGCGACGAATTTAGCGGAATGTCGCCTACTTGGTAACACTTTAAATGTTGCCAAATTAACGAAAATCTCGTCAAATGGATAAAAGTGACGCTAAATCAATGAAAATGCCGACTAATTGACGAGAATTCAATATCTTGGAACGAATATAGGTATCTACTGTAAGAATAACATTGTTTTTTAACTGTAAAAGTAGTAAATTCATTGCATTATATAAGGAAAGTCATGTGCTGCCCACATCAGATTTTTTTTATGGAGGTACATCTATAAAGAAAACTATTATAGGTACAGGTATAATATTTATTCTCAGTAAGAAAGCCATTTATACTCTCAATTGCACCTTTCTTGCGAAATATGTAAGCGAAACTAATTTCAACTTCTGAAACTTTTATGATATCTTTACTGCAATAAAAATGTTCAAGTATTTAAAAAATATAAATGATATGTTGACAAATTTGGATAAGATAATGAAATTATACATCATTTAATTTATACTTAAAATTCCTTGCTCTATATGAAAGAAATTATAACACGTAACAATGTAAATTTAACGGCAGTAAGAATGTATTCATAAAATTATATGTATATCTTCATGTTAAATCAATGATATTGTTATGGCGTAGCCACTGGAATCGCGCGTATGCGCTAAGGATACAAGAATCAGCCCAAATTTCTGAATAACTAAAACGTTTATTTACAGGCGCAGTATAAACAGGAACAACATACAGCAAAACAGCATTTAATACTCCACTAATTTCATAAAACAAATTATCGAAACATTGACGTATTTCTTTCACAAAACAGTCGTTACTATTCTCAAAACATTGACGAATATCACAGTTCAATGTAGTTCGTATCACGTCAACTATTCTCCAACTGAGTGATGACTCTTTTCATAGACTTTCTATAGAAATGTCTGAAAACCTCTCATATCTCGTAGAGTAGACTATCGGTTATTTTGAGGTGTTTCTCAAACCTTCGAAAAATCGCCAAATGGGCAGTAAATTGCCAAACCTGAAAACCCTCTTCTGAACTTCAGCATCTGGAAGCCATAGATTCACGTTATAGGAAACATTGTATGTACGGGTATTTTTCCGTCTAGTTTTTAAAAGTGACTCCAATGAGAGCATTTTTCAAGTTCATGACAATAACAATTTAATTTAATTAAATATAGAAATGCTATTTAACACAAAACCATGAACGAAAATCGAACAGGATTATTCCCAGTTTTGGTACCAGTTATACCACTCTGTAGTTCTCTCTGTAAAAATCGGTCTGTAATTTTCGTTTGACATATTAAAAACAGTAGACGATATTTCTGGTATATTATTGAGGGTATATTAGCGCAACCATACTGAAAAATATTCTACTTCAATTCAATTCAACTTCTTTGTACATCATTTGCTATTATATTTTAATGTGTGTGATTGTTCAATCACCTGTATATGGGAGCATTATATAAGAAAAATCATGTACTAACCACCACAGATTTTTTCCGATTGATAAAGAGATAGTTCTGTAATTTTTCTCTGACATATTGCGAATACAGTAAATTTATTGCATTATGCAAGGAAAGTCCACTGAAGCTGTCCACATCAGATTTTTAACACTTTACAACTTACTTGAAAAGTATTTATGACTTTGTTCATTCTGTCTGTCTGTCTGTCTGTCTGTCCGTTGGCACGATAACTGCCGTAGAAACGACTTTATCATATTGAAATTTTAGAATGTTGTTCAGACGGTAAGTGGGACCTTTGGAAATATAAATGAATAATATCACCCAATTAGTTTTGGATTGAACCCGGGTTGAAAAGATGAAATACATTGAACCCCATTGGACCTAATTTTTCAAACATTTTTTAAGCGGATTTAAAATTCACAAATTGCTTCGAAAGTTTTAGGAAATATTCAAATTATCCCATAATATATATATAAAAAAATTTTAGCAAAATATATTCAGTAGTTTTTTAAATTGAAATTAAAATAGTAATTACACCATATATATGAAGAGATCACTTGACCATTATATGAAGAGATCACGCGACCCACTTCAAAATAAAATATGGCATCCATCTTGTGTCAAAATCGTGATTTTTAAAATTCTTTTTAATTTACATTCAGTGTTGTATCCGTCCTAAAACCGCTTTATTTCTGCTTAATTTCTGTTCATCCGTATTCTGAAACAGAGCAATTACAATATATTTGAGTTTAAATGATCATCCAAATTTGATTGTTTCTACAACGAAGCCCATTTTTCACTTATGGAAAATGTAAACAGCAAAATATGTAGAATTAGTTGTATCAGAATTGCTGCATTTCTTTAGCGCAAAATTATTTAGCTCATGGAGTCTGCATAGCTGATGTGAATGAAATATTCATTGATTTTACAGTTACGCTAATAATATGGAATATTCATTGATTTTACAGAGAGAAGGACGATTTTTTCGATGAAGTTTTGAGCATAGAGTTTAATTACTTGTACCTCCATGGTCTTAAGTTTTTAAATAAAATAAATTATTATAGTATTGTGATGAATGAAGTGAATGGAAAAATGTTATGAATGAAATGCTGTTTTAATAGAGAGAACCAGGCGTGTTATATTTCGATGGCGTCATTTGAATAAATTTTAGTTGTTTTTGATGAAGTTTTCAAATATAATAAATTATTGTAGTATTATGATAATTTTAAAAATATTATCAAGGAATGTATCGCATTTTAGAGATGTTTAAACCAGACAATTTACATTTCAATGCCGGCATTTGAATGTAAACCAGGCAATTTATATTTCAATACCGGCATTTGAATGAAGTTCATTTTTTTCGACGAAGTTTTAGGTTTTCAAATATAATAAATTAATGTAGTATTGTGATAATTTTTAAAATATTACCGAGGAATGTATCGCATTTTAGAGATGTTTAAATGATATTGCATTGAAGTTAGAAAGTGTTTCATAATCAATGCTTTATGCATGATTGATCTTTCTTGTTTATATTTAGTGTTGTATCCGTCTTAAAACCGCTTTTGCTTAATTTCTGTGCATCTATATTCTGAAACAGAGCAATTATAATATATTTGAGTTTAAATTATCAATGCCATATATCTTGTGTCAAAATTGTGATTTTTAATTTTAAAGTTCTTTTTAATTTGTATTTAGTGTTGTATCCTTCCTAAAACCGCTTTATTTTTGCTTAATTTCTGTGCATCTGTATTTTGAAACAACACAATTATAATATATATATGTTTAAATGATCATCAAACTTTGAGTACTTCTACAACGAAACCTAATTTTTACTCATGGAGAATGTAAACGGATTAGGCTGTAAGATGAGTTGTATAAGAATTGCTGAATTTCTTTAACGCAAAATTATTTTGTTCTGGAGTCTGCAATATAGATGATATGAATTAAACATTCATTGATTAGAGAAGCAAACTATTTAATGGCAGACTTTTTCGATAACGTTTTATGCATAGAGTTAAATTACTTTTACCTCCATGGTTTTAAATTTTTAAGTAAAATAAATTAGTGTAGTACTGGGATGAATGAAATAAAAATGTATGAATGAAATATTTACTGCTTTTACACAGAGAGCCAGGCGATTTATATTTCGATGACGTCATTTGAATCAAGTTCGGTTTTTTTCGATAAAGTTTTAAATTTTCCAATATAATTAATTATTGCAGTATTGTAATAATTATAAAAATATTACCACTGAATGAATCGCATTTTAGAGATGTTTAAATAAAATTAGAGTTGGGAAGCTTTTCATAATCAATGCTTTGTGCATGATTGATCTTTCTTGTTTTTTTTAACGGAGATCACAAGCAAACAATATGAATTATACTTATGTCAAACTGATTGATACTAATATGAAAACCGGGGCTCTGGAAAAACGTTGGGTTTAGGGTCTTCAAAATCGTAAACACGTTTCTACCTGCATTACACACAAATGTTTTGTTTTTAAAAAGTTTCTTCATCAAATCTTTAAATTTGAAGCTACATTATCTTAGATAACCCTTAAAAAAACAAATCGTAAACACGTTTCTACCTGCATTACACACAAATGTTTTGTTTTTAAAAAGGTTCTTTACCAAATCTTTAAATTTGAAGCTACATTATCTTAGATAACCCTTAAAAAAACAAATCGTAAACACGTTTCTACCTGCATTACACACAAATGCTTTGTTTTTAAAAAGGTTCTTTACCAAATCTTTAAATTTGAAGCTGCATTACCTTAAAAAAACAATATCCTGCTCACTTTCTCAACTACGAAACATCAAATCCACTTAAACCTAATGATCTTGAGTCTGAAAGTTATAAAAATAATTAAGATAGACATATAGCATCATTAACCGCAAGTTAATAAGGATCCTTTTCTTTATTTCTCTTTCAACTTTTAAGTGTACCACCCAGGACGAACAATATAATTTTATTGCACAATTAAACCGTCTATCTTAAACATTTTATGTCAATAACATTGCCATTTAAGAGATCTGAACTGAAATTACTAATTGCTTCATCAATTAGACTCTATTACCACTTTCGAACTTGATAGTCATATTTATGTACAACATACTTTATAACGCTCTTTTTAATGCAGCGTTCTCTTTTGAGGTACAATTTATAGTCTACTGTTTAATATATGCACGTCTACTTTATACAAAACTTACGTGCTTATAGATTTAATGTATCACGTTCTGTCTGAAATCACACGAGTATCTTAATCGTATGCAGCAATTAAAACCATTCTGAGAATGCATTTGGAAAACATTTTTTGTTGTTGTACGACCAGAAAAACACCCGGAAAGATTCCAAAAGTCCCTAATTATAAACTCATAAAGCAAGGCACGACAAAGGCTCTTTCAGATGGCGGGTTGTCCTGTACCTATCCATACCAATTTCGAAAGCAGCCAGTATTGAAGCAGCCATCAGAAAGCAGTCATTGAAATATAAAGCGGGACTTAGGGCTAAAAATGACACGCTTAACCAAACTGGCTATTAATTCTGCTGCTTAGCGATCGTGAGAAGAGTAATTTGTTATTCATTAGTACAAATAAAAGAAAGCATGAGATTGACGTTTACAGTCACACTAATGGAACATTAAATATACAGACGGTCAAGAGGAATTTTAAGACCGCATACTTAGTTGTTATTGATGCAGCTGTAGCTTGCGAATAATAATAGGAGCAAACAGCAAATGATTATACCTCATAGTGTTTCATCAATTCCCAATCAGCTAATGTTACCATTAGGGAACAAAAACCTTTGGTGCTAATAATATGGAATTCTGAGGATAAGACCTTATAGGACATCAATATCAAAGGTTACATTCACAGATTTTTTTTAAAGAACCGATTACCTGGAGCAGCATTGACAATGGTAGAGAGTTGTTAAAACTAAAGGCGTGAAAAAAAAATATTCACTAAGACTACATTTATATTAGACAGAAACATGGTTTGAACTCCCATCATTAATGATAACCGGAATGAATAACAGAATAACAGTTATCTGGGATGAATAACACAATAGTAGTTATTGGCTAATACATACCAAAATGGATAAAACAAGTAAAAGCAAAAAGGTTTTTTTTTAAAAACATCTCTTTATTATAGTATATATGTACCTTAAATTGTGTAGTCCTATATATGCAGCTTCACTATTATTATCACATGTTAAAATTTTTCTCTTTTATATTTATATAGAAGCAAAGCCTAATATTGGATTCTTTTTCAAATATTTGATTTAACTCGCCATGGCTGATGTTTGTCAGTCTGTTTCAACCAAAGGTTGTAGAGCAGTTACAAAAGACCACCGATTATAGCAATGGTTATTCATATCATCATTTTTGTAAACAAACTGCCACTCAACTAATATATATATATATATATATATATATATATATATATATATACACTCTAAGACAAAAAAATCGAAGCACCAAGAAATAATTATCCAAATGAAACAAAATTTGGTACAGAAAATGGATGTACAGAAAAAGAAATGATTAGAATTTCAGAACAATTGGATGATTTATTGAATTGACAGATCTACAAAAAGTGAGCGCGTCAATATGGCGTTGGTTCACCTCTGGCCTCGATACAAGTTGTTACCCGACGTGGCATTTAAGCATAAAGTTGGCGTATGGTGTTCTGAGGGATGTCGTATCAAAGGGCCCCCAATTGACGAGCTAATTCGTCTACATTCTGGGATGGTCGCAAGCGACGCTTCATCTCAGCCCAAATGCGCTCCATAGGCGAGAGATCAGGGGATCTGGGTGGCCAAGGAAGTGTGTCGTAAGCACGCAGACAATCAATAGACAGGCGTGGCGTGTGTGGCCTGGCACTATCTTGCTGAAAAGATTGCCCGGTATGGCGGTATGTCGCGAAAGGAATGGCAATACTACGGGTCGTAGAATGCCGGCAACGTACCGCTGTGCTGTGATGGTGTCACGAAGGACTATCAAAGGGTTCCGGCTATCAAACGAAATGGCACCTCAGACCATAACGCCCAGTTGTCGGGCCGTGTGGCATGTGACAGTAAGAGCAGGATCCTGACGATGTCCTGACTGTCTCCAGACACGTCTGCGCTGGTCGTCGGGACTCAGTTCAAAACGAGACTCATCAGTGAAGACAATTCGTTTCCAATCACTGAAGACAATTCCAAGTTGATCGGGTTCGGCACCTGTGCAATCTCTGTTGACGGTGCATTTTGGTCAGTGGTAGGCGGTGTAATGGGCGCCGCGAGTATAGATTCCGCTCCCGTAGTCTTCTCTTAATGGTCCGGGTGGTCATTTCCGTATTTGTTACACATTGGATGATTGATAACGACGAATCTCGTGCTGTCACAGCTGCTCTGACAATCGCTTTATCTTCCCATTCTGTCGTCGCTCTAGGTTGTCCACTTTCCGTTTGCCACTGAAATCTGCCATTCCGGACCCATTCCTGCCAACATCGTCTAATTGCTGCACCGCTCTTACAAAAATGCTGAGCGATTCGCCGGTGTGCCCATTCAGCCTCATGCAGTCCGACTGCACGCCCTTCATATGCTCGTTCAAACTCCTTTATATGCTCGTAGTGATCGCAAATTCGCCGACGAGACATTGTTACAATCAAGAAACGAAAAGGCAATTACGTAATGGCAATCGAAAGTCACTGAACGCTTTGTTCCTGAAAGCGCGGTTCACTCTTAATAAACATCACAATGGTGCTCAGTTTCAATGCTCTGTAGTTCCGAGTATACATTCATTGGCTGCGAATTTTTAATCATTTGCATATTCGGTCGACAGGTGCTTGCATGTACAATTTCATTACTACCGGATAATTTTTCTTATATGAAATATGAAATGTAATGTTTTATGTAATATGAAAGCAAATTATTAATAAAAATGGTCTAGGTTTACTGCAATTCTAATGTATAGTGCGCAAAGTAGTAACAAGTAAAAATGGAAAATATCAATGAAATAGACATACCGGAAATAATGGCGATAGAGCTGAGTGAAAAGTTATAAAACGCTCAAAATGTATAATTGAAAAAAAAAATTGTTTTGAAACGTTATTAAGCCCAATCTCAAAACAAATAGCCCCAGGCAATTTCTGGAGATGACCAATATATATTAATATAAGTTAATATAAATTATTGAACAGCCATTGGATGATCGCCTGCAAAAATCAAAATCTACGCATCGGACAAAAAAAAAAGATGAACGCCAGAATTCGATGAAGAATTGAATAAATATCCATAATACAGTTCGATTCAAAAAGGATATAATAAAAGAAAAATAGGAAGGACCTAAATTGCAATTTTTATATCTATGGACATAAGAATAAATGGTTATAATTAATTTTATTTAAGAAATTGAAAATGAATTCAATAATGGAATATCTGAAAGAATAAAAAAAGTGTATTTTATTTAGGCTTGAAGAATAAAAAAGGCGTGTTCTATTTATTACAAATGATAGAATATTTCAAGGCTAAGCATGTCCATGATGTACAGGCTTGGCCATAATATTTTTTTCTTTGTCTCCTTATTTTTCTGTATCTCACTTCTGTATCTCACTTTCTGTATCTCAGTTCAGTGATAGTTGTTTCTCTTACGGAGCAAGGTCCAGCTCACATTTGGTACTCATCTCAGGAAGGTCTGTTCTCAAAGTTTTTTAAATAATTACAAAATAATCGTATGCTTTCGACATTTTATTTGCATGTCATTTTACGTTGTGATTCATATTTTTGTTTTTTGTCCTCAAAGTCACTCTATGTAATATAATGAATTGGGTAAAGAGAGCTGCTGAACAATATAATATATCTAAAAGAAACTGTAGAAATAAATAAGTAAAAAATGCAAAAGGTATTATCTTTGAAAGCGGCATGTTTATTGTGCAAAGAAATGTCATGATCGCATATCGTTTATCATAGAGAAGCTACAATGAAGCAATGATTAGTAAATAATATCAGCTTTATCTGTCATTAAATAAGAGAAACCTTTATTTTAATGATACCAAATTTTGGGGACAAGATATTATAAGAAAGGTTATATCAATAAATTGCTTTAGGGTTTGCAGTAAAACTAAACTGGGTGTTCATTTAAATACGAAAACTATTAAATCTAAAGGAGAAAAAAAGCAAATATTATCCATTAGACTACATGTTCATAAGCAGGGAAATGTTATAAGCTCAATTTGAGAGAACGACAATCCATTAGTTTTTAGCATTATACATCATCAAACGCCTTTTTAAGAGATAAAAAAACAAGTTAATAATGGATAATGAAGAAGGCTATAAATAATGCAATTTGATAGTAATAAAGGGAAAAATTGAGTGTACGCCCTTTTATTGGAAATATACGGTATGTAATGTTTATATTGGAATTGTCAGACAAAATTTGAATGATTTTGGAATTCTGTTTTTATGGTGGTGTAAGGGGGGGGGGGTGTAATTAGACTGAACGGCTTTGATCAAGTAAATACATAAATGTGTTTCAAGCAAAACCAAGATAACTTGTTTACTAGATTAATATAAAAGCTTCATATAAATAATAAAATGCTATCAATATTAAAATCGGGTGCTATCAGTATTAATAATTATTAATTTATATTTAAATATAAGTTAATTGAGTATTTCAAAATAGTTTTACTTGTTGTCATCCGAAAAAGCGCCAAATGTACAATTTAACATTGAAAACACTGTGTTGTAGGTTTTATACGTCATTCTTCACAGTGAAGGAAGTAAATTCATTGTATTGCAAAAGGAAAGTCATGTGAATTTTTCATATTAGGCATCAAATTACTAGATTAAAAAATAAGAGCTCACACATACAGCATTTCCTCACGTTATTAAACTATTTGCAATGAAAGGAAAATGTGTCGTCATCAAAGTAATCAAGACGCCATATGGATCAAATTCTCTAAACGGATTTTTTCATCTTTCTTGTTACAATATATTTTTTACTATTTTTCAACCTGTTTTCTGCATTATATATTAACAAGAATGGTTTAAACTAAAAAACAAACACACACCATTTTGTGGAAATTAAATAAAAAATGCAAATTTTTATTTACAAGTAAATGCCAGCATGACAGGAGAATGACTCATGAACGCACATATAAGGTTAAAAAATAAGTATTTACTTTTCTGTTCTGAGAATAATTAAAGACAGGTGAATGACAAGGAATAAAAATACTTACCTAAATTCAAGCGATCCTAGTCAATAACATTGTTCCATGCTTCTTGTACGTGACAATTATTCTGTTAAAAATTCAAATTCATTGCAGCATGCCGGAAAGTCATGTCTTTGACTACATCATCTATTTAAAAAATACATTTCAAAATGAAAGACCTTCTGATAACCTTGTATGTATACCTTGTAACCTTGTACTTTTGGAATAATCCTATAGGCAGGTTCTGGGAGTTCTAATTGTTTTTTCATGTTTATAAGTGTAAAAAGCTCAAAACCGGTCCAATGATGATGGTATCTGCAAAGGGAGAGCTACCCTAATCAATAACAATGTTCTATGCATCTTGCAGGTGGCAATTAAACTGTTAACGATTCAAATTTATTGCAGCACATGGGAAAGTCAGGTCTTTGACCACATTGGATATTTTAAAATACATTTCAAAATGAATGAAAGACCTGCTGCTAACCTTGTATGTATACTTAGCACTAGAGTTGCGAAAATTATCAATTCACGACTCTCTGAAGTTAGACTGTGATACTTGCAACCAGTACAGTGTGGAGGGTGGGAATTTAATTACGCAAGGACCATCATGGTGCTGGTCAAAGTGCAAAGTGGGGATACCTTCCCTAGGGAGCTCTGTAATGCAATAAACAGAGTTAATTTAGATTTATGATGGTGTTGCATCTACCTGCAGAGCATTATGTAATGAAATCTCCAAATTCCGGAAACTTGGTTTCATTTCTGCATCTGCTGAATGATATTGCATATGAGAGTTTTAAAGACTGAAGATATTACTACATATTGAGTTTAAATTTTGTTCACATTTATGTATTTCTGTCAGAAGACGATGCTTTATGACGCTATTTATTATTTCGAATTACTTTTTCTTTAATCAGAATTAAACTTTATCGAAATTTAAACTTTAACTTTATTTATTTATTTACTTTTTAATTTACTCTTAAATTTTATTTATTTAAATAAAATTTATTTAAATATTATTAAAATAAATAATTTTTTTATTTAAATACTTTATTTATTTAAATATTTTTTAATTTACATTAAGAAAATATTTTGATTTTCTGAATTAAGATTTAATTATGACTTTAAAATATAATCCATTCCAACTGATAGCTCTACAATTAGCTTTTTTTTCCCAACCATTTTACATTTTACGTACAAGTTTTTCTTCCGATATCCGGTCAGAACTTAAATTACCAAGGGCTCCTAATAAAAATTGTTACTAGTTCCTGAAAACTAAGTGGGAGTTCTCAATAAATGGTTAAGGGGACGTTTTCGCAGAATAGTTTGCTCAAGTATTGCAGCTGTGCTTAAAATGTAAAATGATTGGAAAAAAAGCTAATTGTAAAGCTATCAGTTGGATTGGATTATATTTTAAACTTATTATTAACTCTTAATTCTGAAAATCAAAGTGTTATTTTAATTAAAATTTAAGAGTAAATTAAAAAAAACAAGGTTGAAGTTTAAATTTCGATTGAGTTTAATTCTGATTAAAGAAAAAGTAATTCGAATTAATAAACATAATAAGCAATGTCAGAAAGCATCGTCTTCTAACTGTTTCTTATACAAATTTTAGTCGAAGTTTATATTAAAGACCAATATATGTCTTTTAGGTTGTATTTGCTTGCATTTCCTTTTCAATTATGTTCCTTTCAAGTTGAATAAAGATATAGAATAATAAAAGCTTCCAATCGTAAACATAATAAAAATTGTGTCATCGAAAGGGTTCATAAAATTGCGGTACATAGCACGTGTTATTGTTGCCAGTGTAGATATCGATTATTCCTGCTAAAGAGAGCTGAAAGTAGTGAAACCTATACATCGACACTGTTAGCTGAATAGTGATGATAGCTATGATTCAAAGTTTTTGAAACGACTTTGTTTCGATATATATATTTGTGACTTTGAATTACTGACGACTATAAATTATCGACGCATGACTTTACATAAATATTTCGTATCGATACAATTGTATACGATACTTACTGTATATCGATACAGTTTTATACGATACTTACTGTACATAGATACAAATGTGTACAGTACTCACTTTTTATTAATACACCAATTGTATAATATATCATATCAATAGATTTCTTCAATTTATAATCGCACTTTATTTTCAGTGATTTATTTTTGAAAAAACAGTGATAATGTTTTTATAATTAAAATACAATTTGACAAGTTATCTTGTTTATTGACAAACTTGTTATTTTGAAGAACTTGTAGTATTTTTATAGAACTTGTAGCACGTTCTAAAAATGCTAAAATGGTGGAAATCGTGCAAGTAATTGCATTTAAGATTTAAAACATATCGCCAGTTTAATACAGTTATATTATTTTAGTCTGTCAATTGGTTGATTTTCTTCAAATGGTAATTATATATTAATATTTACTGCGCAACTTATATATTATTACACTTCTGGATTATTTGAGTTTTGTAGTAAAATTATAACCAGACACATCTGATTCAAATAAACGGAATTGCATTTCATTTATATTTGTTACAATCTAATTATGTTACAATAATTATACATCTGAATTGCGTTTCAATCCTTTGTACATTACTTTCATATAGTGCCGACGCAGTGGTCGAGTGGTCAAGGCGAGCGTTTCCACAGCAATCGCTCGACCGCCGCGTTGTGGGTTCGAGTCCCACGTCAGGCATGGATGTTTGTGTTGTGGGCGTAATGTGTTCCGCCCCCCTCTGGTGTGCCTAGGGCAACGTCTTAGGATGGCTAAATGGTTCACGTTCTGGCCGCTGACGAAAGGCGAATGACGACAGTCAAGTGCCTGGCCATTAAAAAAAAAACTTTCATATAGTTTATTAAAATAAAAATTATAAATTCGTTTTATGTTTTTCTTTGAATATTTCAACTTTAAAATTATAAAACAAAGAGCATTTTATTATTGAGGTCAGAATATTGATGACTGTGATACGATGCAGTATCAAAACGCTGATATAATACATTATCGATACATTGATATGATGCAGTATCGATAAATTGCGTAAATTTATATATAACTACACTCAATAAAATTTTCTACCCTGTTCTAAGATATTTACGTTACTTACAATTACGCATTGTTGCCTTAGAAAATGCGGCAAGTCACCAAATGAGAAACTATTTACTACAGTGGCCGCCATTCATATACCATCAGTGGCCGCCATTATATTTATGGCTTTTTGGTAATATTATCCACAGACAAACCCAAAAATAAGCAGAAATCAGGTATTTTAAATATTACGATGGGATGAGTGTGTGGATAGAAATGTAAACAGAAACACAGAAACGTCAAAATTAAATTAATGTTTGCGTTAGATTCACTGGTTAATCAGTTGTTTCATTGTCTCGAAAGTCCAAACACAAACAGATGAGTTTCATTGACAATAATCGGTGAATTCACTCACCGAAATCTAACTATCTTCCTGGAATATCATTTTCAAATGTGAAACAGATTCACGTTTCAAAAATGTTCTCAAGATCATTTCTAACTAATTATTCCATAGTCAATATCCAATTATCACTTCTCAATTTTAAATCATTATACCTCAAATGTCAGCAATTTCTCAAACTTCAAATGCTGAGATCTTCTATCACAATATCAAGACATTAATTTAAACAACTTCCAGAAATAACCTGGCAAATGAACTTTCAGAGATGAATTCCCAGAAAATATGTAACAATATGTCAGTCTCTCCTGACTAGCTAAGAAAGTAAGCCGTATTCCACCTTGCTACCGCACATCATTACCTTGCTAAACATTTGCATGGCATCAATATCATTGATGATTCTTCCTGAAAAGTCTGCAACCTTCGGGAGGTTATGGACATTTTACAAGACTCAGTTGCACCACTGTCCTGCGCTCTCCGATATAACTATATGGAAGTGGTATTAGGAAGCAGTACTGGGGTATTTCTAGTGTTGTCATTTGTTATTATATTTTGTTCTCTTGTTTGACTTTAGTTTGTGTTGTTTTAATGATTTTGTGTTAAAGAAATACAGCAATTCTAATACAACTCATTCTACATATTTTGCTGTTTACAATTTACATAGGTGAAAAATAGGCTTCGTTATAGAAATAATCAAATTTGGATGAGCATTTAAACTCAAATATATTGTAATTGCGTTGTTTCAGTATGTAGATGCACAGAATTTATGCAAAAATAAAGTGATTTTAGGACGGATAAAACACTCAATATGAATTAAAAAGAACTTTAAAAGTCACGATTTTAAGACAAGATGGATGTCATATATCATTTTGAAGTGGGTCACGTGATATTTTCAGATCATGGTCACGTGATCGCTTCATATAAGAGATGTTATTATTATTTTAATTTTTATTTAAAAAACTACTGAATATATTTCGCTAATTTTTTTTTATATATTTTATGGAACAATTTGAATATTACCTAAAATTTTCGAAGCAATTTGTGAATTTTAAATCAGCTTAAAAAATGTTTGAAAAATTAGGTCCCATAGGGCTCAATGTATTTCATTTTTTCAACCCGGGTTCAATCCAAAACTAATTGGGTGATATTATTGATTTATATTCCCATAGGTCCTACAGACCGTCTGAACAACATACTAAAATTTCATTTTGATTATGCCATTTTTACGGCAGTTATCCTGCTAACGGACAGACAGACATAATGAACAAAGTCATAAACACTTTTCAATTTTGTTGTAAAGTGTTAATAATAATAATATTTACAAGAGAAGATTCTTTGGGTAATAGTTTTGTATTTAAGAAATGCTCACCGTCTTTTCGTTACGCTGGGCGATATATTTGTCGAAATTATGGCTATATTTCGTCCATATTGTTGAAAATATAGTCAAATTTGTAAAATTGAACTTAAATAGACGAAAATGACACCATATCGATGAATTAACTATTAAAATGTTTTAATATATAGACTATATAGCTCATTGCGGATGCTATTACTATTGTCAGTTGTCAAGTTACAGCTGTACGAAATATAAATTAATTGGGTACTTCGAAATGATTTTACATGTTGTCATTCAGAAAAGTGCCAAATGTGCAATTCTACGTTTAAAACATTGTGTCGGGGATCTTGTGCATCTTAAGTTTCTTTATATACACAGTATAATGTATAAGGAAAGTATTGCGACGGGGTCGAAAATTCGAATTCAAATTTTCTTCGAATTTTTGACGGGAGAGCACGTTTCAAGCATCCCTGAATACACATCAAACGGTTTCGAGATGACGTCTGTGTGTGTGTAAGTGTGAGTATGTGTATGTGTGCGTGTATGAGTGTGCGTGTGTGTCAGTGAGTCTGTGCAGACGGTATCTCACGTAAGAATGGAGCGATTCGAACGAAATTTGGTACACAAATTACAATCCGTGAATACTGGAAGCCTATTGTTTTTATACCCAATTGCCACTTTGGCGATATTTTGCCCCAGATTGACAAAAATATCATCAATATTGCAGAAATGACGTTAAATTAATGAAAATTGCGCCTAATTTAGGAATTAATTATTAAAATATTTTAATGTATGGACTATATCTCTTATTGAGGATGCTATCAATATTGATAATTGTTTATTTATAGTTGTGCGAAATATAAGATAATTGGGTATTTTAAAATTGTTTTACATGTTGTCATCCGGAAAATCGCCAAATGACAATTCAACGATAAAAACACAGTACCCTGGATCTTATACACTATTTTTTGACTGTAAGACTAGTAAATTCATTGCATTACATAAGGAAAGTCATGTGCTGTCCATATCAATTTTTTTTTTATTTTAATAATATATAACCTATTATTTTGTGTAATTGAAACTCTTTAAATCTAAATGGATTTAAAAAAATGAAATTTTCTTTTCAGTTTCATGATTGTTTTTCAACCAATCTTTTCATATTTTTCGCCTTGTTTCAATTGTCATTCTCTGCAAAATATGCAAATCCAATCACTTTTAAAAGAACATTCAAATCAGTTGTGCATGCACATTTGCACATTTGATTTGAATCTTTTTTTTTTAATGTGACAGTAATAAGAACGGCGTATGTAATCACACTTATTGTTCATTTCATCATGAAAGTTAAAGCAACAGTCCCATTATACGTTTTATTACGGTAATGAATGATATATGCACAATGTAAATCGAACCACCTTATTCATCTGAGACGCAAATTGTTTTCCATCTTAACAAAAACTGAAAAGGAACTCCTGATTCTTTTTTTTTTAAATAAATTTCAGAAAGCAATAATCCAATATATCAAATAGCTTATTATAAAATTTAAATTGCTAGAGAATTTATTTTCTATGTTATTAAATGGAGTTCCATCACTGAAATTCTATTTTTTATGATCAAGATTTGCTTTTCATTCTATGTCAAAATTAATCAAGAGTATATATATTCCTTTTGTTGTGCAAATTGTGTTGTTCATTTCCGTTATTTTTAGCATTTTATGAAAAGATAAATCTGTTAAAACATGAATTTAAATTTTCAAGTTTCTTTTACCAGTTTTTAATTCCAGGTTTCATATGTATCTAAAATTCTGATCTGGATCAAACTGGATATAAAGTGTAATGTTTTTAATTGGTGGCAAAACTTTTTGCCATGCTCTTGCTTTTACTGAAGATTCTTACATGAAACATATATTTCTCAGGATGTGCTATATATAGAGCCTAGATGATGGATATGAATTCAGCATCAAATTCTGGAAGAGAATGGAGGGAAGGAAGTTCACTAAAGATTTCCACTACCTTCTATTTTTTATGATTAAGATATGCATTTAATATTTTTTTCATTTTATGTCAAAATTAATCAAGAATATATATTCCTTTCGTTGTATAATTCGTGCTGATCATTTCTGCTATTTTTAGCATTTTATAAAAACATAAAACTGCTAAAATATGAAAAATTTAAATTTAAATATTTTCAATAATCTAATAATTTATTTAAACTTTCTTTAAATTTTCAATAATCAATAATCGAAATTTAAATTTTCAAGATTTGCTTTTAACAGTGACTAAAAATCATGACTAAAAATCTGATCTGGATCAAACTCTAATCTCTGGATGTGAAGTATAATGTTTTTAATTGGTGGCAAAAATTTGTCATACTATTGTTTTTACTGAAAATTCTTATTTTAAACAACTATTTCTCAAGATGTGCTAGATATAGAACTTTCTATATATGTACTATATAAAAATCTCGTCATGATTTTTGAATGAGCAATATAATCGCTGTATTTTATCAAGCCGGATGAAAATAATTGAACAGGATGTGCTATAGATAGAACTTAGACGATTAAATTTGAATTTAGCATCAAACTCAAAAAGAGAAAGGGAGTTCACTAAGGATTTCCATTTCGGTTCTTTTCCATTTTTGGTTCAAAAATTTTCGATTTACTTGAAACATCTAAAGACGTACGTCCTAAGATGTTTCACATCAAAAATATATTCTGTTTAAACGATTCGATGTGCAAAATGGATTCATGGAATCATTAAAATAGACCAAAACCCTAATCATATTTCTAAGCTCACCATCCTTAAATGCGGAGTGATAAATAGTCTGCTTTCTACTGTCTCACACATACCTAACCAATATGAATTCTATTCCACTTATGTCATAACGAATGGTATAGCACAAGGTAAATATTTCGACTTGATTTTTTGAATAATGTAATCGTCATATTTTATAAAGTCGGATGAAAATATTTTAACAATATGAAGACAACAAGTATCAATAGCAGACACGCGAATAAAATAGTAAAATTTTGAAGCAAGGTTAATTCTGAAGTTAGGGAATTGGCTTCATTGAAAACTCACAGTCCTCACATTGACAAATAATTAGTACATATTATGTTTTATAATTATATATATTTTCTCCGATTCCGGCTTTTAAAAGCGACTTGTTCTTCAACCCGTGCGGAAATGTCAATCATTTTTCCTTGTAATTCGTCTGGGTACCTAAGAGTAGACGTGCAAATTACGCCAAGCTGTACACGCGGTCTATTCTTAAATATCACCTGGTGTATAAACGGTTCCTGAACGGTAGTTTTTAGCCAAGATTCAGTTGATTCGGTTGTTAATCGCTCCAGTTGTTAATCCAAGATTCATGTCCGGTTGTTAATCCAAGATTCGGTTGTTAATCGCCCTGAAATTGTTGAAAAAATAAATCATAAAAAAAGTACTTGCTAATCAGCATGAAATAGCAATATAATGACATCAATTGATTTCAGCAGGAATTGTATTGCTGAATTTTAAATAATTGAGTTCTATCTGACACAAACCAGAAATTCCATACATTTGCTGAATATACTGCTCTGTATCATTTATTTTTTTTTTCGGGGGGGGGGCAAAGAAGGCTCCCTTTACGGTCCCTATAAAATATGATAATGTATATGAGAAATATTGGAATCCTGTCGAAAATCGCATCTCGAATTTTCGACGGATATATACGTTTCAAGCACTTTAGGACCGAAACAAACTATTTTTATCGTGATGTTGTGTCTGTGTCCGTGTGTCTGTCTGTTTGTCTGTCTATGTTATATATGTAGCCATTTTAGCTGAAAAAATAATGTACCGAATACAACAAAATTTGACAGATAAGTCACTTGTGCGTTACTCTGACGCTGATTAGATTTCTGTACGATTCGGAATAAAGGAACCTCCTTTTTTTTTTGCAAAATGGCTAGCAAAAATAGCTAAATCTGAAATAAGAATCTTCATATGCTCAAATGTATTAATTAGATGCCTGTTTTATACGTAATTTTTGACCAAGAAGAAAATAAGACCAACCTCTACGTCAAAGATCAACTGTTCTCTAGATTTTTTTCTTCTTTTTTTTACGTCGTCTTTGAAAATATGTTAAGTTGCCAATTGTAAACGAAAGTTGAACTGAAAATAAAAACTCACTATTATACGTGTTATTTTGTGCAATTAAGCTCAATTTAATGAATTATAAAAGAAAGAAAGAGAAAAACAAATTTGAGTCTGTGTAGAAAATCATGGCCTACCAACATTAAATTTTTTATTTTGAAACCGGTTGATACATTTAGTCCATTGTTTATGATATTAGGAAGGAAATATTTTTTTCGTGATTGCTTAAGGCTATAATATAAGCGATGTTTTATATATATAAAGGGTCTTTTTTGTTAGAGTGGACACATAAACATACAAGGGCCAACGGCCGTACCGTGCTGAAAACACCGGTTCTCGTTAGATCACCGAAGTGAAGCAGCATCGGGCGCGGTTAGTACTTGGTGGGTGACCACCTCGGAACGCCGCGTGCTGTTGGCCATCTCGGGTGCGGTATCCCCGTGGTTTGCGCGCTAGATTTGCACGCTGCCACAAATGCCGCCGTGTTCATGCGGAGTACGATCACGTTAAACATGTGGGTCCGTAAGTCCTTCCGAGAGGTTGGTGGTAGGGGAAGGAGGGTACGGTCCCTGTGGATGCCTCCCCCACTGGGTTCCGGTCTAAATTGGGTGGCACTTCCCGGCCGTCCATACAGTTACCTTACACCTTTCTGGTAGGTCGGACGGTCTGGGTCTCAACAACAACAACATAAACATACAAGGGGCGCGGTAGCCCAGTGGTTAGCGTGCGGGAATTGCTCTCGGTATGCCCGGGATCGATTCCCGCCACTGCCAAAACTACCGCCGTGTTCACGCGAAGTGCGATCACATTAAATATGTGGGTCCGAAAGTCCTTCCAAGAGGTTAGTGGTAGGGGAAGGAGGGTACGGTCCCTGTAGTTGCCTCTCCCACTGGGTTCCGGCCTAAATTGGGTGGCACTTCCCGGGCGTCCAAACAGTTAGTTACATTACACCTTTCTTGTAGGCCGGACGGTCTGGGTCTCAACAACAACAACATAAAAACATAAAGAGAGTATTAACCGACATGCTAAAAATAACTAGTTCGTATTTCAAGGCGCACATAAGATGGGCAATACGATAAAGTAGCTTATTCATGTTCTAGAGTGCACAAAGAGAGGAGCAACATGATAAAGTAGCTTATTTGTGTTTTAGAGTGCACAAAGTTAGAGACTACATGATAAAGTAGTTTATTCGTGTTCTAGGGTGCATAAAAAGAGGATCAGAATGATAAAGTAGCTTATACGTGTTCTATGGTGCACAAAATAGGAGGGCAACATGATAAGGTACCTTATTCGTATTCTAGGGGGTTCAAAAAGAAGAGACAACATGCTAAAAATAGCTGATTCGTCTTCTAGGATACACAAAGAAGGACAAAACATACGAAAATAACAGATTCGTGTTCTACGGTACACAAAGAGAAAGGTGGAGGACTTGCTCAAAATAGTTCATTCGCGTTCAAGTGTGCACGAATTATGTAAAACCGTAGAAAAAAACCAAATTTAAATGTTTGATAGCATTCCAATACTGTCCACGCATCATGTATAGTATGGAAAATAATACTACATAAATCCGATTTCTGGTTTTCTTTTCGTCTTATTGTATTTTCAAAACGGTATCAAAGAGAACATTTAAAATTTCGAATCGGTAGAATTTTTACAGACCGAAAAATATTCTAACAGTGAAAGTAGTCACTAAGGGCACATTTAGTCTCGAATGCGATCGTGGGAAGATAAAAAATAGAGATACAAGACACTTTCAAAAGAATATAGCCATCAGTGTTAGGTATGTGTGCAGAGGTTATTTTTTCCCCCTGTTCCGTTCTTTTTTTTTCTTTTATTTCTGCTTTTCCTTCGTTTTTCTCGCTTTTTCTAAACACAGTTACGGAGTCGTAAACAAATGCGTTACTTCGACTGAGGAAATCACGATGATTTCGTCTCAAAAATGTCGTAAAAGGTACTTTGTTATTATAGTGCCATTAACAAAAGAAGATAGTGTTCAATTTGTTTTGATGGAGCAAAATTGAGTCATCCTTTAAGAACGGAAGGTAAGATAGGGCGAAAATGTTAGCAATACATTGGTTGTTGAAGACCCAGACCGTCCAACTCATCCAGAGGGCATGAGCAACTATTTGGACGGCTGGAATACATTGGTTGTATAAATATTTTATACAACCAATGTATTCCAATGTATACCAGTATACCAATACATTGGTTGTATAAATATTTTATTTTTACGTCGTAAAGTTAAATTAATTAGTTTATTATATTTTATGGGAATGATTCGCATAATTTATCTTTAATTTTTATTAAACTATTTATTTTGTGGTTTTCTACAGTATTTTGTTCAAATGTTTTTGATTTAGTTGATAAAAGTTGCTCATATGGCTTTCTAAACGGCTTATTAACTCCATATTTTGTTACATTCTTCTTTCGCAAACATTTATTTATAAATAAAGTAATTTGATAGAATTTAATTTGAATTAAGTTGATGAAACAGATCTTTCAGTTAATGAACAGTTTTCCAAAGACAGTTGTTTCCCTTTATTTTTTTGTCATTTTTTTAATTTTCGCGCTCTCTTATAAACAAGTATTTATTTATTTATTTATTTATTTATTTATTTATTTTGGATTAAGTTAGTTCATTTCAGTCCCTAAATAGATCAGTTATTTAGTTTTTTAACATAATTCAGAGTATTTTATGCACAAGAAAATTGTTTTGTGCATGATTTTTTAAATTAGTTGATCTTGTTTATATAGTCTCCGAAACGAGCTATTTTCCTGCTTGAGCAATTTGTTGATTCATTCATTGGCAATGTGCTTTGAATATTTTATTACTGTTAACCAACGTTTTATGCTGTTACTAATTAAGTGTTTTAATATCAGATTAATTAAAATCGCAATTTGAGAGGAATGTTTTCATGACACAATTTAAGGCAATTCTTAACATATACAAAATGGAGTTGCTATAGTAATAATAGAATACGACGAATGGGACACAGTAAGCAAATAATCTCTAAAAATTCTGTTAAAACGATTTAAAATTTGGTTTTGGAATATACATTCCATTGATCAACTATCCCGAATTTTACATGTTATTTTTCTTTGGAGAGGGGTAGGCAAAATTAATGGATTCTCCGGGTAGTATATTTACATTCAAATGCTTCTTTATTGCTTAACATACATATCAATACATATTTCTTACTACTGAATCGTAATAAAAGTTTGTAATAAATTAAGTAGAAAAATCAAAAACAAAATGTTAGTCATAAAATTACTGGAATTCTTGATAAGTTTGACTTCAAATATTCTCTTCTATTTAGAAAGTAATTTGATTAAATTTCATTTGAATTAATTTGATGAAACAGCTCTTGTAATTTTCCATGTTTTGCAATTTCCTTAATTTTAGTGGTCTGTTATAAACTACAATTTATTTATTTATTTATTTTTGGATAAATAAATAAATAAATTGTAGTATTTATTTATTTAGTATTTATAATTTGATTGAATTTCATTTGAATTAAGTTGATGAAACAGCTCTTGTAATTTTCCAAATATGGAATATGGTTATTTTCCTTTATGTTTTGCAATTTTTTAAATTTTGGTGCTCGGTTATAAACTACAATATATTTATTTATTTATTTTTGGATAAAGTAAGTTCATTTAACTCCCTAAATAGCTCGCTTATTTCAGTTTTTTTATATAACTTCAAGGATTTTACGTATAAATAATTTGTTTTAGTGCACGTTTTTTAAATTAGTTGATGTTGCTTATGTAACTTTGGAAAAACATTTTACTTCCTTGTTATTTCATCATTGAACAGTAGAATTTGTAACTTCATTCATTGAGAATGTTCTTTGAATATTTTAATGCTATTAATCAACGTTTTATGCCGGTACTAATTAAGTGTTTTAATTCAATATTGTTTAACATAGTAGTTTAAGTGCTATGCTCTTGCAATACAATTCTTTTAATATTTAAATTTTTGTTTTGCAAAACAAAAAGGAACTTGATCCAAAATCCAATTATATACACTTATATCGTTTTCAATCAAAGAGATAAGAATTCTTGCTTATTGTTCAGAGATTTTAGTGCTTTTGGTTTTTTAAATAAAAGCATTGCAAACTTAAAAAACGGAAAATTTTCAATCTTTTTCAAATTGACAAGGCTATTATCATTTGAAAACTATAAGAACTTTTTCAAAAAGTAAATATAGATTTACTATTTATATCTATCTTTTATAGTTTCGAATATATTTTAAGTAAAAGTAAGAAAAAGAAGAAAATTCGTTCGGGCGGACACTTCTTTTAGGTTTTTTCGTAAAAAAGTTCAAAATCTTAAAATATTGGAAAATCATCTGCTGTAAATCATCTGCTAAAATCATCTGCTGTAATAAAATCATCTGCTATAACAATTAATTAAAATATCTCAAGAACGGTTAATTGTACACCAATTGAGTTAATTACGAAAATTTAGGATATTTTTACTGCGCATGATAGTATAAAAACAAATTTTGGGTCTAGCTTTGATTTAAATCTGGAAGAATGTTGGAACAAAAATTTCAAGATTTAGAAATTTTTCGAATAGAATTCCAAGATTTTTTATTTTGTCTCACTAACTATATGTCAAGTTCCACGTGTAAGCAAATTTTGAAGTTTCAACCTCCAGCAACTCCCCGGCAGTCCAAATGGTTGCTCGAATCCTTAGGATGAGTCGGACAGCCTGGGTCTTCAACCTCCAGCAACTTGGACTGTAAATGTATTACTTAGTGAGTCCTTCTCATTCAGCTTTTTCATAAAATCCGATAGAATTAAATTATATGATAATCGCTGATATATTAGATATATGACCAATCGATGATGTATTAGTATATGAAATTCGGATCAGCAATGCAGTAACTCAGGGATTTTCAAGCTTTTCATAAATACCGTATCATCAAAACCAAAATTCAATAATTTCAGTGCTATCAAAACCAAAATTCAATAATTTCAAAACCACCTATTACAAAATTCAAAAATTTCAGCATTACCCAAACTAAAAACCAATAATTTCAGTATCATCGAAACCACAATTCAATAATTTCAGCACCAACTAAACAAAAATTCAATAATTTCAGTACCATCAGAAACAAAATTCAATAATTTCAGCACCACCCAAATCAAAATTCAATAATTTCAGTACCATTAACCACAATATAACATGTATGTCAATACGAAGTTCAGACTTAATTGAGTTGTCACATATTTTTATTCAGCTTCTAATAAGAAAAATTGAACAAAAATAATAAATATTAGCAAATACGATTAAAATCTGATTAACAAATAATATGTCAAATCATTAAAAAATTAACAAAATGGTTTAATTAATACCTTGTGTAAGAGAAATAGTTTCTATATATCACTTTCTTTTACTATTCAGAGTTGAGATAACCGTACATGCTGACATTGAAAATAAATATTATAGGAAATGAGAACAACTTTTGGATGGCTAAGTTTTATGCTGTATATTATACAAACTTTCAACTTACCACCAGTCAACTTCTCGCATGCCATCAGTGATACGCGTATTATTGTTATGAACATCAGAATATGTGATCATCATCAAATATAAATGAAATTATTGTTTTTATGTTCTGTTCGAATAAAATAAGGTTTCTAGATTGTTATTTGAACTCAGATTTCGTTATAAATTAACTGGTGGGTGGCTCAACTCGACTTTCTCATACCATAATCCTTTTTTAAGCAACTTGTGACATTTTTTGCAAATTTCACAAAAAAATTTGAAAAATCCGTAACGTTGTTCCAAATGATCATAATTATATTATGTTACCCTTCATTTTAAAGGGCTTGAAAAATATTTCGATTGACATTAAATTTAACAACGTACCCCACCACATGTGGTGGTAACTTGTCCCCCGATGGGGCTAATAATGTCACGAACACAAAAATTATATCGCGGATACAATTTTTCAACAATACACTACAATCATACAATTTCACTACAATCATTGAAACTATTAAGTTTCGTGAACATAAAGCCAGAATAAAGGGAACTCGAGCAACACGTAAGCACAAATAGCACAATAGTGTGTTGATTGTGCTATTTTGTTGCTCAAGTTTTCCTTACTTTCGCACAAAGTGTATTTTACTTATTGATTGAGCCAGAAATAATCGCTTTTATGTATGATTACGTCAAATTTTGTCCTATGCTGCCATGTTAAGTAAATATAAATTTTCACATAAATTTCGAAGTTTTCCCACGAATTTAAAAAAAGAAAATTCTATCTAGTTCCAGATTTTTCGTTAGCAAAGCAGAATGTAAAGTTTCGTAGAAATTCAATATTTGTGTCAGCTATCGTTTACACAAGAAATTGATCACAAACAGACGGATATCACTCCAAAAATAGTCAAAAAGCGTTCAAGGTGTTCTAAAACATATACTGGCATCAAAATCTTGAAATTGAAAATTTTCGTGAGAACAATACTTTCTCAATACTACGTATGAGAAAGTGAAAATCAAATGTTTTTTACTAAACAATTTAATATATGTTCATCCGCTGATATATTCCACGGACTCTTTACTTCCGAGCAAGGAGCACTTATTCCATTCCATCAACCGTCGATTGGGGAGTGATCAGGCTCATTTAACAAATGATTTAAGCGGTTTTGTTGCGAATCACAATAGCCAAGTGAAAGTGCTTTTTGCGGTGGCCAGATCACTTAATAGATTAGCGTCTGGGTCCCAAGAGGGGCTTGGGCAGCGGCCATTTAGAGGCATCCCCGTCGTTCTTTTTTTCCTCTCTTGGATTTGTCTGGGGGATAGTACAGCTTATGAATCAGGTATCAGTGGAACCCATTCGATAGATTGCTTGGAATATTGGATGCGGAGTCCAGAGAGCAAGGTGATGTTTTATTCCGATACTTCTGGGGAAGATGAAGGCGCTGGTGAACGCGGAATTGAAATGGCGAAGCGTGAGTTTGGGCGCAGAATCAGCATCACTTAGGGATTGAATGTAGAGTTAAGCGCTCCAACTTTCTGCATTTTTATCGATGCATCAAATCAAGAAGCCATCAATGAGCTATCTTTCTCGGAATGAAAATCTAGGTTATTTCTATCTATATTCGTGGTGCGGGGCCGGGAGTAGTGGGGGTACTTAGTTGACAACATGCCAAGAGGATTGAGCTTATTTCGAAGCGGATCTGTTGGTGCGATGTGGAAAAGTAGTTTAGGGAAAATGTGAGGGAAATGTTTGTTTATTGGAAAACCGATATTCAGTTTACGTGGGGTACGCATGCATTTATGCTTTGCTTTTGCGATGTATGATGTTCAAAAAGAGACACGACTTAATCAAATAGGAATGTATGTACTCATAACTCATGAAACCACCTTGTATTTTATGAAAAATAAATTCAAATATGAAAACAGTTTTCAGTAAATATATGTGTTGCCTAGAATTTTTGGAATTTAATTTATGTGTTTTACCATTTATTATCTGGGGATTAAAGTTTTGTTTAAACAACTACTTGTCAATCAAATGCTATAATTGACAATTATATCAATGGCCCAAATATCAATAGCCATGTCATCTGTATGAATAACTATAGTACTATTAAATTTTGAATGCGTTGATACAGTGGAAATTAGTATATATAATAAATACACACTGTGAAGCGAAGAAACGTAATGCTGTTTCCAGTGTAATGTATATGGTAGCATGTCTAGCTTATTTTTTTTCTTAGAAGTATAATTATAGATTGACTAGTAATGATGAGACCCCCCCCCCTCGTGTGGGATGCCAAACTGCTGCTAAAAGGAATAATTAATATGCTGTTTATAATTTTCATAGAATGTCAAATAAAGTATATTTTATAAAGGTAATCCATTTTCGGCATACTGGTAGTGGTTTCGCTTCTATGGTGATGTTAATATTTCACGATTATTTGAAATAATTATTTTTCTTATTACTTGTTTCTAATATATATATATATACATATATATATATATATATATATATATATATATATATATATATATATATATATATATATATATATATATATATATATATATCCCTCTTATTTTGTAAATGGTATAGTTAAAAAAATTAGAATAGCTGGATTTTCTTGAATTTTATTTATTTAATGTTGTTTTAAATTTTAGCCTGACATCTCCCTTCTCTTGTTTTAATATTTTATTTATACATCCACATAGACCTTTCTTAAATTGCCCCTCTTGATGGTATATTGGTATATTATCTCCTGTACATGTCTTTTCGTATTACTGTTATTTATTTCTTAGGAATGGCAACAGTATATCTTATTCCTTTGTGAATGGCAACACTTGTCACTTCTTTCTGTGTTCCCGTGCTTAATAGGTTAGTGTGTTTTTCAGTCAGTTTTTTGGTATCCCTTTTTCCTTTTATTTTTCTTATTTATGTATGTCGTCCAAGTAGAAATGGTTTATAGATATAATCTATCTATTTCTCCAGAAACATACATTTTTGTGTTTGCTTCTACAAAAAACTTGGACATGATTACGATTTTTATAGAAGTGAGCAATTCATGATTTAGGCTTAGAGCCTTGTCCACGTGTATAGCGTTTGTGCTTGATTTCGTTTGTTATTCTTTTTTCGATTCCTTACCTTTGTATTTAGATACTTTTCATTGACTTGTTGATTCGATATTTATTTTATTTATTTGCTTTTTTTATTTTTTCCCTTTGCTTGAAGATTTGTTGATTTATACTTCTATTTCGTAAGCATGTTAGATAGTTGAATTTTCGTGTTACAGCTTCTCACATTTCATTCATTGGATCTTCAAACCCTTTTTACTTTCCTTATATACATAATGTATAAGGAAAGTATTGTGACAGGGTCGAAAATTCGAATTCGAGTTTTCGACGGGAGAGCACGTTTCACGCATCCCTAATCACGAATCAAACATTTTTGAAGTCAAACATTTTTGTCTGTGTGTGTGTAGGTGTGTGTGTGTGTGTGTGTGTAAAAGTATGTGTGTGTGTGTGTCAGTGAGTCTGTGGAGACGATAACTGACGAACGAATGGACCGATTCGAATGAAATTTGGTACAAAAATCACAATCCGTAAACACTGGAAGCCTATTGTTTTTATGCACAATCGAATGTCCAGAACCCCCCTAAATTTTCGAGTGAAATTTTAAAAAAATCGTCAAAAAATCAAAACCGCTAATAGTTACAAAAATAGACATTTCTTATGTAATTTTTCATTAGAAAACGATTGAAATAAATTTTAGAACGCTAACATGGACCGTTCTCGAGATATTGCACATTTAAAAAAAATATCAAAATGTTATATAAAATTAAAAAAAAATATTTCTCATTGAGAAACATGTTCACATTTCCTATGTAATACCATGCAATAAATTGGGTGACATCATTCTCGTGGATCTAGCTCGTTCCATTCATGAAAAAAGATACTTTGAGTAATATTTTTGTATTTGAACGCCAATAGTCATTTATCTGCCGTAAGAATAACTTATTTCTCCGCCCATAATTCTTGGCGAGATTTTGGCGATAAATTTGGCGGAATTTCGCCAACTTGGCGACATTTTAAATTGATGCCAAATTAACAAAAATCTCGCTAAATAGATGAAAATGACGCTAAATGAATGACAATAACGACTATTTGACGAAAATTCAATATCTTGGAAAGAATATAAGTATCTACTATAAAAACAACATTCTTTTTAACTGTAAAAGTAGTCAATTCGTTGCATTATATAAGGAAAGTCAAGTGTTGCCCACATCAGATTTTTACTTTCCTTATATACATAATGTATAAGGAAAGTATTGTGACGGGATCGAAAATGCGAATTCGAGCTTTCGACGGGAGAGCACGTTTCAAGCATCCCTGATCACGAATCAAACATTTTTGAAGTGATGTCTGTGTGTGTGTGTGTGTGTGTGTGTGTGTCTCTCTCTCTCTCTCTCTCTCTGTGTGTGTGTATGTGTGTGTGTGTGTGTGTGTGTGTGTGTCTGTCAGTGAGTCTGTGGAGACAATAACTGAAGAATGAATGGACCGATTCTAACAAAATTTGGTACAAAAATCACAATCCATAAACACTGGAAGCCTATTGTTTTTATATGCAACCGAATGTTCAGAACCCCCCTAAATTTTCGAATGAAATTTTGAAAAAATCGTCAAAAAATCAAAACCGCTAATAAAGTTACGTAAATAGACATTTGTTATGTAATTTTTTATTAGAAAACGATTGACATAAATTTTAGAACGCTAATATGAACCGTTCTCGAGATATTGTACATTTTTCAAAAAATTATCGAAGAGTCATATAAAATTAAAATATATATATATACTATTGATAAACATGTTCACTCTTCATATGCAATACCATGCGATAATTTGTGTAACATCATTCTCGTGGATCTAGCTCGTTCCATTCATGAAAAAGATACTTTAAGTAATACTTCTTTATTTGAACGCCAATAGTCATTTATCTGCCGTAAGAATAATTTCTTCGTCCATAACGTTTAGCGAGATTTTGGCGACGAATTTGGCGTAATGTCGCCAACTTGGCGACTTTTTGAAATGTTGCCAAATTATCGAAAATCTCGCCAAATGGATAAAAATGACGCTATATTAATTAAAATGACGACTAATTGTCGAAAATTTAATATCTTGGAAAGAATATTAGTATCTACTCTAAGGAAAACCTATTTTTTTTTACTGTAAAAGTAGTAAATTCATTACATTATATAAGGAAAGTTATGTGTTGCCCTCATCAGATTTTTTCTTATATATATACACACACACACACAGATATATATATATATATATATATATATATATATATATACATATATATATATATATATATATATATATATATATATATATATATATATATATATATACATATATATATATATATATATATATATATATATATATATATATATATATATATATATCTTAATGTTTCCTATCTTCATTTTATGATGCCTGTAGTCTGAGTTAGAGTATTTATAGTAATGTACTATTGCTCTATCTGAAACAGGCATATGTTTGGGTTAATTAGAGTTAAATACTCAGAACTGAGGAGGAATTTAATTCTGACTAATAATCGAATTTGGGCTGATGCTGTTCTCTTCTCTTATCGGCATTATGGCCGTGAATTTGCTTCTATGGTGTAGTTAATATTACTTTAATTTTTTATTATTACATATTTCTAATATATATATATATATATATATATATATATATATAGTACATATATATATTATATATTATTTATATATATATTTATTTATATATATATATATTATTTATATATATAAAAAATATGAAGGAGCAAACATGGCAAAAATGAGAAAAGTCAATATCAATTAGCTCGAGATAAATGATCAAGGCAATTAGAACAATCAGTTGAAACTACATAAAATATGGTAGCTAATTCGGAATTGCACACTCGTCAGGACAGCCATGCAATCCAAATTTAAACAGAACGAATAGCCAGTTTCTGACAATGGCAATAATATTTAACTATAACTACCATTGGAACTGTTTACTGGTTAATAGAAGAAAAAATAATGAAATCCATAGGAATTAAGGAACAGAAATAGATACTTACATGTGCAGTGACCACATGTAGTAGTACTTGCCAACGAAATTTAAAACAACATTGCACTACAAGCCCGGTCGAAATTGAATGGAAACCGGAATGATCAGTTAAGAGAACGTGAACGGAAAATTATTAACAGTATACCTTCAAAAATAGGAATCAGTATTGGACTCAGGACAAGTGAAGAGTCAAGTTAAAAGAATGAGTGAAATTCATAAAAGGGAATTATCCAAACAAGGACAAATAATGCAATTGTAAAATTCCTACATTGTGCATTTGAAATTATTAATAATAATATTAATAAAAAATTCCAGATAGTGATAAATTTGACAAATGCGTTTAAGGTTATTGGTGTGGAAATAATGATACTGTGAATCTGAAAGTCTATGTATAGCTGGTTAAAATGATGTTTCTAACAATAAATGATCAAGGCAATTAGAACAATCAGTTGAAACTACATAAAATATGGTAGCTAATTCGGAATTGCACACTCGTCAGGACAGCCATGCAATCCGAATTTAAACAGAACGAATAGCCAGTTTCTGACAATGGCAATAATATTTAACTATAACTACCATTGGAACTGTTTACTGGTTAATAGAAGAAAAAATAATGAAATCCATAGGAATTAAGGAACAGAAATAGATACTTACATGTGCAGTGACCACATGTAGTAGTACTTGCCAACGAAATTTAAAACAACATTGCACTACAAGCCCGGTCGAAATTGAATGGAAACCGGAATGATCAGTTAAGAGAACGTGAACGGAAAATTATTAACAGTATACCTTCAAAAATAGGAATCAGTATTGGACTCAGGACAAGTGAAGAGTCAAGTTAAAAGAATGAGTGAAATTCATAAAAGGGAATTATCCAAACAAGGACAAATAATGCAATTGTAAAATTCCTACATTGTGCATTTGAAATTATTAATAATAATATTAATAAAAAATTCCAGATAGTGATAAATTTGACAAATGCGTTTAAGGTTATTGGTGTGGAAATAATGATACTGTGAATCTGAAAGTCTATGTATAGCTGGTTAAAATGATGTTTCTAAACAATTGAATATATATACATGTATACATAATATGTATATATATACATATATATATATATATATATATATATATATATATATGTGTGTGTGTGTGTGTGTGTGTGGTAATATAATATATATTGCTATTATATATACTATATATATTATATATTTCCTGTTTATTCTTAAATTTTTTTCAATATCTCCATATTTCTCTAAGTCGGGGCATGTGATTAATTTCTGTAATAAAATTTACATTTATTCACATGTACACAGAAACATTGATATTCAATATATCTAAGCCAAGTGTGGCCCTTGAAAACGTACATGGTTTCGGATATAATTTTTATATTATTGTATTTATATTCTTAAGTGTGTTATCTCACAAATTTACTTGGATGCCGATAAAGCCTAGCTCCTTTTGTTGATTTATCTGATTGAATATATTCAGCTCTTTAATATTTCTTGTACTTATACCATGTATGTTAAATATAGGGAACAAGGGGCTTAGTACCTGTATTACATATATGATAATTCGTTGAATTTTATTTTTTCAATTGTATGTAGGTAGTAACAGGCTTAACTAATATCATGGATTTATTTCTCATTAATTTATTTAATTTCTATTGCATACCTTATATGTAGAACAGGATACGAGGGGTTTTAGTTCCTGTTTAGTACCATTTTCATATATAAAGGGTTTGTTCTTGCAATCCATTGGGTCACATATGTTTACATGTGCTCTTCATCATTTCATTTATTTAAATAAAATTGAAAATATGTATGTCTGTATCTTTGTCTCATCATCACGGGAGAACGGTCGAACCGAATTTAATGAAATTTTTTGAGTAGCCTTAAAATAGCTCCACTTAAAATTTTTTCTATGTTTTGAGTTTCTAAGATGACGGGTTGTGAATATATTAATGAAAAACGAATATTCATGAGGAATTTTCCTCTCTAACTCCCTGGTTCCTCCAAGCGAAAAAGGCTGGAAATCGATTATATAAAATTTGAAAGGGAACTATAACTATATCTGTTTGGTTGGAGTTTATTGCGTTTATTAGTCAATTTTAAAAATTGCATTTTTGAAACATAAATTTAAATGGAAATTCTATCACCATGGTTTATTTTTCACAGGCTCAAACTTAACAATGAAATGTAAATAGTTACATATTATCAGCATTTTATGAGGGAGATTGTTTCTTATATAATGTTGCTCAGCACCGCTATTAAATCAAATGTGTTTGTTAATTTTTATTATTATTTTTTCGATTTAAATAATAAATAAATGGATATAAAAATACATCTTATAAATTAATGGTTCGATTTTTCTGCGTACATCCCTTTCATGTATTTTGACAAAGAGTTTTCAAACTTATATATTGTGTTTACCCTATAAACCCATATACTGTATTTAGCCAATAAACTCATATTGTGTTTAGCCAATAAACTCATATTTTGTTTAGCCAGTAAACTCATATTGTGTTTAGCCAATAAACTTATATTGTGTTTAGCCAATAAACTCATTTAGCCGAATGTTGAAACAGAATAAGAATAGAACGGGTATATCCATACAATTTTACTGTTTCCATTTAGTATATACAAACGGGATCCAGATATTTTATTCTTCAGATCCTTATATATATATATATATATATATATATATATATATATATATATATATATATATATATATATATATATATATATATATATATATATATATATATATAATATATATATACATATTATATATATATATATATATATATATTTATATATATATATATATATATATATAATATATATATACATATTATATATATATATATATATTATGGCACATTATAACAGGGGTATTTTTTAACTTTTAGTACCTCCTTAATTTTTTTTATAATATATGATATTATAATAATTACTTTACTGTTTATTAGATACAACAGCTTATTGTATAGTCTTATAGTTACCACTTCCGTCCATTTTTATTTCAATTTTTTATATACAGCATTTTTCTATGAATGGTAATTCTCGGGTATATATATATATATATATCTTTATTATAAGTAAAAATAAAAATCTTCTATTATATATATATATATATATATAATAGTTTGAAAGACCAATGATAGAATAGAGACAAGTTGCAACTCAAAAATCCTAACTTTAAAAAAATGCTTAAATAATGAAAATAAGTATTAAATAGAGAACCATCAATCAAATGGAAAAAAATGCAAATTGCTAGTCATCAAGCTAAAGATAATCAACAAATATCAATGGAATGGAATCGATAATTGAAAAACAAATAAAATCCAAGCATTAAAGCTATACACGTGGATTAGCGCTAGACGTAAATAAATGAATTGTTCATTTTGAAAAAAAATTTCGTCACGTCCAAATATTTAACCAAAATGAACACAAACTCTGAATTTCTAATATTAGAGATAGATAATATCTCTAAACTCTAATAACTTGGACAACACACATAAAGATAGAAAAATAATAAAGGAAACAAGAATATCTGGAATAAAAAATCTACAAATGTGCTAACCATTGGAGCTCAAAATGAAGAGACCAGTGTTGTCAATCGCAAAGTTTAAAAGTGGAGATCCACTGTTGCCAATATATATATATATATATATTATACATATACACACACACACACACACACATATATATATATATATATATATATATATATCCACATATCCACATATATATATTAAAAACAGGTGTTTGAACGAAGTTCAAACACCTGTATAACGAAGTAATAACCTGTATACCGAAGTAGTAACCTGTATACACGAAGTTCACACATTGCCCTATGCAGTATTTTCCTTAATAGCCATGAAGCAAATTAGCATCATCAAACTCACGGATCTACCAATAAAAATCCCAATCTATCTTCATGCAAAATAATTTTAGCTAAACAAAAATTTTACTCTATGTACAAACAACGTGTTTCAAGCTCGTAATTCTCTCTATTTTTAGGAATCAGACAAAACCAGTCGAGCTGATAAGAAGTCACTGAACTATCCACTCAGATAAATAACTGATGTTTTGAAATCAGTAACATTGATTTTTGAGATTTACTAGATTTTACCCGGATTTCAATTGTCTCCACTGTGTGATGGAAGTTAAAATTCATCATTAACAAATGAGGATCCATTTTATACTAATATTGCCATGTAAGCCCTATTTTGATTAATATATGTTTCTTTTGCTACTGCAATCTCAATTTCACTGGATGCATATTGCTACTGGAGTTCATGATTATAGAAATATATATAAATATTTGTTATACATTTCCCTTTTAATGATGTTATTAAAGTTTGTCTATGTCTCTACACTTGGACGAAATACCCGCTATCGCCCAGGTTGTTATTAAACACTGGACTTAAGTTATACTATTAGTGATATTACATTTCATAAATTTAACAGGCCGAATTTGGTTTCTAACTTTCAACGTCACGAGGTTTGACCACTTTTCTATCGTTTTACCTTTTTCTTCATCTTACATATATCGTTTTCCTCCGTCTCAAGATAGGAATAGAGTCGTCAATATTTTTTCTCGTTTCGGTTTTAAGTGAGGCCTCTTAACAAAAAACATTTGCCCTCTCATTCGAGACCCTATCAAGACCCTATTTCTGTCATGAATCCTTTGGATGTTTAGCACATTCCTTGCGAATGCGGTCTTGGTTATGTTGGACCATAGCTACCTTTATCTAGAATGAAACTTTCATTTTCCCCTAATTTATTGTAGTTGAACCACCTTTTTATTTAACATTTAGATAAAGGTGGCTATCGGCAAATGAAAAGACGTCTTAAATGCAGTATTAGGAGAACATGAGCAAGTTTCTAAACAAGAAGTTTCAAAGTCTGCAATTGATGAATATTCTTGGGACTGCAATTATGTTTTTAATTCTTCCGAAGACTAGATCGTTTGTATTCCTAATTCCCTTTTTGAACTGGATTTTCTTGAAAGTTTCTCGAATGTTTCTCAATCAAAATTATTTTTCTTATCCATGTTAATTACAGCATGAAAATATCTGGTTAAATTGTTCGATTTTGAATACTTCCTGTTTATTTCGGAAATTTCCATCTCTTTCTTTTTATATTAAATTGGACTTTTATGAACAACTGAACAAGTGCTTTGAATCCTTTGTTGGACGTTAACGTTCCTCTTTGGTAATTTGCCGTTCATTCTTTGTATCTTTCTTGTTCCTTCCTCCTGGGATTTGTACCTAGTTCTTTTTTTTTTCACCTTTGGAAATGCCCTTTCTATGCTTCAGCCACATATACTGTTCTTATATCAGTCGCTGATAATGAGTGAAGGTTGCGATTATTGTGTGTCCTGACGGAGAAGGCTGTTTTTATCGTTCGAAACAGGTCAATACTGTTTTTTGTATTGTATGCTGTTTGTAACGAAGTTATTTTAGATTTATTCTTTAACAGCTCTTTGATCTTTTAGTATAGTAAATCACATCTTTTATCTTAGCCCTTTAGGTATCGGTAGTTAAAGATGCAGAGGCCACTTCGACCATAAGTGCTTGCAATTCCATCCCAGTAGCTCAACAGTAGAGCGTTAGCTGGCCAGTTTGAAGATCCGTGGATCTATTCCCGGTTGGGGCAACAAGGCTCTTTACAAAGGATTAAATAATAACAAACTAGAATTTTAATTATTTGATCCCAGTTGTATGCTATAATGATATTTTTAAAAATGGTACAATAAGTTAATTTCATTCTGATATAATTAATTACAAAGATCTATCACTTTTAATTACCATGGTTTTTAAAATGTACTATAACTGCACGAAACATCATTGATTCTAAGGACTATTTCCATCGCTATAGAATAACAAGTAATGGTGTATTTATCCCTATGAAAACGCATTATTAAAATTATTTTTCTGATCACTGCAATTGTCCTTAAAATATGTGGGATAATGGATTCGAATGATTCTGCAGAGAAGCTATTTACTAGGAAATGCCGTTCACCAATATTGGAAAATGTTGGTAGATTCGATTAAGAATAATGGGATGAATACTGACGGAATTTGTTATGTGCACGATCATATTTAGTTTGGAAGCGTCTGTGAATAGCAGTATGAGGTAAAATAAAATAAACGTAAAAGACCATTCCTAAGTTGTTTTTGAACTAAGAACTGTGTTACCACTTATCATAAAATAAATAAACTAAGATCACGCATGGCAAATATGAATAAGCAAGTGCCAAACTTAACACATCAAGTTAATCTGATGCGTGTAGCATATGTGTAGCTTTCCTTACACAATGCAATGACTTTATTTATTTATTTCACAACAAAATAACTTTAACAACAAACGGTGAAATGGAATAATGTTTCTGGTTTTGAATTAACGTGATGTCAATTCAAATGGACACTTTTGGCAAATTATTGGTTCAAGAGTCACTTATTAATACTCACGTGAAAAATTCTCCTTAAAATGCTTTGTCATTTAATTAACTCCCTGTTAAATAAATTACTATTGGCAAATTGTTTGTCGTCAAAACCTAAAACTATTTACTTCTTTCGCAACGACAAATGAAATGTATAAGATTTATGGCATAATAATTTTAATGTTAAATTGAACATGTAGCACTTTTTCTGGATTGGAACATGTAAAACTATCTCGAAGTGTCCCATTAATTTATATTTCATGCAAATCTAGTTTGACATCAATATTGCTAGCATCCGCCAAAAGAAATATAGTCCATACATTAAACGATTTTAATTAATTCTCCAATTCATTATTAATATTTTTTTACAAGTTTGGTGACATTTTTGTTAATTTGCCAGCATTAAAAAATTGCTAACTTGGCGATATTTCGAAAAATTAGTAGCCAAGATCGCTAAATTTATCGCCAAGAATTACAGACAGACAGATTGAAGGTATTTATGTATAAAGAAAGAACTTTTGGCGAATTGTTGGGCATCGAAATGCAAAACTATTACACAAAATTATCTTTTCTCTTCAAAAGAGCGAGTTAGATACACGAGAATGATGTTAACAAATATATAGCATAATATTGCATAAAGTAAACATATTGAATAAAAGTGAATATTTTTTTTAATTTTATGAAACATTTTTGATAAATTTATTTGAAAACATACAACATCTCGAGGACGGTTCCTGTTAGCGGTCTAAAGTTTATGACAGTCGGTTTTCAATGATAAAGTGAATTTTCCAATGAAAAAACCTTTGAAATCAACAGTTTTAGTATTCACCTATTGTAATATTTGTACCAAATTTTTTTCGTAACGCTCCATTTGTGTATGAGATGTGGAATTCCCAGTCTAACTGACACACACACTAACATACTAACGCACATATACGCTAACATACACACCGACACGCACACTGAAGCCCATACACACTAACATACATCGGTCGTCCAAATTGTTACTCAAGTCCTCTGGATGAGTCGGACGGCCTGGGGTTTCCACACTAACATACACACACACAAACTCACTGACATACATACAAACACACACCGACACCAGCTCATAAACACTCAATTCGAGTTCAAAGATGCTTGAAACGTCCCCTTCCTCCAAAAACTCGAATTCGAACTTCAGACTCCCGTCTCAATACATTATACTTCTCTATACATTATACGATGTATGGAAAGGGAAAGTAATATACATTATACTATGTATATAGAGAAAGTAATATATATGATACTATTTATGTAAAAAGCAGTTATTTAAGTAAAAAGCAGTTTAAATTCTATGATTTCATATCTATTATTAGTCTAAGGGCTGACAACTAATTCACGAATCTCATCGAGTACAAAATGTTTGAGCATTGCATGTGGTAGAACTCTGTGGTTTTAACAAACATCCTTGAGTCTGGCAGTCCTCTTAGGAGCCTTTGCTCCAGGCGAATTTTTGAAATACACTAAAATTGACATCTACTTAGCATATGGAGTACATGGATGGAATTGGTGCAAAATGATAGGATTTTGTGTCCCATTAACGAATGTGCAAGTCTGGCAGTAACTTTAATGTCAGGCACATCTAAAACGGCTCGAAAATCGATCAACTTACCTTCATTTAGTACATGCACGAAGCTTATGTTATTGGATATATTTTTATCATACGAATTTATATTTATAAATCTACGATCCGTCCTTAGAGGCATATTCGTCGCCAGACAACGAATATGCCTCAAAAATTTTGAAACATTAAAAATTTAAAAATTGAGAAACTTTTATTTCGAATTGCGCAAAATTTTATATTTAGATGTTTAAAAATGAGTAGATTAGGATTATAAGAAAAAAAAATCTGATGTGGGCAAAACATGACTTTCCTTATATAATGCAATGAATTTACTACTTTTATAGTTAAAAAAAATGTTATTCTTATAGTAGATACTTATATTCTTTCCAAGATATTGAATTTTCTTCAATTAGTCTTCATTTTCATTGATTTAGCGTCATTTTTATCAATTTGGCGAGATTTTTGTTAATTTGGCAACAATTAAAAATATCGCCAAGTTGGCGATATTCCGCCAAATTCGTCGCCAAAATCTCGCCAAGCGTTATGGATGGAGAAATAAGTTATTCTTACAGCAGGTAAATGAGTATTGGCGTTCAAATACAAAAGTATTACTCAAAATATCTTTTTTCATGAATGGAACCATATGATGAACCAGACCCGAGAATGATGTCACCAAATTTATCGCATGGTATTACATATGAAAAGTGAACATGTTTCTTAATAGGAAATATTTTTTTTTATTTTATATAACTTTTTGATAATTTTTTTGAAAAATGTGCAATATCTCGAGAACGGTTCATGTCAGCGTTCTAAAATTTATGTCAATAGTTTTCTAATGAAAAATTACATAAGAAATGTCTATTTACGTAACTTTATTAGCGGTTTTGATTTTTTGACGATTTTTTCAAAATTTCACTCGAAAATTTAGGGGGTTCTGAACATTCGATTGCGCATAAAAGCAATAATCTTCCAGTGTTTACGGATTGTGATTTTTGTACCAAATTTTGTTTGAATCGGTCCATTCGTTCTTCAGTTATCGTCTCCACAGACTCACTGACACACACACACACACTCACACACACACACACACACACACACATGTCTGTGCGCGCGCGCGCACAGACATCACTTCAAAAGTGTTTGATTCGTGATCAGGGATGCTTGAAACGTGCTCTCCCGTCGAAAACTCGAATTCGAATTTTCGACACCTTCACAATACTTTCCTTATACATTATGTATATAAGGAAAGTAATAGTATGTTACAATTAATTTTCCTCACTACTCAACTTTTAAAGGATATAAAATAATCAGCTAAAAAAAGTTCATTACAACATATCATTTGGATCATCAAACAGTATATTTTAGAGGAAGACCAATTTGGATAAGTAAAATCCAATTGTCTGTTATGAACTGTTAAAAAAGTTTATATCGTAAAATAACTTCATTTTTCTTTCCTATGTATTTTTTTGATGAGACTAACCAACTGATACACATGAATATATATTTTTTATTTTATAGATTTTTTGCTTTTTTATTTATCTCAACAATGATAACTGCAAATAGTGAAAAAAGTGAATTATTGCCAGGAATGTATATCTACATACCATATCGAGCACACAGATCAAACTTATGTCATTCATTGCCATTTTACTTGATGAATGCGATTTCTAGCGAAGTCTGCCAAATTTTATGTAAATAGATGTCAAATTAAAGTAATTATTTTAAATCTCATATCAATTCTTAAGATTTAATTTTCTGAACCCGCTTCCCTCGTCTTCGTAAGCGGGAGGGGGGGGGGGTGACCTTTCGATCCGTGTTAATATGCTAATGGTTTGCTTTTGATGTAAATAGCGTCTATGCTTAGGACGAAAAATGTAAATACTTTGGACCCTTGCAACTCCGAAGTTAATGGATAAATATATAAATAAGCTTTCTTGTTTTATCAGAAATGGGGTCCAGATTATGAATATATGAAAATAATTTCAATATTTTAACCCTTTGCTTACGGGTGGGACAGCGTTAATCCCAGACGAAGAACCTCTCAAAAAGACAGGTATTTGGCATGCCCTATCCCAAACAGTTCGATGGACGCCAATGTCTGCAAAGGGAGATCGAACTGTTTGGGATAGGGTATGCTAAATACCTGTCTTTTTGAGAGGTTCTTCCTTAGGGATTGACGTTGTCCCATCCGTAAGCAAAAGGTTAATATTTAGAACATATTTTTCGGAAAAACCTAAAAAAGTAGCTTTCCGAGAGAGTGTTCTTTCTTTTTTATTTTTTCTAACTTTCACTCACGATATATAATAAACTATAAAAACAGAAATAAATACGTATATAGAAGATATATATATATAATAAATGTTATAGCTTAAGGTAATGTATTATGCTTCGCATTATATTCAACAGCTAATCACTCAGAATTAACCATTCCATATGCATTAATATAAGCCTTTAAAGAGTAAAAGTTTCCCATGCAGATGAACAATATTCTCATAGAAATGTTGAAGGGATTGGTAAGTTCTTTAATGAGTTGGTCATTATTTCATCTAAGTGTCTAGGGCTTGGCCTAGCTAGGGATATTTTAAAAGGTCTGCCCAGCCTTCTATTGGAACTTGAATTACAGTGATGCCTATTGCCGCAAGCCTCTCTTGCCGTCAACCTATTATGGTTTGGGGTAAGCACCCTATATCGAATTCAAAAGCGGTGGTTAAATAACTACAAAAAAGCCAGAAGAAATGGAACAAAATGTACCTTAATGGAATCCCATTGGCCATTTTTACTGCTTCTTAAATACTCAGGAATCTGATTACCACACCTTGGATAATTTTCTTTCAACTCCGCCTATTGGCTGAATAATTTGGCGATAATGGCTGTTTTCTAAGGTAAGCATTATATCTTTCTTTTTTCCTTAGGTTAGCTATGAAAACCTCAATTCTCTTATTAATTTAAAAGCATTTGCATTAAATATCGCTTTATTACTGCATCAATATGCAGCCATCCCATCAAAGCCGAGAGCCTTTCAAGCGAGATTGCCTTTTGTACGTGGTAAGAGCCTTTGGGGACTTTTGTCAATAGGAGAGATAATGTAATCGATTGAGCTTCACTTAGAACAGGCTCTAAATAGCGAAACTTTTCTACGTAGAAAGGGGGGCTGATATTCCCCCTCCCCCAATTTTAGAGGTTCTAATTAATAACGATCAAAAAGCCTGGTTGCCAGTCATTAGGCATGAATATTGCAGAAAGTGGTCTGTTGGGACACCAAGATAGGAGGAACAGCTTTGAGTGGTCACCGATAATTTTCAGTAGATGGAAAGAGTTAGATTAGAGAATTAAAGCATGAACTAATTATCATCCACGGTTTTAATTTTAGAGAATATTAATTTATTCATTCTGAACTATTAATTGTGTGTTATTAATTAGTTATATGGGCACAAAGGAGCAATATCGAGTCCATATTGGCCATTAATCATAGGCTAGTATTTTAAATTTTATAAACAGGGTCATAAAGTATTCCTTATCTTATTCCTTACCTCCTTAGAGTTTTTTGTTGTGGTCGAAACTTGAAAAAATTGTGCTTCAGTTTTTCAAACATTGCTGATGGGTACGCTCCATGCTGCTTGCTGAGGGCACTCTATGGCGTTCGCTGATATTTTTCTAAGCTTGTTGTTAGTTTTATATAAATTCAGACTGTTACTAACAGGTTACAGATTATATAGAATTTAACTGCTAAACATACGTTCTCCAGAGCTGGTTATTTATATATTCTTATTGTTCATGTTGGCAGGCATGTGAATCAACTAGTTACAAGGTAAAAAAAAATCACATTTTCTTATATTTATGGGTGTTCAAAATATTATTTAATTGTACTATGAATCTTGCAGTAAGACTCACATTCTCTATTTAATCAATAGGAATAATTTATCAGATCACGCTATCATCAGCTGTCTGCTTACTTTTCTATTACATTTTTATTATGAAGTCTGGTCGAGTTTGATTCATGTGTGTGTTTTCCTTTGTTATACTCATTCATGATTTTGAATATTTTTATTGAACATTGAACTGCTTTAAATAATAGACTTATCTATCACACAAGTAAGCGATATGGATGCTTGCTATTAATGCTTTTCAAATTTCATAATTGTACTATCATTAGTCTTAAAGATGTCAGAAGAATATAAAATTCAATAAAGTTTAACAATTTAGATGAAAAGATATTTTAAAAAATTTGTTAAAAATTGAAGAAAACTCATTGAAAATAGCTTTCTGATATGAAGTCGAGATATATGCGACAATTTTTCCGATCTTTACGAACGGATTACTGTGAAAAATTTGCAATATTTCACTTAAACGTTACAAAATAAAAATTCTAATATTTTATTTTACTTTTGAATAAATTGTTCAAAATTTATGTTCTATATATATACTTTACCAAATCACAAAACCCGACTTTATATTTCTAGAAGGAGAAGTCGGGGAATAAACCGGCCACAGATATATGTATAAATATTGTAACTTTTATAATGTGGAAGGCAATAGACAAGTGTTTCACGGAATTGCAATAAAATGAAAAGTGTGCCTTTGGCACAGTGTTGGAAGCCCTGGTGAATATGACAGAATGGATGGATTTTTTATCATAATATTTTAGGAAAAACATTCTCGCAATATGCACTTTAACTTCTGTTACCTTACTTAAAAACATTAAGGTTTAAAATTAAAGTGCCATCTAATACCTTATTAGTTATGTTACTTCTATTAGTTAGGTTATAAATTATTAGTTATGTTATAAATTATTAATTATGTTATAAATTAGTTACTTCATTCTTTTAAGGAAGCACAACATTAACATTTGTTGAACATAGAATTTATGCTTGAGCAATCTTGTGAACCGACATGTTTCGAATTTTGAGTCTTGCTTAGGATGGGACTCAAACCCTTAGCCACCGTATCTGAATATCAACGCTCAATTTTATTATCCATCCAGACGTAAAAAGGGTTGGGAGTTTGGGGTCATAATTAAGGTACTAATTTTATTGCGAAAAAAAAGGTAATATTAGTAGAGAGGTCGATGGGAAAATCGATAAATCTCACAAAAAGTTTCGTAACTGAGGATTTACAGTAATATTTTCAAAAAAAGTCTGCCAGTTTCGAAGCAGTAATAAAAATAACTATTATGTATGCCAATAAGGATTTATAAACCATTAAAATTCTGGCAATATTATCAGCACCGTTCTTTAAATGAGATCAAATTAATGTTCATTTTGAGTGGCCGGCATTTGATGCATTTTATTAACACTTTACAACAAAGTTGAAAAGTGTTTATGACTTTGTTCATTCATTCTGTCTGTCTGTCTGTCTGTCTGCCCGTTAGCACGATAACTGCCGTAAAAATGACTTAATCAAAATGAAATTTTAGTATGTTGTTCAGACGGTTTGTAGAACCTATGGGAATAGAAATGAATAATATTACCCAATTAGTTTTGGATTGAACCCGGGTCGAAAAAATGAAATACATTGAGCCCTATGAGACCTAATTTTTTAAACATTTTTTAAGCGGATTTAAAATTCACAAATTGCTTCGAAACTGTTAGGTAATATTCAAATTGTTCCATAAAATATATAAAAAAAAAATTCAGCGAAATATATTCAGTAGTTTTTTAAATAAAAATTAAAATAATAATTACACCTCTTATATGAAACGATCACGTGACCATTATATGAAACGATCACATGACCCACTTCAAAATGATATATGGCATCCATCTTGTTTCAAAATCGTGATTTTTTTAAGTTCTTTTTAATTCATATTGAGTGTTGTATCCGTCCTAAAACTACTTTATTTTTGCTTAAATTCTGTGCATCTACATACTGAAACAACGCAATGACAATATATTTGGGTTTAAATGCTCATCTAAATTTGATTATTTCTACAAACCTATTTTTCACCTATGTAAAATGTAAACAGCAAAATATATAGAATGAGTTGTATTAGAATTCCTGTATTTTTTTAACACAAAATAATTTAAGTCCATGGAGTCTGCATGGCTGATATGAATGAAATATTAATTGATTTCCTAAAGAGAAGGACGATTTGAAGTTTCAAGCATAGAGTTTAATTATTTGTAGCTCCATGGTCTTAAACAAAATGCTTAAATAAAATAAATTATTATAGTATTGTGATGAATGAAATGAATGGGAGAAAGTTATGAATGAAATCCTTTTTTTATAGAGAGATCCAGGCGTGTTATTTTTTCTATGACGTCATTTGAATTAATTTCAGTTGTTTTCGATGAAGTTTTCAAATATAATAAATTATCGTAGTATTATGATAATTCTAAAACTATTACCGAGGAATGTATAACATTTTATAGATGTTTAAACCAGGCAATTTACATTTCAATGCCGTCATTTGAATGAAGTTCATTTTTTTCGATGAATGTTTAAGTTTTCAAATATAATAAATTAATGCAGTATTGCGATAAGTTTCAAAATATTATCGAGGAATGTATTGCATTTTAGACTTGTTTAAATAAAATTGCATTGAAGTTGGAAAGTGTTTCATAATCAATGCTTTAAGCATGATTGATCTTTCTTGTTGTACATACACGAATGTTCTTCCTCAATGCAGTGTCTGTTGCTCTTTAACACGTTTTCAAATTTAGAAAAGAATCGTTTGGCATCAACACTATTTGTGTGCATTGACAAACAGCAAATGGTGACATTACATATCTATTTATATGAGCTTTATTCGTATTCCAGAAATCTATTAGACCTTTGTTGACACGTAATTATCTTACACTCGCTTTATATGAACGACATTCACATTCACATTTTAGTGCATCCTCATCTCTAAACATATGAATGGGGCTAAAACAAGCAAATCTTTATTGTCTAAAATGTCCAAGGTCTTGAAATATTTGATAATCGCGAAATTTCATGAAAAACCCTAAAATTCGCAATAATATTCCGGCAATTCAGTATTGTTACTAACCTAGTCAAAATTCCACCGCATGCGAATTCCGTGGCGACTCTATGCAATTCCCCAAGACAATATTGGGTTTAACTGTCATTTTCCCAAAAACGTTATACCCTTTGTGATTGTGAATGTTATTCAAACAAGTGCAAACGCACACCTTGAATTCGAAAATTTTAGAGGAGCTGGAGCTTGAAGGAAAGCCAAGTTATTTAATTCATGAGTATCATCTACAAATCTTTTATATAAGCTTGTTGTTCAACTTGAGCCAACCATTGCTTTCATGAAAGAAAAGAATAAGAACTACCAACAATTAGAAAGTCACGAATGGGTACAAGATCTAATGTTCTTTACATATATATTATGCAGCACCTCCAATATTTAAATATGATATTTCAAAGAAGGTCCAAAATTGTTACAGAACTTGCCTATCTTGACCTAGATTGTATATATATATATATATATATATATATATATATATACATATAAAATTTTTAATTGTCGTAGCATACTAAAAAAATAAGGAAACTTTGCAAAAATGCAAATGCAAAAAATGAGCAAATAGGAATGACAATGCAAAATACATTTAATTTATTGCGTAAATGCAGCTAATAAATGAAATGATTTCAATAATATAATACTAGTTTGAAAGTCCAATGAAAGAAAAGTGAGAAGCTGTAACTCGAAAAGCCTAACTTTAAGCTTACAAAACAAAAGTAGAAATCTGCAAATATACAATCAAATGGAAAAAAATAAAAAAACAGATTTCGAACCATCAAGTTAAACAAATCATCAAAAAGCAATGGTATGGAAACGATAAAAAAAAGAAATTAAATCGAAGCATTAATGCTATACACGTGGACAAGGTCTAAGCCAAAATCATGGATTTGTTCGCTTCTCCAAAACTCTTTCTCATGTCCAGGTATTTTGTTGATTCTGGGTTCCCTGGCTCGACAGGTTCGTGCATTTGTAGTGTTATGTTCCAGGTATGCTTGTTTCCTTCTACTTTTTCTTCTTTATGTATGTTGTCCAAGAAGAAATAGTTTATAGATATAATCTTTCTATTTCTTCAGAAACATACATTTTTGTGTTTGCTTCAATAAAATACTTAGACTTGGGAAAGAGTTTTGGAGAAGTGAACAAATCCATGATTTAGGCTTAGCCCTTGTTCACGTGTATAGCATTAATCCTTGGATTTCATTTCTTTTTCTTTTATCGCTTCCATACCATTGCTTTCTGATGATTTCTTCAACTTGATTATTCGATTTTTTTTTTCCATTTGATTGTAGATTTGCAGATTTATACTTTTATTTTGAAAACTTGTCAGAAAGTTAGGTTTTTCGAGTTACAGCTTCTCACGTTTCATTCATTGGACTTTCAAACTATTATTATTATATATATACATATATAATACAGGGTGTACAGAAAGTTCCGGAACGGCGCAATATCTCGAGAAATACAATTCGGATAGAAATATAAAAAAAATGTATTCAATATTTTTAGAAAAGCTATCCAATGATACCAAAATTGACCCCCTACCCCCCAGGAGGGGGGAGGGGGGGTGGGGCAACTTTGAAATCTTCAGTGGGAACCCCCAGTTTTTATTACAGATTTGGATTCTCCAGAAAAAATTACATACATTTGACCTACGATTTTGATTCAAGCACCCCGATCATGAGAGGGAAGGGGAGTTACAGAAAAAAGCACCCTAATCATGAGAGGCATGAGGACTCATGTAAATCAAGCACCCCGATCATGAGAGGGAAGGGGAGTTACAGAATAAAGCACCCTGTTCATGAGATGCAAGGGGAATCATTTTAATCAAGCATCCCGAAGGGAACAGAAAACTACTGCGTCCACATCGTTGTTCCTGGGTAGTGATAAAAGTAGTTTCGAACCGTTTTCTAAACTGAAGTCAACAGTTGTCGCTGAAGTGAACGGTTAGCGGAGGGAGGGGGGTCAATTTTAGCTTCATTGGATAGCTTTTTTGAAAATATTGAACACGTAATTTTTTATTTTTCTATCCCAAGTGTATTTCCTGAAACATTCTCATTTTTAAACGTCTGTGCCCCACTTCCGTTTTTCTCAATTATAGCGCCGTTTGTGGGAGCAAAAATCAAAAACCGTAGGACAAATGTATGTAATTTTTTCTGGAGAATCCAAATCTGCAATAAAAAATCGGGGGGGGGGGGGGTTCCTATTGAAGATTTCAAAATTGCCCCCCCCCTCATTGGACAGCTTTTCTAAAAATATTGAATACGTGTTTTTTATTTTTTGATCAGAAGCGTATTTCTCGAGATATTGCGCCGTTCCGGAACTTTCTGGACACCCTGTATATATATATATATATATATATGTGTATACATGTATATATATAAATACATACATATATATATATATATATATATATATATAGCATAGTAAACATATAAAATTAAAATTAATTCCACAGTTATCCAATTATACTCCAGAAGTTGGCGCAAAGCAGCACACTCTCCTAAAGTAACATACAAGATTCATATGAAAAAATAAGGGAAGTGACCAAATGCAAGGTATAAAATGGTAGAGGGGGATGGCGACCCCTCTTTCCCGTTTAAAAGACTGCTTTTATGCCCGGGCAACACTCACGGTACCAATGCCATGCAGAAGTCATACTTCCGTATATGTGTCAAGTCAAAAACACTCGAAAAAGCGCAGAGTAACAAATAGGAATCAACCAGGATTGCAAGGGAAGGAAAAGAATGGAAATGCAGCAAATGCCAGAGTACCTTATATATAAAAGCAGTTTACGCATGCGTAATGCGTTATTTTTACTTTCATCGTTCTATACCTCTGCCATATCCTTTAAGTAAGCATTTTCTCCCTTTTTTGTATTAAATGGGGAATTATAATAACATGTCAGGAAGCCAATTGGATAATTCCGTTTTATTGCCTCCTTCATAATATTCCTATTATGCATGATGCAATCTGACTTGAAAGTATTGATGCGTTGATTTCGTTTGAGGTGACCTATGACGACATTTCTGAAGATGTTTTTGGTCAAATTGGAACTCCAGTCTATAATATGATTGATTTCCATATTGAAATTGTTTCTCTTGTCATATAAGACGGTATAAGTACCATATCTACTGTCATGTTTTAGTGTGATATCTAGAAAATCAACACTATCATCCTCCTTACTTTTATTCTCAATCAATTCCAGTTCTTTTGGATAAAAAGTAAAATCAAATTGGGGTGTATTCTTATATTGCCCAACAAGGACATCGTCAACATAACGAAAGTATGGCATTTCATGTAGTATATGAGTGCCATTTTCAAATTTACTCAAGTATAGATCGGCGAGCAGGGATGAACAACCCCCTCCCATGGGAATACCTTTAACCTGTTGAAAATAGCTGGTGCCATCAAATAAGATATTTTCAAATAACACAATGCGAATCAAGTCCTTGTATTTTCTGAAGGTAATATGCTCTTTTAAGTCATATATTTCATGTAGTTCCTTCAAAATTTCATATAGATTTTCCAGATTGATGTTGTTGAATAAATCACGGAAATCGTAACTTTTGAAACGTATATCCTTGTTATAAAATGGAAGTCGGTTAATGACATCGTAACTATTATTTATCATTACTGTTCCTTGTTTCTTGAGTATAATGAGAACATTTTTAAGTATAGTTAAAAGTTTTTCATTTGCAATTGTCAAATAGGATCCACATCCCACTTGATCTATACTTGAGTAAATTTGAAAATGGCACTCATATACTACATGAAATGCCATACTTTCGTTATGTTGACGATGTCCTTGTTGGGCAATATAAGAATACACCCCAATTTGATTTTACTTTTTATCCAAAAGAACTGGAATTGATTGAGAATAAAAGTAAGGAGGATGATAGTGTTGATTTTCTAGATATCACACTAAAACATGACAGTAGATATGGTACTTATACCATCTTATATGACAAGAGAAACAATTTCAATATGGAAATCAATCATATTATAGACTGGAGTTCCAATTTGACCAAAAACATCTTCAGAAATGTCGTCATAGGTCACCTCAAACGAAATCAACGCATCAATACCTTCAAGTCAGATTGCATCATGCATAATAGGAATATTATGAAGGAGGCAATAAAACGGAATTATCCAATTGGCTTCCTGACATGTTATTATAATTCCCTATTTAATACAAAAAAGGGAGAAAATGCTTACTTAAAGGATATGGCAGAGGTATAGAACGATGAAAGTAAAAATAACGTATTACGCATGCGTAAACTGCTTTTATATATAAGGTACTCTGGCATTTGCTGCATTTCCATTCTTTTCCTTCCCTTGCAATCCTGGTTGATTCCTATTTGTTACTCTGCACTTTTTCGAGTGTTTTTGACTTGACACATATACGGAAGTATGACTTCTGCATGGCATTGGTACCGTGAGTGTTGCCCGGGCATAAAAGCAGTCTTTTAAACGGGAAAGAGGGGTCGCCATCCCCCTCTACCATTTTATGCCTTGCATTTGGTCATTTCCCTTATTTTTTCATATGAATCTTATATATATATATATATATATATATATATATATATATATATATATATCTTTGTATTTCTAAATAAAAGCAATACACTGTTCTGAAAACATTCATAATTTAAAACAAATACTGAAGCTCAAGTGCTCTGATGGGCACATAAATGTGTATTGTTGCCTGTCTTGGGAAATAAGAGAAATGTTTTTGAATAAATAAAATGATGCCAATTTCAAATTTTTGCAAATAATACTAGAAGAAAGCCGTCCTGAGGCCATACTTGAATCTTTTTATGTCTGTCATTTCGCACTAAATTATTCATGAGCTCTCCTACATCCATTTCAATTTGGTCGCAAAACGTTTACAGTCAACATCCGATGAGAAATTCCGAAATATTATATACTCGGGGAAGAAAAACATTATTGCCTGTAGGTGAGCAGAATCATATTTTCAGTTGCATAAAATTCTGTTCCCCAAAGTATTTTGTCAAATAAGACAGAGAGCGAGAGTTGCTCTGATGCTCCACATCAATCGATATTAAGATTTGCTGTTCTGTTTTTTTTCAATTCACGGGTACGTTGTAAAAATAGTCTCAAAGATTTCTTGATTGCAAAGGAAAACTTTCCGTTAGAGTTGTTTTTACTGGAAAACTCATCAATTTCAGATCACAAAATCCTCTAATAAAAGATTCCCTACATATAGTATTAGATTCAAATGTATAAATTCAAAAAAATAAATTTTAAACGAAAACAATAACAAATAATAAAACCTTTAATATAGTGACAAATAACATAACAAATAATAACAAATAATAAAACCATTAATATAGTGATGACACAATAAGGATATTGATAGGATATAAATGGCATGCTTAGAGCTCGCAATTGAATTCAATTTCTTTTGAACAGTTATATAGTCAATTATATTATTCACGTTAGAGGCAAAAATAACCCAACAGGTTATCTATGATGGAAAAAGAGTATGAATTAAGACGAGCATCTAAAATATCAAGGAGATCAAGACACTATTCGATCAGATGCAGCCAACTTAGCTTCATTATTTTATTTTCTACGAGAATCAGGCTTTCAGATGATTTCTTGCGAAGACGATGATCTGAGAATTAACAAGACGCTTCAGCAGAAGTATCCGCCAAAAGCCATTCCATGCAAATTAATCACGACAGGTGAGAAATGCCAAAGGAGTATGAGTTACTTGATGCACGGAATCCAATCAAGAAATTCTTAAGATCAACTATAAAGAGTTAACATGCGTGGCAGTTTCCTCAAATCGAGGTGGTCATTTTTATCACTGCCATTTATATCATAATTCTGTGAAATATGCGCTGTCGTCTTCCTAGACTCTAATTTATCAGATAATGAATTAATATTAATTGAGAGTGTAATATATGATTCAAATTAAGAGCAAGGCTCTAAGATTAAAATTGGTAATCTTTTAAGAAATGATAAATAAAATTGATGGGTCAAATATATTGATAGAAAAACTACAAATTGCGTAGAAAATTCTACCAATAATATGTACATCATTGAAAGGATCATAAGGCATTTAAAATGTTAAAAAGTGAAAAAAACTTCATCATATTCAATATTTTTTATCTTATAAAGCATGCATATCAGAAACACACTTTTATTTCTAATGATAAATCTATGTTTTCTTAAGTGCACAATTTATTTTAAAGTATTATATAATGAAATAATTTTAGTGCACTTTTACCTTATAAAGCATACATTTTAAAAACGCACTTTTATTTCTAATGATAATGCTATGTTTTTAAAAGTGCACAATTTATTTTAAAGTATAATATAAAGAAGTAATTTTAGTACACTTTAAAGTAATTTTTAGTTTGATAGCTTTAAAGTATTGAAAACTACGAAAGCTATTGAACTAAAAATTAGTATGTCAACTTGAGCTCACTAACAAAATTTTACATCGAAAACAAAATTGTCTGTATCTAACTATACTTTAGGAACAATTACTTATTATGAACCTAAATAAATGCCACATATTGTAGAATTAATCTATAATATCTATATATAGAATTAATAGATATATAAAATGAATATATAGTAGATCAATGCCAGTTATAGTAGCAAACCAAAAACAGACATTCTATTCATTTTGGGATTTTAATGAGTTTCAAACTCAATCTGTGCTCAAATGCTACTGGATATTCAGATCCCCATTGTAAAAATATTTCCATATAATCTGTTCAATATAAAAAAAAGTAAGATTTTTCAAGAAATACAAAGATTTCTGAGTCAAGAAACTGCATAGAAATTGTGGAAAACATAGAGCTAAAATTGAAAACAAAAACCGAAGCTTTGTTGAGACATTCATTTTATAGATTATATAATTTAGCTAAAACTGATTTTATCGCTTAACTAGTTCCAGAGATATTGTAATATAGTAAAACGTATGCATATACATACTGCACACTGAATTTGAGAAAATTCTAAATAAGATTCGATTTAAAATTTGTTTAAAAATGACTGTCTGTTAGTTATTGGTTGAATATTCCAAGGAGAAATGTCAGTATGAATGAAGAAAAATCTCGAGTCTTTAATTATAACCCTGTCATTTTCAATTTAAAGCTCTTCTTATGTGAATAAACTTGAATATTGTTCAAACTTGAAATAAACATTTTGCCTAATGTGTGGTAGGGCTTAATTTGTCAATATCCTTAGAGATTCGCAAAATTGTAACACAAAAAGTATTTTCTTCTCACATTGCAGACATTGAGTATCCTATGGGCCGGAGAACATATAATAATCACGAAACTGATCCGTGGATTTTGCTATCTGCAATTGGAGCGCGATCTACAGAAAATCGAGTTTTGATTCTTTCTTCCGAATTTCATTTAAAGCAATATTTATTTAGAAGTAAAGTAGTTTATTTACGAGACGATCTGTGTAATAGGAATTACAGGGTAAAAAGAAAACTGACTTAAAAGCCTTTCTCTCATGAAGACATTCCTCCCTTGGGCATCACCGTGCCCTTCCCAATGGAATAGCCAACCAATAACCAACCAACAGCCAATCATTTTAAAGCAAATTCTAAATGCGTGTCTGAATCCTAAGTAAGCGGTTGGATACCTAGCCAATCATAATCCTGGTCGAAGCTTATTTTGTTTTACAAAATCGCAACATTTTAGCTCCGATAGAACTAGTTCTCTATCTCATAATCATCAGCTAATCAAATAATGCCTTAATCACAGAAATGGCCGATGGAATTATCATTGAAAATCAATTCTTGACTGCAAGGCGTGCTTTCGTCGAATTTCGAAGGCCAAAATTTTATTGCTTGCCGCATTTCTTCCACATACATAATGCATGAAGACAAAGATAACAATATTCTTTCCCAATCGTGATGTTCTTTGCGCAATTACTCCACGAACAATGCCTTTAATGATGCATACCAGATTCCGTTTTCCCAAAGAGTATAAAAAAGTACATAAAATACGGATGTAGGGTGCCCCAGGGGTGACTTCTGCCCCTCAAAAGTCTCCACCTCCAGTCGTCGAATGTTATTTCTCCCATTTAGTGTAATATTCGCAATTTGCATACGTTTCAGAGCGGTTCGTTCGGCCATCATTATCGAATTGAGAGGATATTAATGCTAAAATGCAGCCACAATTGCCCACTTTTAGTCTTGTAGCTTTCAATATTTTCTTATTTGTTGCGTAAAAAGCGTTTTCATTTAGAGAAGAAGTAAAAGATGTATTTACTGGGTATTCAGTTTTCAGGTTACAAGAAGTACTTGCTTCTGCGACCCGGATAGGTTAGGGCAATTTTCGGAATGAAAGCGGTTTGAAGTTGAGTTTTATAGTACTTAAGAGGACAAAAAAGTCATAATTATACACAAGACGTATTAGAGCTTAAAATTTTCACGTTACGTGAAGGAAGAGTGTTTATATCTTCTTTCTGTATTTAAATATTGTAAACAGTCGCATGATTCTGATCGTTCCACTTAAATATAATCATCACTACAACAATAATTTAATTGTAAATTGAACAATTCGTAAAAACACAGCATATAATAAATTGGTAACTGATTTTGTAGGCAAAAATCCCTGGCTTATTTTTCTGGATAAAAAAAAACATAAACAATCATGAAAACTAAAGTGTTGGACTATGTAGCCAGTAATAGTGTTTAAATATTGTAGAACATTTTCAAAATATTCAGTACCTTTCCATATACTTTGCATTTCAAATACACGTCGACTCTTTATCGACTATACGAGTTTCTGCATTTTTTCCTAGACAGATACCCAACTACGCTCATAATTGCTCTTTAGGCTCAGATACCATTAACATGCATGCATGCCATTAACAATTTTCAAATTTTTCACTTTTCCAATCACTGTAAAACATATGAGCCCAGACGTTTTATAGGAATAAAGCATCCAGCTGACCAGAAATACCAATCAGAAAGTTTTTCTCGTTACCTAATTTAACTAGAAAACTTTCCGATGTTTGCAATTCTCTGATTTGATTTGAATAGTTTAATTTTGTTATATACTTTTTATATACACTGTAGGACAATTTTGATCCGGATACGAAGTTTGAGGATGCTAAATCATTACACATATATATGCATGCAACACAGCTCTCTATTCGTACTTGGAATTTAAATCAAATTCATGTGAATCTGAATGCCAGAGAGTTAATCGTTTGGCCCACAGATGAGCCTTATAGCTTGCTGAAAGTATTTTTGAAGTAAGAGCAACGTTGACTATTAAGAGAGTTTTCAAATATGCAAACCAGTTATTTTGCTCTGAAATTTATCCGCCTATTTCGTTAAAAGCTATAAATTTCTCAAAGGGAAGATACTTATAAAATATATACTTTGGCAACAACTCGGTGCATAAAAATGAATCCGATCCCTTTAAAGTTCTCTTTTTCTTGGCTGAAAAGTACCAGTAGCGTCCATTACGATACAATGCTGGGTGTTTTTCCGAGCGTTCAATGTGGTCCCCTGAGTAACCGATTTCACAGCGTTTTTCCTCTTTACCACTTCCAATTTTTCAGTTTCAGTGTCAAAATCATTTCAGTTGAAATGTGTTGTCCCCTTCGCTTTTGCCTTCTTTCTGCTTATTCAGACATCATCTACCACAACAGCCTTTGAACTACAGCACAGAGGCTCGAAATTGTTCAATATTATATAAATACATGTGATGGAGTTCTGTAGAATATCACCTTAAGAGAGACGCCACTGAACTTTCTAAAGCAAAAATCATCCATAAAGTTTAGATGTACTGACAAATTGTCTGTTAGAATTGCGCTTTCATTGCAGATTCAATCACACGGACTGCTTTCGCACTTTTTATCACGCCTCAGCATGGGGTATCCTATAACTGCAATAGCAGAGAGTTTTTATGCCTTTTCGCAACTTCTAAAACCTATGTGCCTATTTCTGTGACTTGCTCTTTATAGCTCCGTGCCAGCTTAGCTCAACCTCCTTGAAAAATGATGCTGGGTGTTTGATATCACTGACTTTGTGGGTCGTCATGGACATTCGCTCAATTGCAGCACATAGCATATAACTTGCAGTTATCTGCTATTACTTTTTGAAAAACGCTAAAAAAAATTTAACCGGCCGACTGATACTGATCTTCCATAGTTGGAACATCCCGTTTAGGTGGATTCCGTGAATATGAATAGTTCCGAATTTAGCATAACAATATACATGGAGAGGAGCGAGAGAAAAAAATGTGAAAATAAATGCATGGAAGGAGCTGTTGAAATAAAAAATCGGATAAATGAGATATAATTGTGGAAAGAGATAGATACCGGTAAGTATTCTATTGAAATAACAATCATATAATTATGAGTCAAGCACATTTGATTTACATTTTCTCATCACACATGAAACACTATTGAAACAGGGCTCAACAATTGGTCTAAAGATTAATAGTAAGTACTTTTATGAGAGTTATAAGCAACAGCCGAACTTTTCAATAAATATGTTACACTAGCACTTTCAGACATTTTTTTAGTTTGTGCTAGAACACGTAATAACAATCTATGCGTAGATTGTGATGTTACTTTTAAGTAGAAAATCTACATGAAACTGAGTTTAAATACTTTGATTTTCACATCACAATGAAACGCTATTGAACTAGATTTAAAAATCGTTCCAAAGTTAAATAGCAATTAATTTTACTAAAGTCAAATGTGACAGCCCACTTATATTTCTCTATATTCAATATATTGCATTAGTACCTTTAGACATTTTCCCACTGACATTTCTAAATTTGTTACAGTAGTATCTTCAGATATTTTTAAAATTTGCATGGTATAGTTCTAAAACAAGTTACTTCTTTGGCCTGAAAATGAAGTCGGCACTTCAAATATAACAATCCATACTCAGCATGTGCTGATTGCTTTACGTTGAAAACCTACATATAACACACTTTAAATATGTGAATTTTCTCATCCCACTGAAACACTCTTTAACCAGATTTCTAAAATTGTTCTAAAGCTTACTAGTAGGTATTTTTGTGAAAGTTAAATGCAGCAATACTTCACATTTCTCAATCAACCCTTTTATAGCCATTTGTTATGTGAAGGTAAACCTAACTCCTGCATTCTAGGATCATTTCTCGTAATTGGTTGATTTTGCATTCTTACGCACCAAGTGCGCAGACTGTAAACTGAATAAATTCTTCTTCTCGCTAATTTAGAACCAATCGTGCTTGTTTCGGCGAAACAAAGATAAAGAGCCTCGTAATCAAAGAAGACCTGTCAGCTCTGAAACACGAAAATCCTTCCTAATAGATAACTCGTTCACTGGAACTTAATTAAAGAAACAGAATCCTTTGCATGCAGCAACATGCATTCTTCCAGAATAGCAACTTCCTTTTTAATCACACCTACGCGAGTAGGATTGCGACGCTCGTTTCAGGAGCATTAATTAGCTGCCATTAATTAGCGTCTGGGTGAACAACGCTAATTTCCAGATCTTCAAGAGGGCAAAGAAATTAGTGTTAGCACAAGTGACGGTAGAATAAAGCTTCAGATGAGGAAAGATGAAGTTGGTTATAATAGAAATAATGACCCAGAGATAAGTGTTTGGGTTCAACAGGATGAGCAGGGCACTGATGAGCGTATTAACAATTATATCTCTGCATATTGAAAGAGAATAGAGTTAGAGATAAGATGAACGATGGATCAAAGGAAACTTTAACCAATGCTTAGTTAGGCAAATTTCTAATAGAAGAAGGTCAGTAATGATAGCAGAAGAAAATTCAATACTTTCCATTCAGCAGTGAATGCATTTTTATTATGTTTTTCCTTGCTAAAGGAAAGTATTGTCTCCATGTTTAAATACTTATTGGACATATTGAAATTCCATGCGCTTTTAAGGATTATTAAGAAAGTCTCCTTTTTAGAAATCCATCCGTGGGTATGTCGATCGGTCTATATAGAATTTGTATATCGGTATATACAAATTCTATGCAATTACTTTTCTCTGAAATTATTCAGCCAATTGTAAACACATTTGGTAGAAATATGAAAAGCTATACGAAGGTCAAAGCAGACTCATGGTGATTAATAAATCTTGCATATGTCACCCGTGATACGATTATGTGAACTTTGTACTAGTTTTCATGTTTCGGAAACTACTCAACCGAATAATATCAAATTTAAACAATTATATCAGTTACACGAAAAGAAAGATTCATCACGATTACAAAAGCTTCTACATACTGTGAACAGCGTGTATATTTGTATTTTGAAGTATTTTTCAGTTCTTTATATTTTACTCAACTCATGTGAACCAAATTGGTACAAAAATATAATATTACGTATCTGAAAATGGCGTTGGGATTTACTGAATACGGTTCGTCATATTTATGTATGCTTATGAATATGTTATTTGCAACCAGTATATTTTTGCGCATATTATTATAATATCGCACAATTTTTAGCCAATTTATCCCAAATTTAGTATGATAATATAACCCAACATGAAAATATAAAAAATAAAATTATATGTAGACTATATTATATAAGACTGCATGCCACTCTAACAGCGCATGTGCAATTTTAAAAATTGTAATTCCTTCTGATTTTCATTTAATTTCGTATATTAAGTTATTTAATGTTAGGAATGGAAAAATAAAATTATATTTTATATTATAACACTATATTCTGCAAAACAATGTATACTGAATTAACTAACCCTAATATTTGTTGAATATAAAGTAAAAGTTTTATAAAATAATAAAAACTTCCTTAAAAGCATCATATACTAAAAAATTTAAAGTGTCAACTGGTTTTGAAGGCAAAAACAGCCTTCTTCGCCAGGACACACAAGAAGCGCAACCTTCACTAGCCAGAGAAAAATTGGCACCTGATGCTGGAACAGCAACTGTGGCAGAAGTAAGAAAATGATGGTGGCAGCAGCAAGAGAAAGATAAGAAGGAAAAAAAAGCAGAAGGCAGAAACCGTAGGTGAGATGTAATGAATGGTAAAATGCCTAAGAGAAAAGTTCAAATCACTTATTCAAGGTTCAAATCACTTGTTCAAAAAATCCCAAATAAAATATTCCAATACATTTTAGTAATTAGATAAAAATCAATATAGAAAATAAATAAAAAGTTAACAAAATTATAAATACCTTCGTAGAAGTAAGAATGGCATATTTGGCATTATTGAAAATTTTAACTTATAAAGTGGGAGAAGTTACGGACTTTATTTTCTTCAAAAAGGCTTCACTTGCAGGGATTTTCCTACAAACTGTAGAGATTTATTTTCCCAAATTTCCCTGCATAAGGGATTTTGGTCAAAATCGTCTAAAATCAGAAAGGTTTCTGTGTTTTTCTGGAAATCACGAAAAAGTTTGAAAATTCGGGAATCTCCGGAAAAAATTCTGGAGAGTTAACAGCTATGGGTTTATGAATTTGCAAAAATAATTTGAATATTTTAATATTATGAACTATTAAAAATAAATAAATAGATAATATGTTTCTGTCCCAGCGAGTTTTCGCTTCAATTTTTTACTTTCACTGAAACTATCTTCTATAAGAGATAAATATAAACCGTAAGAGACAAAAATATTTGGTAGAAAATTCCATTTCTAGATCAATAATTTGCTTTTACGAAAAATTTGCTTTTCAGAATCTTTTTGATCCATCATCTTTTAAATAGAAGAAGATTGAAAATTTTTCGTTTTTAAAGTGTGTAATGCTTATATCTAAAAAACTAAAACTGCTGGCCATAAACAGCAAGTAAATAATTAGTAGCCCTTTAAAATCCCTATATAGATAAATAACTAGATTTCGAATTAAATTCTTAGTTTTCGGAATATGGTGTTTCAGACGAAATATAGAGCGAATAATAGAACATCGATGATCTAAATATGACTTTTTAATTAGTTGGAGATTTAAACCTAGAAATAGAAACACCCAGAAAATGTAAAATTATTATATTTTATGTAGGCGATGAAATTTTCATCAAACTCTGTAACACCTCTTACGTAAGGTCTGAAGACCCCAAACCGTGCGACTCACATAGTGGGTTTAGAGTAGCTAGCTGCACGGCCGGGAAAGGATGGATGCCTTCTGCACTCAGGAGGCACCCAAGATCTACCATCCCGCCAAACGAACATTTATTTAGATTTAAAAAGATAACAATTGATGAAAAATATTGTGACTAAACAGACAGTTTTACATTATATTTGAACTTGACAAGTACATCCATTTTTCAAAAATGGGAAAAGGATTATTGCGAATATAGATAAAGAGATCATTGAAACATAAGAAAGGGGTATAATAACATAATGAAAAATAGATTAAAATTAAAGAAAATAATAAAATTTTAAAAGTATTTAGAAAATATATAAAAAGAAAATATATGAAAAGGAAAAAAATTAAGCACATGAAAAACAAAAACAGAAATTTAGAATAAAATTTAGAAAAGAAAAATTAGGAAAAAACAAACAAATAAAAAGGGTCAATAGAAAAAGAAAGAACCGAGAAAATAAGAGCAGTTAACATAGTTTTTTTTTTTTTTTTTTTTTTTTTTAATAAACAGAAAATATGGAGGGAACACAATAAATTCATATAGGGTTAATAAGAATGTAATAAAAGGATTCATTGATCAAAATTAATTGAGAGCAGAATTAATTGAGAGCTTAAGTTGCTTAAATTATATAACTTATTTTAGTTACCATCATATGCCTGTATATACTATCTTATGCAAATGAAGCAAACAAGGCTGAAAACAACGAATGGACTTATTGAATTTTATAGGATTTTTATATTACAAATGTAAATCATTACACGTAAAGCTCTTTAGGCTACATCTGTTGTTTTATGTGGGATTTTGGGTACCAAAGTGGTTAAAACCCCCTACCATCTCATAAATATTGACCATTCTTAATATTTATGTGTTTTTCTAATATGGCGAAATGGCGATATTAGAGATAAGGACAATCGATCAAATGAAAAAAGGATTTAAACACTGCAATGCTGATTAATTTTAAATATGTATTCAATATAGAATTATTTTGTGCAATTAAACCCAATTGATTAAAAATAATTATCTAAGTATATACAAAATGGAAAGTCTGATTTGTTTTTGTTTGTTTGTTTCTCTGTTCAGTATATAAATCCACAATTTTTGATGGATTTTTTTTTTTTTGCATATTTTATGTGATAATTCTCAACTTGACTGCGGGTAATCCCATCCCTGTTTCGAGTTTCTTGGACCAGGACCAGGGGTTGACGAGGTATTCATAAAATACTCAATATTAATAAAAAACTGACGTAATATTAATGAAAAATGTATACCTTTCATAGAAATAGCATTATGAAGATGATTATTTCCCGAAATTTTATTTGATGAAAATTATATTATGTTGCCTAGTAACGAAATTAAATATAAATCGTTTATTTACTAAACAATTTCTATTTAATTTATCCGATTTAAATATAAAAAAATTGATAGAAAAATAAGTATTATAAATACATGTTTTAAATTTTCGATTGGCTTGTATCAATTATGGCTCTGGAATCAATGATTATGGCAATTATTGATAATTTTGACAAATGTTTTTCAAATTAATATATTTTACTGTGTGTTTAACCGATTACTAAGCAGAATAAAATGGTACGGAAATCTTTCAACATCTTAATGTCTTTATTCTGGTGTATATTCAAGATCTAGCTGCGAAGATAATTTTTGTAAAGCGAAAATAGAGATCTGGCTTCATTTTAGAGAGATTAAATGAAACTCTTTATAATAATTTTTCGAGAAACAATATATTATAATTTGCACATGTTTTAATCTTGAAAACTACCAGGTATATCTTCTAGTGTTTATGTAAAGAACGATAAATTTATTTAAACACATGTAGGGAATGTCATTTGTTGCCCATATTAGTTACATTTTTCTAAGTTTTAAAATCAGCTACTGAATACGTTTCAAAAAGTCATAAACGACTATTGCAAATCGTTATGACGTTTATGCACTTCCCCAGGTCTGAAGCTGTTAATGAAAAGTCGATACGAGATCTCCTTAACTTCAAGCTCAGTGAAGCGGATTCCAAATACAGACAGACAGTCCTCTCCGTTGTTGAAATCTAAACGCCATCAGGAAAAGTGGCATGGAATTCCATTTCACTCTCTGTTGATGTGCAGGAATGACCCCCTCCCCCCTCCCTTTATTTCTCCACTTATCTCGTACCATCAGATAAAGTCATGGATTCGATGAGCAGAAAGTTGACATATAAGATGGTACACTTTATTATTTGGGTCAAGTCTACAGCTGATTCTATACAGAGATGGTTAACTTCTAAGTCTTTATGTATCAACTTTCGATTGATGTTTTCTAGAACCACAGAAGCAGGGTTTGTGAGTAAAAAAGTCACCACAAGTTATCGAGAAAGTTTTCAGCGTATATAGTGGCGTATTAAAAATGTTAAACTTCATATCTCAAAAGCTATCACGATAAGCGAAAACTTTCAATTACAAAGTCATAGAACGTTCTGAATTTAGTATAGAATTAAGTGCTGTGTGCACTGAGAGGACAGCACCGGCTAGATCAAAATTCTTTTACCATGCCTGGAAAAAAAAAATTAAAATTTGACCCAACCCGGCTAGTAAACACTTAAAGCCTGGCCCAGCGCAGATCGGACCGATTTTTTAAACTACATTGAAGCCTGGCTAAAGCTCACACACTGTTGTTTCGTATCATGATCATAATCTGCCATTTACGGAATGGAACTCTAATTATATTACATATTATTTACAACGAATCAAATCGGCAGGTGAAAGTTGCGAAGAGCAATGCTTTATTTTGACTTCGGAATGTCTTCGAATAAATATGTCTTTAATTTCCTGGGTGAAATTAATAATTCTCTGTATCCGGTTCGAATTTACCCATCTGCGTACTCCGTACAGAGCAAACTTTTATTACCTAATTTATTACAGGAACACTTTCATCCGCTTATTGAGAATTTTGTTTCATACGTAATTCCAAATTTTTCTGTTCGTTTTAATTTTTCTGTTTAAATTTTGATTTAATTTTGGCTCTTTTATTTACTTTTACCCGGCTCGACTCGACCAGAATATTTTAAATCTGACATAATTACGGCCCAACCCGTGGGCCGGGTCAGGCCAAGCCCGATTCCGTGTAACTCATAGTGTGCACATAACATATACATACACAAAGTTAAAAAATGAAGTAAAAAAAACAGAAAACAATAATTATACATGTTTCGTTTACCACTGACGTATTTCTGAAGGAAATGGCGAGAAATACGTATGAAAAATTAATAATCCGTATAATAAAATATTTTAATATATTAAAAATTATCTTTTTTTGCAGTAAACAATAAATGTTGTATAAAAATTTTATACAAAATATAAAAATTTAATTTTTGCATTTCGGTGATCTCGTTTCTTATCTCCTGTGTACATGCTTCCTGCAAACCGCATATCTTTCCATACTAAATAGCGAACGCTCTGCAAGTATGTAGTTTAAGATATTTGCTTATCTTATCCTGCCTATAGCCAATCCTGAAAAACTGATGTCTCAAGAAAAAATATTGAACTGGAAGTGGAAAAGGGTCCGGAATGAAAAATTCATAGTCAACCACTCTACATCTTCCCGAATTTAATGCTGAATCTATATCAGATCATCTAAGTTCTTTCTATAGTCAATTTTGAGACATAAATGTTTCAAGTAAATAAAAATTTTTGAACCGGATCCTTGGTGACCCCCCCATGCTCGTCTGCTCGTCTAGACATTGATGCTAAATCCATTTCAGCCATAATCTAAGCTTTTTCTGCATAAGATTCTGAGAAATAGATATTTCAAGGGAAAAATTCGTTAAAACGATACTATAGCAAAATGCGTGTTATCACTTTAAAAAATGCATACGATATTTTGCTTTTTAGCTGTCTTATCATACAGCTCGATGATTCTATCCGATATTGAATGAATTGTATAATTAATATGTTTAAGTCACACACATACATTTCTATAGAAGGCTGCCATCCCTTTGCAGATAATAGTACAAACTGGTCTGTTGCTTATCATGCGCTTGTTAACTTGAAATGTCGATATATATGCAATGACAGTTTTAAAACTTGCTATGTACCACTGTTTCGGGAACATCTATGAAAACCAACAAATTCAATTTTACCACGTCGTAGCTACCTTTAAATTTCTTCATAACACAGTAAGTTTTCTTGTTACTGTCACAGATATCAACGCTTCATATGTACAAAAGAATGTAATCTTATTTGATAATGGTTTATATTAGAGAATGACTGCAAAAATTTAGAAAATAGCATATTTTAAAGCCTTTTTATCAGCAAATACGAGGTATTACAAATTTGAAGAAATACATAAATTGGGTTGTTCAGCTTTAAAAAATACGTAATAGTTTTAAGGTGTTGATGATTGATTGTAAGGTATTGATTTCAAAAGCGTGTCATGACATTTTAGTGAAATTAAAGTATCTCCTTTCGGATGAGAAATTATCATAAATTTCTATACGAATAAGTCGCATCCTTTATTTCTTATACCATTTATATATCTAATAGCATCATTGACTGCAGTTTCTTTGAATCTAGATTTGTTTGATTAAAGAGCTTTGGTTTCTGGCCCTTTGATGATTTCAGTGAAATTAAAATAATTTATTGTAGTATTGACCTGCCTTTCTAGATAATCCATTATTTAAGTCAAAAAGTTAAGTCTATATTTCAGTCAATAATAAATTATTTAAGTCAATAATCTTATAATCGAATATTGGTTTGATCAATTGTTTTATAAAAAAATCTGATATGGGCAGCACATGACTTTCCTTACATAATGCAATGTATTTACTAATTTTACAGTAAAAACAAAATAGGTCATTCTTATAGTAGATACTTATATTTTTTCCAAGATATTGAATTTTCGTCAAATAGTCGTTATTGTCATTGATTTAGCGTCATTTTTATCCATTTGGCGAGATTTTCTTTGATTTGGTAACATTTAAAAAAGAGGCCAAGTTGGCGACATTCCGCCAAATTCGTCGCCAAAATCTCGCCAAGCGTTATGGACGGAGAAATAATTTATTCTTATAGCAGATAAATGAACATTGGAGTTCAAATATAAAAGTATTACTCAAAGTATCTTTTTTCATGAATGGAATGAGCTAGATCCACGAGAATGATGTCACCAAATTTATTGCATGATATTACATATGAAAAGTAAACATGTTTCTCAATAGAAAATATTTTTTTTATTTTATATAATTTTATTGAAAAATATGCAATATTTCAAGAACGGTTCATGTTAGCGTTTTAAAATTTATGTTAATCGTTTTCTAATGAAAAATTATATAAAAAAATGTCTATTTGCGTAACTTTATTAGAGGTTTTTATTTTTTGAGGATTTTTTCAATATTTCACTCAAAAATTTAGGGGGGTTCTGAACATTCGATTGCGCATATAAACAATAGGCTTCCAGTATTCAGGGATTGTGATTTTTGTACCAAATTTCGTTCGACTCGGTCCATTGGTTCGTCAGTTATCGTCTCCACAGACTCACTGACATACTCACACTCACACACACACTCACTCACACACACACACACACACACACAGATATCACCTCAAAAATGTTCGATTTGTGATAAGGGATGTTTGAGACATGCTCTCCCGTCGAAAACTCGAATTCGAATTTTCGACTCCGTCACAATACTTTCCTTATACATTATTGTATATAAGGAAAGTAATACTCCCATACCAATCAAACAATCATATAAAGACTCTCATAAGTTAATAAGATTCTCTCTTTTAGTAAATTGTAAAACTATTAAACTGTATCTTCTGTGTTACTGTATCCACTGAACTACTGTATATTATACTATATTGTATCTACTCAATTTTCCTAACAGTGTTTCTCTATTTCCCTTTCGTTATTTATTGGGCCAACACCGTTTTCACCTAAAAAGAGCTTTTCAAACTTCTGAATCCCTTCCATTCATCAGAACCATGTTCTCCCCTTCGAAGCCTATCAGGGAAATTAAAACAGCGAATTGCTGTAATCAGATGCAATTCTCGATGACCCATCATTTTCAGAAACTCTTCCACCACGTCCATTTAATGACCAACTGCCTACGTTACATTTATCCATTCTGCACTCTCAGGTAATCGCTGGAGATCCCAACGGGGCATTTGCTACTATATTTATATCTAACAACTGGAAACCGAGCTCTTTGACCGTTATTAATTAGAGCATATGCGGGTGGGAAAAAAGGCTTTTCCCTACTTGATGGAAGCTATTCCAAAAGTCAATTCCTAGGGGAACACAATTGGTTATCTCTGCTTTTGTTTCCGGGATATCCCATGAGACTCATACCGCCCTGTTTCAGGCAATCTTGTTTAAAGCTCACTGATGGGCCACTTCCATATTGCAGGAGACATAAGAGTTTTAATGGGGGTACGAAATGTTCGTCTGGATTAACATACCATAAAAATGTTGGGAAATGTAATACGAAATGGAACAATGGTGACCTTTCTTAATGTTGTATTTTATCAAAATGTTTGTGTAGCTCCGGTAGACGGGGCATATGCGCATGATTTACAAGTTAATTGCATTATATATATATATATATATATATATATATATATATATATATATATATATTATATATATATATATTACATATATATATATATATATATATATATATATATATACACATATATATATATATATATATATATATATTATATATATATATATATATATAGGGTGTCCCAGAAACATTGACCTCGGCTTTTATTCCTAAAATATTGATCTTAGGCATATATAATAAATTACAAAGTTGCGTAAAAAAGGGTACAGAATTTTATGAAATCGATTAAAATTTGCAAGGGAATTGAATTTTAAGAAATACAAAATTTAAATTTTTATACGGTCCCCGTACAAAAATATTTCCAATGAGTAAAATGTGCCCCATACACTAATAAGGTGATGTACAAAATTTCAGCATTTTATCATAAAAAGTCCCAGAGATATGAAAAGACATAAATACTGACTTAAACAACTTTTCGATGCATCGACATGAGTTCTCAGAGGGGAAAAATCATGTCGGCAGATCGCGTTTCAGGGGTCATACATAAATTAGTAAAGAAAACAATGATTACATAAATAAATAATAATTCAGCTATTTATTGGTACAAAAATATCTACACTGCGTAGAGATAATAACTTTGCACAAAGATTACAAAGCTTGTTCAAAATGTTTTCCATCCATGCCAAAGATCCATTAAAGATAAGACCATTAAAGATATTATTTGCCTATGATGCATTTCTGCGTTGCGTCATTTGCACTCTTGCTGTACATATTTACATTTTAATTTGTGATTAATCCCTCACCAACTTGGTTTAAACATATCTTTGGGACTTTTTATGATAAAATGCTGAAATTTGTACATCACCTTATTAGTGTATGGGGCACATATTACTCATTGTAAATGTTTTTGTAAATGTGTTTTGTAAATGTGTTGGGCCATATAAAAATTTAAATTTTGTATTTCTTCAAATTTAATCTCCTGAAAATTAAAATTTTTATCTATTTCATAAAATTATTTACCTTTTGTACGCAACTTTGTAATTTATTATATATGTCATAGTTGTCAATATTTAAGGAATAAAATGTTTTTAGGATATTATACAAATGTAATACAATTTAGTATACTACTAAAAAAATGATAAGAATATAAATGTTCGAAATGTTGGCGCAAAGCTGCCAAACTCAATCGAATACTAACATAGCTATCCAAATAGAAAAATGGAATACTATACAAATAAGTAAGGTACCACAAATTGGCTGGTATTGTAAGGTACCACAAATTGGTTGGTATAGTAAGGTACCACAAATTGGCTGGAGGGAAGGATGACCCCAACTCTTCCGTTAAGAATGCTTTATGCCGCGGCAACACTCCCGGGAGCCGGTACATTACCCATTAATGATATAAAATCGTAAGACTAACATTAAAGTACAGGATCTCACAATAAGAAATATAAGACTTACTCATTATAAGATATACTATATATACAGTATAAGCAGTTAAAAGTTTTGCAGAATATTCTATAATTACTATTAAGTGATATTTGACTAGGATTTGCCTCTGGGCATAGTTTACATAATTTTGAACAGCATTTGCGATATTTGAAATTTGCTATTTTATGATAATGACTTAAGTAATATATTTCTTATAGTGAGTAAGTCTTATATTTCTTATTGTGAGGTCTTGCAATTTGATGTTAGTTTTACGACTTTATATCATTAATGGGTAATGTACCGGCTCCCGGGAGTATTGCCGCGGCGTAAAGCATGCTTAACCGAGGAGTGGTTGTCACCACCCCCCACCCCCACCCCAGCCATTTGTTGTACCTTACTCTTCAATTTGTATTGTATTCCATTTTTCCATTTGGATAGCTACACACACACACACATAAGCCGTATACCTGTTATCCAGCGTTAACCACATCTATCAAAATCATTGAAGTAAAATATATCATACGTTTAGGAGGAATCATTGCAAGAGAAAACCATTATCTAGTCAATTTAAGATAAAAACATCCAATCTTACCACAAGTCTTATCGGCTACCGGGAGTGTCGTCGCGGCATAAAACTTGCTTAACCGGGGCGCGGGGGTTACAACTCCCTCCCGGCTAATTTTTTGGACATTGCTTTCACATTCATTCTATTTCTTTCTGGGTTGCTATTTGAATCCTCTTTATAGAGCTGCTAAGAGCCTAAAAAGTGTGATTTCTGGTTTTAATTTATTGTAAGTTTCGGCTTGAATATGATATAAGATATATATATATATATATATATATAATCTCAAAATGAAAAATGTGCCAAAAAATAGCCGAAGGGGGTTGTGACCCCTTCTAAATCCCGGTTACAGCATGCTGCTAGGCCACGACAAGCACTCCCGGTAGCAAGCATCCCCTCAAAGCAGACCCTGATGCACCACAAACATGAAGCTGAAACGACTACAACCGGCTATCCATTAATAAAGACCAATACTCGAATCCTAATGTTTCACCTGACAATTAATATACAATATGAACGTAAAATTGTAATAAAAATTACAAACACAAAACAACATGCACACTAAGTCGTTCATTACGCCAACACTGACATACGTCAAGTCTTCCAATTCTAAAACTCAATATTCTAATCCTTTCTGGGTTGCTATTTGAATCCTCTTTATACAACTGCTAAGCGCCTGAAAAAGTGTGATTTCTGGTTTTAATTTATTGTAAGTTTCGGCTTGAATAGGATATTTATAACATATATATATATATATATAATTAACATAATCAATAAACGAGAATGATTAACAATGGATAGAAAACAATGAAATTGTAAAATCTTCAGGAGGTGTATACTAAACGTTACCTTCTATACAATACTTTTAATTGAATGGTCTTGCTACTTTGAACAAAAAGGCCATTCTGCACCCCAAAGTACTATAAAAAGAATAAATATTAGAGAATGTAAGAGAAAATTTTTAAAAGAAAAAAAAAGGCAGGCTTACATGTGCAAAGATGGATGACAACCTTATTCTTACCACACATGAAGTGAAAAGACACGTTTCTGTTTCAATTATTATTGTTACAAATAGCCTCGATACAATCTTTGTGATTTTTTCCTTATGACATCATAAGCATATCCCCCCTCCCCCCGAGGGTACATCACCAAACTTAGTATCCATCGATATATTTTTTATGTCTTGAGTGATGAAGTATCATGCAATAATTGGAATGCAACACAGATTTTTCACATTTTTTTTGCAAAATTGGGGAAAATTTCTGCTTAAAAATGGGTTCTGATATGAGAAAGCCGAGTTGAGCTACACTACAGTTAATTTTGTAAGCATTATATCCTGTATAGTGTCCTGTATAGTGTATTTTTGTTCTAAAGCATGTTAATTGACCGAACATGTCAGCTTTGTCTGTTTCTTTGTGCCAGGATGGTCCATTTGCATGAAAACATTTTGTTCTCTTGTAGTCAAATAGCGTTGCAACAGTCCTTCCGCTTCTACATTCACAATTTGGAGAAAATTTATTTTCTAACAAATGTAAATATGCTGAAAAATAACCCTGATCATCGTATTCATCTTAAAAATTAAATTAGATGTTTTTTCACTGTATAATCCCTTGGTATAATATCTCGCATTCGCATTGATCTATGTTTCGTATTTATTTTGTTGTTTCCCTGCTATTCTACCATTCTATGAAAATTTTTGAAACAAAGAACTAATCATGAGAATTATTAACATTTCTATGTGGTTCTAGTTTTTCATACAATGTATCTAAACATAAAATTTTATAGCGATGGGTGCATTTGTTGAGTTCTCTTGTCCACGTCGCACACTCACACGACCATACTTCGAAGAGGGTTCGAAATGAATATAGAAGATATTAAAAGGCACTTATCCGTCAAAATCTCGATTATTTTCGGAAGACAAAACATTTTCTATTATTCTTACATTATAAGAATCTTTTTATTATTCTTGCTTCAAGAGAAAGTGGCATTATTTTAATTTTATAAAATAATTATGCCATCACTTTCTGACTTTTGAATGAAGTGGTTTATAATTTCAACTTTAAATTACTAAGGGGCTCCGACCCCTGGTTGCTACGCTCGCACACCCCCATAACTCCTTTCGCAAGTCAGGAGGCTTCGCCCCCAACTCGCTAACGATCGCTTCGCGAGCACTTTGTGCCATCTGCTACACAGGAGTAATACGTCAGTTAGGGAAGACGTAATATGGCCTTTGGGCGCAGCTCCTTGCTCACTACGATCACCACCACCCTGTAACTTGCTTCGCAAGTCGCCAGACTTCCGAGCATTTTAGTGAAGCCTGATATGCAGGCGTAATACGCCCGTTGGGAACCGTCACTTATTAATTGATATTCAGCAGCAGCCCTAGAACTCGCTTCGTGAACTATTTCAATCCTGCTGGCTCACACGACCACTTAAGTGTCCTGTGCTTACTGACGATTTCATCCCTTGCTCGTTACGCTCTCCAACACCAGTGACTCGTTCTCGAGTTGGTAAAATTACTTTATAATATTTTGCAGTACATTCTAAATAACGGTCCATCTAAAAAAACTAATTTATATGCCTCATGCAAATAATTAGTTTGAAAAAAATTTAAAGTGTTTGAGACAATGAAAATGGTCATACAAAGAAAGCTTATTTTATATTTATTTAAAACTAATAAGCATTTTTTTAGCATTTTCATCCGAGAAATTAGCAGATATAATGGGCGTAGAACTATGCCTATAAAAAAAAAGCTGATGTGGGCAGTACATGACTTTCTCTATATGCACTAAATCCATGTTTTCTTTATTTCTTTAATAATTCATTAAATTGAGTTTTTAATTGCACAAATAATGCACATAGTTATTTAAAATGACACTGAATTTTCACTTTTAATTTTCATTTGATAATGGGACGTATTTTCCAAGACGACGTAGCGCTGGGACATTCCAAAGCCTTAAACCAAAAACAAAAGCAATATTACTGTCAAATGGTATGCCAGCGTATCGATTTTTTAGATCCTGTTCAGCAAGTTTTCACATCACCCCTAGAGATACAACTGTCAGCACATTTATTTATAGTGGTATCCCCTTGAGGCCTAATTCACTTTTACTAAATAAATAATATGCAAAATCTAATTAAATAATTATAAAAGAGCACAAGGAATTTCTGGTTACATAAAAGCCGTAAGAAATGATCAAATCAAGAGATGCCTTCATGAAGGACTTTCTAAAGAAAACTCCACTGCATTTACGTCACATGCCAAGAAAATCATGAAGTTGGCACATGCAGTCAGTCAATCCCATCAGGTCACTGAGCGTAAAACGAAGATGGCAACGTTTATGGTAGAGATCCATAGTTGTAGAGTTGTCGTTTTGTATAGTAATATTTGTCAAACAATTAACTTGAAGGTGAGATCGTTGTATGGCTTATTATTAGCACCATGACCCATTGGGTGTTTTAGTTGTTTCTTTGATATGTAAATGTCTTCTTGAACCACCCCTGACTCGGGTGATCAGGCTTTTATTTTCTTCTTAAATGAATCAAAGCCTGAAATAAAACAAAAATATTATTTATAAAATTGGGTCGGAAATATTTTGAGCCCACTATTTGAGCCCACTATTTGAGCTATATTTGAGCCCACAAGTGAATGCACACAGACAGACACAGACGTCGTACTGTAAAAAGTTTATTTATGTCTTAATAGAGGATCCAAAACGTATAAATTTGTTGTAAACCCGAGTTTCAGTTTCTGATTTCATTCTAATAATCTCCATGTACATTGCTATGAATTATAAGGAAAATAAACAACATGTAATGTACCCAGCAAGAAGATATATTTAATTGACAAATTTCGATTAGTGTGGGAAGACAATATAAATTTATGCTTTCCTAAAAACTATCTCGATCAGCACCAATAATTTTATTGTTGCTACTGCATAATGTAATAAAAAAGTTGCTTTGAAATATCTCTTCCATTTATGCTATCTCACATGGTACTAAAGCTAAAATGTTAAGCAATTTTATGAATCGTATATATCTTGTATAGGAGCCGTTTCTACTCCAAAAAAGACATCGTTATTTGAATCTTTAGGTATCACTTGCTTTTCGATAGTGGATGACACGTTATCGCAGTAGTCAGAGTCTGTCTCGAGAAGAGAAAAATCAGCAAATTCTCGGAAGGAGACGTTTCATCTGATCTGTTAAAATCTGCAGGAGATATAATTAAACAAACAGATGAACATTACTACCTTTATTAAATACTAACAAGGAAAAGAGATTATGTCTAAAAAGGAAAATAGTTTTGACAAGGGTCATTTGATTTTACCTGCTGTGTTAAGTTCGTCCATTCGGCCTTCTTCGACGTCTTGGTTGGTCAATGGTGTCTAGAGAAGCTAAAATACTTCCCAGTAGCTCCTTGACCTCCTGAAGGTTACACTGGCTGTCACCATTGTTTTCTGCGAAAGGTTGGAATGGGACAGTTACGAGTTCTGGACGGAAACTCAGGTCTTGAGTTCCTACCCAGGAATCACATTTGTCATTATCAAACACGGAAAAATAAGCGAAGTCCTGAGTTGTAAAAGGATTATCTACTTTACTGACATCTGTGAGTAAATATATAACAAGAAAAAGTATTCATAATACGGATTTCAAAATAAAATTTAACAATTTGCACGTTCTCTACAGGAATTCTTACCTTCGATATATTCTACAGCCTCTTGAGAATGGGAAGGCAAATTTTCAGTCAAAGACCTTTTATTAACTTCATTAGGAGCATCACCAGCATGACGACTTTGCGACTCAAACGCTGAAAAATCGGCAGAGTTTTCAGTAGGGCATATATTATCGTCTTTTCTCAGAAAATCTGAAAAGCAAAATATACTGTGAGACATCAAGAGCTAATTTCAGATGATCTCTTATTTCAAGAAATGTAGTGAAGTTTCCGGGATAAGGAAAAATTAATCAACGTCATAACACACAAACATACAAAATAACACAATTAAATTCGACTAACACTTTATCTAAGCCTCTGCGCATGAAGTACGTCTACATCAGGACTGGAAGAATCCGACACTCACAATTGCTTCAGGAGGACAGACGCCTGAAGTCGGTCTTCCAGGTTATACCAAGACAGGACTGGATCAGGTTCAGAGCAAACCCTACTTCAAATTTGCTGACAGACTCTCAAGGGAATGCCCGATATACCAGGCACTCGAAGAACTCCGGATGAAGGAAGCAAATAGATGATGGTGAACATCCACTATATTGTGAAATTATTCGTAAATGCGTGCTTTGAATTATTGCATCCCTTAAGCTTATAACCTGCTCTCTACTTCTGAGCTATTGAAACGATTTCTGCTTCCTAGCAGTACTAAAATATGTGACATATCAATTTTTATGAACATCTAGCCAACTAATCGGACTTCCCTTTTATACGTGGAACCAAATTGGAGTTCATTTTATTTTACTTCTTTCAAGCCGTTAACTTCTGTCAAATCTTTAAAATCTACCTGGAAATAGGATGGCATTGATCGAATATTATTTTTTCCTTAATAATCTTAATAATCTTAAAACAAAAGTTCTCAATTCAAAAATAATGATCGAACTATTAATTTAATAATTGGCTAACATAGCGTCTTTACTGAGATATTCTATTATTGTTTTGTATTCGGCGGAACATTATTTTAACTGTAGGCATTTTGGGTCGGAAAAATGGTTGTGGAACTGAAATATTTTTTCTATTTTTCTTATATGATAAGGAAATGAAAGTTAACAATATCCTTCAAAAAATGTATTATTTATTTTGATTCTTAAATGACTACACAAGATAGATTTATGTAGAATAACTGATTGAATTTCGAAATTTAATAGCTCTATTTTTTCCCTGTAGTTTTAAACTTAAAAATTCACCCAAATGAGTGAACTCTTTAAAGAGCAACTGGAGTTACTAATTTTGGAGGAAATTGTGATTCTTATACAAACCTGAAGAGCTTTGAACAGATAAGTACATGCGTCTTCGTGCCAAAAATGAAGATTCTCCATCTGCCTCAGCTGCTTGTTGTACCAGTAATCTCCTGTCAGTGCTTTGAGCATCAGAAGTCCGGAGGTCCAGATATCAAAGGAGGTGTCTTCCACATCCTGATAGTTCCTCATACTTCCTCGCCAAGCTTTTGGCGGAAAATATTTAACCATAAGGACATACCTGTGAAAGAATAGAAAAATAATACACTTTCTGAAAACGGAACAAATGCTAGAGAATGGGAAATATTTTGGTTCCTGAAATTGATAAATTACTGTATATAGCACGAACCATTACTTTTAACACAATTTGGATATTCTACATCATAGTAATATATCCTGAATTCAAGGTCTGAGCTATCTCGCATCATTCGCACACCCTTAGCAAAACGTTAATCTAAAAATTATTGAAGTAGCAAGTCTCTAAGTAGCAAGTCTTATAAGTTATTGTTATGTCTGATAGGATGGAGTGAGATATGTTGAGTTTGGACCCAAAATAAACCACTGCTGCATCAAAATAAGGAAATAATATTGAATTTTTTCCATTAGAAAGGCATGCTGCAGTACATTTTTATAGCAAAATTTCTACTTTTAAGGAGTGTTATTACAACTTTTAACTGTTTTGTAATAAGCGTTAATTGTATTAAATTTAATTACAAAATAATAATATAACTCACCTAGATACAGGTTCTATGATCGTATTGATGCATGAGTAATCCCACAAAACGGCTAAGTTCGATGCTGTTATCAACACGTTATCTGTCTTGATGTCGAGGTGGCAGATTTGCTTTTCGTGCAGGTACGTCAACCCGGACAGAATATCGCGCATCCAAAATTTCACAGATTCGAATGATGCAAGACTGGATAGAAACTTTTTGTCTTTCAGTATTTTGTTCATGGCATTTCTGGTGGAGAGGTATCATAAACAGATTGAAATCGTCGCAAGAGATGTAGTCTAGCAAAGGCAAGACATTGGGATGATCCCATTCTTTCTAATGGGTTATCTTCATCTTCCAAATCTTCCAAAAAATCTTCCAAATCATGTCAGCATATATGATCTTAACAGCTGCTTTTTCAACTGCTTCAGAACTCTTGATAGCAATCATATTCTCAAAATATTCAGATCCGAGATTTTTTACTAACTTAAGTTGTTTCTCCTTCAAGACGGCGATTGCCTTCTTTTGTGAACGACGATGCTTTTTATTAGGCATTGAAAAATTAGATGTTGATTCAAGAGTTGTTAGGTAATTAGGTCGGTTGATGGCCACCTTACAAAAATTGTAGTTTTTAGAAAATTTCAATTAAGAAATTTTGCCAAACCGACAATTTTTCAGTGAATTAAAGAAAATGATAAAAAATATGAATTAAAGAAATGATGAACTATTATCTTGTCTTATAATGATATATATAAGACAAGATAATAGTTCGCTTTTCGTAAGAAGTAAGTTAAGTCGCCGAAGTAACATTTAAATGAGACTTGAAGTGACGTAAAGAATTGTTGGGTGTTAATGGCATTTCTCTATGATTGTTGCAACAATGATTCTTTGTTTTGCAGTGTTCCGAGTCCCACTGAGGTCATTGTTATCTTATATTGTTTTCAAATCATTGTTTACTTACATTTTATTTATATAGAATAAAAATTCTAGTTACAGCAAATTAAAAAATGTATTGTGTCCAACACATGATTTAACCAACGTATTAACAAATGCAAACATTGCATGACAATTTTCTTGTAAATGAATCTCACTAAATACCAATAAAATTATTTTTTAAACCAATTAGAATATGCATACCAACTTTAATTGAAATCGTTTGATACATTCTAGCAATATCATGCGTTCTGGGGAATAACAAACATTTTAATATCTCGATAACGACTCACCATATCATAACGCTCAAACAATAGTGTTAATTTATAACTAGATAAAAGTACTTGCATAGCGTTATGCGGATGGTCCAATGTAGAATTGTGTTTATCAGAAGGGCATACATAAACTGTATTTTCTACTGCAAAGCATTCAACGCATGTCAATTGCGTCTAATCTCTTCATACATACAGAATGCTGCAGATAGATTTTCACTCCTTACCTAAAGTACGTATTTTTTAACGTCACAGTCAAAATTTGCATATTTTGAAGTTTGTAAAAGTGATAATTTTCCTTTTTAATCTCTTTTCTTTCATTTTTGTTAAAAAATTAGTCTATTATATGGCTGTTTCATACCAACTCACAATATCCCCTAATTGTTTTGAGCAGTGTATTTCATGCAATTCCAACAATTATTAATATTAATAGCATCCCCAATATGCAGTATATTCTATATATTAAAATATTTTAATAATTAATTCATCAATTAGGCGTCAAACATTAACTTTAGGTCATTTTTGCAATTTTGATTGTAATCTTGGGCGAAATATCGCTAAAATGGCGATATTGCATTAGATAATATTCACCAAGTACGTCAAATGTATCGCCAAGTGTTACAGACAGACGGAGAGAAGAGCATTTCTTATATACTAGAAGGTGTGCTCATTTAACAAAGAACGGAGTTCAGAATTTGCAAAATATTACCTCCCATGTGGCGCCATCTTTATCAATTTATCAACATTTTTATGAATTTGGCGATATTCTCGTCATTTTGGCAACATTTAATAAAAGTCGTTAAGTTGGCGAGATCCAGCCAAAATTATTCCTAACCTTACGGATGGACGAAAAAATGGGTTATTCATATAGTCGATTCTTATGTTCTCTCTAAAATATTGAATTTTTATCAAGTAGTCGTCATTTTTTTTTCAATTTAGCGACATTTTTATCAATTTTGTAACATTTTTTAAAAGTCGCCAAGTTTGTGATATTTCACCAAATTCGTCGCTAAAATTTCGCCAAGCGTTATGGACGAGAAATAGGTTTTTCTTATAGTAGGTAAATAATTATTGGCGTCCAAATAAAAAACTGGTATCCAAAGTATTTTCTCTCGTGAATAGAACAAGCTAGATCCACGAGAATGGTATTAACGAATTTATCGCATAATATTACATATGAAAAGTGAACATATTTTACAACAGTTAATATTTTGTTAATATTATGTGACTTTTTAATAAATTTATTTGGAAAATGTGCAATTTTTCGAGAATGGTTCATACTAGCGCTCTAATTTTTATGCCAATCGTTTTATAATGAAAAATTACGTAAGAAATGATTATTTACGTAACTTTGTTGAAAGTTTTGATTTTTGATGATTTTTTTGTTAATTTTATTCGAAAATTTAGGGGTGTTCTGCACATTTGATTGCGTTTAAAAACGATGAACGTCTAGTATGCAATTTTTGTACCGAATTTTATTTAAATCGCTCCATTCGTTCATGAGATATCGTCTCCTCAGACTCACGGACACACACATACACATACTTTCACACATACACATACACACAGGCATCACCTCAAAAACGTTCGATTCATATTCATGGATGCTTGAAACGTGCTCTCCCGCCGAAAACTCGAATTTGAATTTTTGACTCCCTTCCCGTCACAATACTTTCCTTACGCATTATACTCTGTACATAAGGAAAGTAATAAACTAGTAAACTAGTAGATAGTTTACTGTAATTATAAGCATTTTTATTATAAACTTTTTTTTTCATTTACTACATATTACTCGCATTACAAAATTACAAAAGTTTGTGACGAAAGCAAACTAGACAGTCATAATGGATATCCATTGAAACTGTCGATTGAAATGGATCCATTGAAATTGTCGATTGAAATGGATCTATTGAAACTAGTTCATTTCGTCAAGTTATAAGGCCTTAACCCGATTAACTCTAAAATAACCCGGAAGGGTAGATCTACAGAATTCTTCGGTATAGAACTATAAAACATTAGTCCCAATTGCAATCTAATAATATCATTGTAAAAATGTATTATCTCAACGGGTAATTAAACCATCAATCTCAGACTGACCAAATGTCATTATATTTATTGGTCTACTGAGACTTTTATTTATTTTCTATATTTAAATTGGATCCTAAAAGTGTAGTAAACTAAATTTTTCCATTTCGTGAATTTGCAAATCAGAGATTGCTATCGATGCTTAATACAAGAAATTTTGCATGAAAGAACATTTTAAAAATTATATTTCAATTATTTACAATTATAGTTGTCTGAAAACCAAAGAAATTTTATGGATTAAACGTTAGTATAATCTTTTTTTTTTTTTAATTTGAGCTCAGCATTTTCCTTTCCACTTCAATTTTCTAAACACGAATAATCTCCACTATCTCTAAACCTTGATCTAAATCACTAAACCATCCTTTAAATCCTTCATCAAATCATCAAATCAAATCGGAAAAATTCGCACCCTAAAAAACTCAAAATAAGAAGACTTCGTGTGCGGTCTTTGGAAACGCTTCTAAGTCAAGAAGTATCTGGACAGCATTCTTTTGCGCCACTTGGAAATATCGCCGTTTTGGCGATAAATTGAATCTCGCCCAACCGACGTTGAGAGATATACATCTTTGCAAGGATCTCTAGCTGAAGAGGGATAATGCAGAGTTGTTTAAATGAGTGGTGGATATTGGGTGTGGAAGGTATCTCAAATTGTGTGTTTTAAGGTTGGTTTTGAGTATGTAATAGGCATTGTTAAGGATTTTCTAAATATAGATATACTAAAATGAGGAAATGTAAACGTTGTAAACATTAAAAATGGTTGTTGTAAATCTTTCCATATATTGAGAATTGATTATTCACTTTTTAGAGACGATCCTTTTTTCGTTATTTACTGATTTGTTTACTAGCATTATCAAGCCTGTTAAAGACAGGGAAATTAAGACTACTAAAAAATTATATCTATTTTTAAAACAAAATAAGTTTTATTTTGTTTAATAATGTATGGCGTTTAGCGTAGAAAATAATATTTTTAATCAGAAATTGGCTCAATTACTTTTTGTCTCATGGTCGATTTTATAAGTATGCTAAGTTTCAAATGTCTAATTTTTCTAGGAGCTTCAAGAAGGAAAGGATTTTAGACATATATCTTTCATTTTGGTGCTTCTCTCGGTGGAGACATCAAAAGCCTGTCCGATAGGTTCTGTCCTGTAGTCTATTTAATCAGTTTCAAACTTCATCTGAGGGACTCTGGAGGGTCTGGAAATATTTTTCGACTCCCTCCCCATTTTGTCAGCCCTTCCAGTGAGACATCGAAAATACGGTTTCATTAGATTCTGCCCCCCAGTTGATATAAGTTTGCAAATATTCAGCATTTTACGTAACTGAGGGGCTTCCGGATGGTCTGGAAGTACTTTTTATAAAACTGCCCATTTTCTACGCTCTCTGGAAAAAATTTAGAATTCAGCTCAGTTAGGTTCTACTCAGTAAACTATATTTTAAGTGCACAAAAATGTAATAGTTTAGATCATCGGGATGGCTTCAAAAGGGTCTGGTAAGACACAAACATGTTAGATAATTATTTGATGGAACTATTTATGTGATATACAATAGACAAACCACAAGTAGTGATATCACAAAAGGTACAAATATAAATCAATCAAAAGCAAATTACAGTAAACATTTGACATATCAAAAATCCCAGCATTTTCGAAAGATGGTCTGCTTTTCGAAAGCTTTCATTTAACTTGTTATGAAAGATGGTTGCCTGTTTGTCTCTCTGTTTCAACTTATTTTATGCATTTTTAACATACTTTCTTATGGTCTGGAGAGCTGAAATTTGGTACACAGCTTAGTCTAGAAGAACATTTAAATCTATTAAAATTTGGCGGATTCTCAAAGAATAGAATTGGCTTTTTTTTTCTATGAAATGGTCCCATTGTTAAATAGCTAAAACGGAGTCTAATATTCACTCAACGTTGCTTCTATATAGTAAAGAGAAAATTTTAACATGCGACAATGAAAAGTGAAACATTGCCAAGTTCTAATTAATGCATATATTTTATGATTTGCCTCCATTGAAGCTGTTCATGGCGAGTTACAAACACAAGCTTTTATATTTACTTGAATTTTATCTAAAAATTTTACATTGTGATTTAAATTTTCATCTTCTGAATTTCCAAATTTGCATTTTATATTGTAAAGCATATTTAATTTTTAATTTTTAAATTGCTTGAATGTACAGAATATTTTTTCTACCTAGACCATCTGAACTACCTAAAAGTGTAAGGTAACAGCTCTTAATTATTTCACTACTACACCATTTGACTATCCCGAAAGTGTGAGATAATTGTTTGGACTGGAAAAATAAGCAAAGGTTGCAAAATGTTTCACAGTGTAATTACGTGTCTTTCAACTCATGTTAAACCCAAAATTTTGCAAACTATAACATTCAAACTATAACATTATGCTTCCAAAGACGGTTTGTCTAGGTTTCTACGACTATGGAATCCCCATATGGGACAATTAAAAACACCCAAGTTGGCCGCCAGCTTGTTACATATAATCACATTTTAGAATTCTGATTGGCAAATTAATCAACTGCTATATAGAATCCCGTAAAATGAATTGAGTTAAGAACCAAATCATCTCCAAGTTCCAAATAATAAATGGGGTCCATTGTTACTAAGGGTTTTAAATGAAAATGAAATTAATTTATTAAATATCACCCGGAACTTAGGTTATCAAACAAATACTTCACAAGGAATTTAAAATTATTTATTTTCCCCTGATATAAATTAAACCTCAAAAATGTATTTCAAGATTCATCTCAGATAATTTTTAGACTCATTGCAAAGCAAAAAATCAACGGAAAAAATAAATAAATCTATTTACAATTATTTAAAAATCCAAACTATTAATATATCTAAAAATCTTATCCTAAATCTACCCCAAAATGATATCCTCCAAAATCTATCTGAAAATCTTATCATAAATTTTACTGGTTAGAACCGAGCAAATCAGGCTTCGATTTGTATTGTAAATTAAACTTTTTCAATTTATTCGTTAAATCTGGACTTTCGTTTAATACGATCTAGTTATAAACTGCTATTGTGGTAAAAAAGAACAAGTAAGATCAATCATGCTTAAAGCATTGATTATGAAACACTTTCCAACTTCAATGTAATTTTATTTAAACATGGCTAAAACGCAATACATTCCTCGGTAATATTTTGAAACTTATCACAATACTATATTAATTTATTATATTTGAAAACTTAAACCTTCATCGAAAAAAATGAACTTCATTCAAATGACGGCATTGAAATATAAATTGCCTTGTTTAAACATATCTAAAATGTGATACATTCCTTGGTAATAATTTTAGAATTATCATAATACTACGATAATTTATTATATTTGAAAACTTCATCGAAAAGAACTGAAATTCATTCAAATGACGTCATAGAAAAAATAACACGCCTGGCTCTCTTTATAAAAGTAGCATTTCATTCATACATAATTTCCCATTCATGTCATTCTTCACAATACCATAAGTTATTTTATTTAAAAATTAAGACCATGGAGCTACAAGTAATTAAACTCTATTCGTAAAACTTCATCGAAAAAAATCGTCCTTCTCTTTGTAAAATCAATGAATATTTCATTCATATCAGCTACGCAGACTCCATGAACTAAATGATTTTGTCTTAAAGAAATACAGCAATTCTAATACAACTCATTCTACATATTTTGCTGTTTACATTTTACATAGGTGAAAAATCGGCTTCGTTGTAGAAATAATCAAATTTGAATGAGCATTTAAACTCAAATATATTGTAATTGCGCTGTTTCAGTATGTAGATGCACAGAATTTAAGCAAAAATAGATTGGTTTTAGGACGGATTCAACACTCAATATGAATTAAAAAGAACTTTAAAAATCACGATTTTGACACAAGATGGATGCTATATATAATTTTGAAGTGGGTTACGTGATCTTTTCATATCATGGTCACGTGATCGCTTCATATAAGAGGTGTTATTATTATTTTATTTTTTATTTAAAAAACTACTGAATATATTTCGCTGAATTTTTTTTCTATATATTTTTTGGAACAATTTGAATATTATCTAAAAATATCGAAGCAATTTGTTAATTTTAAATCCGCTTAAAAAATGTTTGAAAAATTAGGTCCTATAGGGCTCAATGTATTTCATGTTTTCAACCCGGATTCAATCCAAAACTAATTGGGTGATATTATTCATTTATATTCCCATAGGTCCTACAGACCGTCTGAACAACATACTAAAATTTCATTTTGATTAAGTCATTTTCACGGCAGTTATCGTGCTAACGGACAGACAGACAGACAGACTAGACAGTCAGACAGACAGAATGAACAAAGTCTTAAACACTTTTCAACTTTGTTGTAAAGTGTTAAAAATCGAAACAGCTTTTGAAGTTCCTAAAACTTTTTAAAGAGCAAACATTTACAAAAACACTGTTCGAAATACTCCTCTTTAACGAGAATAAATTGATCTTTCTTCAAACTTCGCTTTAAAAATTTTTACACACGCTCGACACTATTGCACTTCGATTTTATAATCATTTATCGCTCGATTTATGGTTCTATCTGCGCAACTGAGGGCTTTTTTATTAAGTTAAAACCTCGCGCAAGTCTTAGCTGTAGTCCCAGTGAATGCTTCAAGCGTTATACAATATTGACTTGTCTTAAAGTGTTATGATCAATAGTGGTGATATAATGATCATGCCAACGTTATATTTTCTATCAGGATGTAATTTATAGCAGCATCGGTATCTTTTTTATGACTTCAAAATGGTTTCCTTTTTAACCGTTCCACTTCAGTTGAAAGTATTTTAATGGGTAACTTATCAAATATTCACTCCTTAATATGAAACAAAATTTAAAAGTTTTAAAATACTTTACAAAGGCACACACAGATCGAAGACGAATCTTGAGATAATTTTTTACTCATCGAAACTACAAAGCTCGTAACCAGGTAAGCCAAGGTAAGGCTAGGCCCCCTAATAATTTCTTTGGTCCTCTTCTAAATTTTCCATAGTCAAATCATTTTATGTAAATTAGTAATTAAATTCAGTTAAACAATTTAAAAGTAGAAATAAACAATTGAAAAATCGAAATGATATTATATTGTGTATAAAATATTTTAAGCGTTTCTAAATAGAATTCACCCATTTGTCGACACAATCAAATGGCTTGCAATCCGCAAATTACATACAAAATAAACCAATGTATCACTTTAGTATCACACACTGATAATGGACTTAAAGCGTTAAATTTGGCTGAAACATGATGTGATAGATTGGCACATTGTGAAGAAAAAACGTGACATGATTTTTTTTTCAATCTTTTTCTTTAATGCTAAACAATTTAAAAGTCGAAATGAAAGATATTCTATATAAAGTGTTTTAAGCTTTTCTGAATGGAATTTACTCATTTGCCGACACAATAAAATGCTTCCAATCCGCGAATTACATACAAAATAAATTTATGTATCACTTTAGTATGACACGCTGTTGACTTAAAGCGTTAAATTCGGACAAAACATGACACAATATATGATGAGATAGCACATTGTGACGAAAAATTGACATGATTTTGTTTTTCAAGCTTTTTCTTCAATGCTATAACTAGTGAAATTTAATGATTTTTAAATTGGAAGGTTATATCTTCTTGTAGGATTTACGATGTTTACTATAGAGTCTTAAGAAACCAGAAAAACATAGCATTTCCGATACGATCAAAAGCTCTTGGGATTAAACTCTTCAAGATGTAAGCTGCTATCTCCTGGCATATTCATTCTTCGAAATGGCTCATAGAAAGGATTTTGACAATGAAATTTAATAGCAAAATGTGAGCTTTCGAAATTGTTTCTGGCCGTACTGCTGGAGCAACTATAACATCTTCTTGTTGGATTAGGTAAGTGCATTTGCACTACATGGAAATCACAGAACAACTAATCCAGTCGCAGAGGCTGGGCATTAGAATTAAAGTCAATTACTGTTGCAAACTTTTGGTATTAAGTGTTACTCAAAATGTTGGACTGTCTATTTCAATAGTGAAAACTCCTATTTTTCCCGATCATGTTTCAAATGACTCTTCAAGAAAGAAGTCCACACATCGAAAATCAATAATACTGCGTAATGGAAAACTTTTAAAATTATTACTACAACTTTTTTATAAGTTGCTACATGTTTAATAGGTTTTATTGTTGCTGAACAATATATGAACAAAAATAGTCGTCTTGATTGAAAATTGATTCAGTTAGTTTATGTTCCACAGTTATTTTCTACTCCGTAGTTACTTTCTGTTCTGAAATTTCAGTCTTCTGGGTCACCGAGAGCTTTCGACCTCCTCATTTTGTCTGCTCCCTAAGGCGAAATCGAAAAATCGTCTCCATTAGGTTTATCCCGTAGAAAGTACTATAAGCATGCAAATATGTTCAGCCTTCTTGGTCAATTGAGGCTTCTTCATAGTCTGGAAAGATGTTTTGGAGACATAATAATATTTTCTTAATCACAGAGGGAGGGAATCAGGAATCTGATTCAGTTGGGTTCTATCCTGTGGTCATTACTATAATTGTGTAAAGTACCAGTCCTCTATGTCTCTGATAGTGGGTTAGAGTTTCTGGAAGGTCTGAAAACATACAAAAACGTTGGACAATTAGTATACAAATAGGCTTTCAAATGGCATGAAAAGTAGTTCGATTTACTGAATTAATTACGTTAGACAATTATTATACAGATAGGCTTTCATACGGCATGAAAAGTAGTTAAATTTATTGAATTTAACATTCATACGTACAAGTTCTTCCACTTGTAAGTGCATTCTGAAATTAAATAAACGTATTGACTCTTATTGTGTTATTTACTTACAATCACTCACGTTGTTTTCACAGACAATACCAATGAGGTATTTTTTTTTTCCTTTTAAAGAACATTAATAGAAGCTGAAACGATTACAGAACGCTCATCAGATCTCCTTGAGAGGCTTTCGAAAGGTGTACTTTTCGAAGTCAGCTACCATAAAGTGATGGAGGAAATCGAGAAAAAAAAAGGACCATGGCTAGTTTCTGGTCAATTTGTCTTAACGACATTTTGAAAGTGCGAAATGTTCTTCTTTTTACCTTGAACAAAAAAGGGAGATTACTCCACCCCTTGCTTGTTTTCTCGATTAAATATCCTCATTTTTGTCAGTGAAGCACTTCATTTTATCGGATCCACTTCATTCGGAATTTTGAATTATCAAATTGTAAACTTCAAAATGTTATTGATATAATTATAATATATTTAGAATTATATAAAGATTTAGAAATATTAAAAATTGAATTTTATAATCACCGAAACTTTCGCTTTTCCTACAATAGAAGTATTTTAGACAAAATATTGTGATGGGGCCATAAATAGTTTTCAATTTTTTTGACATTATTTTTAATTTGAAAAAGTAATATAAAAAGATAAATGTTCTAAAAATGGTTGGATATGTAATTTTTTACCGAGAAGTGAGAGCATTTTTTAATTATTCACAGAATGATGACAGACAACTATTATTACTACTTATTTTTTTTAATTATTCACAGAATGATGGCAGATAAGCCAACGGCTCTATCGTGCTTAAAACACCGGTTCCCGTTAGATCACCGTAGATAGGCAGCATCGGGCGCGGATAGTACTTGGGTGGATGACCACCTGGGAACGCCGTGTGCTGTTGGCTCATTTAAGTCGACGTGGTGGCCAAACGGTCAAGGCGAGCGTTTCCAGTGATCGATCGGCCGCCACGTTGTGGGTTCGAGTCCCACGTAAGACATGGATGTTGCGTGTTATGGACGCAGTGTGTTCCGCCCCCTTGTGGTGCGCCTGGGGCAACGTTCTAGGACGGCAAAATGGTTCACGATTTCGGCCGTACATAAGGCAAACGACGTAAGTCGACATAGAGTCTAGTGCTAGAGTAGTCTAGTGCTAGAGACTAGTGCCTGGCCATTGGAAAAAAAGAATGATGACAGAAAAGTCTATACATTATAGACGTTATGCGTGTTAAACATTACTGATATAATGCCAATTAAATTTTTGTGGAAGTCAGCAAAATCTTTCGTCAATAGGGTTTCGTGGAAGTCAACGAAAAGTTTTGGCAATAGGGTTTTGTAGAAGTCAAAGAAAAGTTTCAACAGTGGGGTTTTGTGGAAGTCAAAGAAAATTTTCGTCAGTAGGGTGATGTGCAAGTTAGAGAACATTTTTAATAGTAGGATTTCGTGGACATCAGAGAAAATTTTCAACAGTCAGAGAAAATTTTCACCAGTCAGTGAAAATTTTCATCAGTTAGAGAAAATGTGCAAGGTCTACTTCAAATATTGAAGAAAATATAGTTTCAGTAGCACAGACTTGAAATTGGCTCAATAGTTTCAACTTCCTAACACGAACTCGGCAGTGCGATTCCCCGAGACAAGAGTTCTTTCGAGATCGTCCTAAAAAATTAAGCCAGCAGTTTAAATGTTGACTAATATCGAACGAGGTCTCTATGATTATTTATCGTATTTTCTATTTAGGGCGTCGAATATGATGATATTCTGTATAAAATAAAGCTCGAGGTGGTCAAATGCTAGATAGGGTCATACAGATCAGAAGTTTCGCTTAGCTCTTAAATGTGAAGTAAAATGTGAAGTAATGTAAGATCTATCCACTTTACATACAAAAAAAAATAATATTTGGAGTGAAGCAAAGAATTGAACACCGTCTAGTCATCTGAAAATCGGAGGTCGAATCATCACAAGAACAACAAGAAAGATCAATCATGCTTAAAGCATTGATTAAGAAACACTTTCCAACTTCAATGCAATTTTATTTAAACATGTCTAAAATGCAATACATTCCTCGGTAATATTTTAAAACTTCTCACAATACTACATTGATTTATTATAGTTGAAAACTTAAACATTCATCCAAAAAAATGAACTTCATTCAAATGACGGCATTGAAATATAAATTGCCTGGTTTAAACATCTCTAAAATGTGATATATTACTCGGTAACAATTTTAGAATTATCATAATACCACGATAATTTATTATATTTAAAAACTTCATCGAAAACAACTGAAATTCATTCAAATGACGTCATAGAAAAAATAACACGCCTGGCTCTCTCTAAAAAAGCAGCATTTCATTCATAAATAATTTCCCATTCATGTCATTCATCACAATACTATAATAATTTATTTTATTTAAAAATTAAGACCATGGAGCTATAAGTAATTTAACTCTATGCTTAAAACTTCATCGCAAAAAATCGTCCTTCTCTCGGTAAAGTCAATGAATATTTCTTTCATATCAGCTATGCAGACTCCATGAGCTAAATTCTTTTGCATTAAAAAAATACAGCAATTCCTATACAACTCATCCTACATATTTTGCTGTTTACATTTCACATAAGTGAAAAATAGGCTTTGTTAGAGAAATAATCAAAGTTGGATGCTCATTTAAACTCAAATATATTGTCATTGCGTTGTTTCAGTATGTAGATGCACAGAATTTAGGCGAAAATAAAGAGGTTTTACGACGAATACAACACTCAATATGAATTAAAAAGAACTTTAAAAATGACGATTTTGAGACAAGATGGATGCCGTATTATATTTTGAAGTTGGTCACATGATCGTTTCATATCATGGTCAGTGATCGCTTCATGTAAGAGGTGTAATTATTATTTTAATTTTTATTTAAAAAACTACTGAATATATTTCGCTGAATTTTTTTTTATATATTTTATGGAACAATTTGAATATTACCTAAAATTTTCGAAGCAAATTGAGAATTTTAAATCCGCTTAAAAAATGTTTGAAAAATTTGGTCCCATTGGGTTCAATGTATTTCATTTTTTCAACACGGTTTCAATCCAAAACTAATTGGGTGATATTATTTATTTATATTCCCATAGGTTCTACAGACCGTCTGAACAACATACTAAAATTTCATTTTGATTAAGTCATTTTTACGGCAGTTATCGTGCTAACGGACAGACAGACAGACAGACAGAATGAACAAAGTCATAAACACTTTTCAACTTTGTTGTAAAGTGTTAAAAATTCTTCACGATCTGAAAATTATCCAAAAGTTTATCTAACATTTATTTCTTTCCCGTGATTAACCATTCGAAATTATCATCTTACAAGCTGGCAACTCTAATAATTGCACTGATTTGGATAACAAAATTAGAACCTTTGTTATGTTGAAGCACAAACATATTATATCACATATGTTATCGTTACTCTCACGCAAAACAAACGAACCGTGAAAGAGCAAATATTGATCATACTCTTAAAGACCTCCTTGTCAGTGACCTGCAACATTCGAGGAAGGTAAATAACAGTTGCCACCGGAAGCTTCAAATGGAAAGGGGTTCCTACCTCCTGCATTAGGCTTTCACGGATTTCACTAATTCTAATATTTTATGTTTATTTTGGAGGAAGTGGCAGTATAAGAATAGGAGAGAAGTATAGTTCAAACTTCATCTTTTCCTTCTATAGCCATTATTAACCCCAAAGTCTTAAGTCCACAATTATATTACACACACACACACACACACACACACATATATATATATATATATATATATATATAATAACATTTTTTTTTTTTTTTTTTTTTTTTTTCCCATTCACTTCCCACTTCAGCATTACCATTATTTGCCCCTCTTTTTAGTAGCTCTTTTTGTATATTAATACTTTTTCTTTACATTTCGCTTCACAGTTTTTCAATTCTTATGAATGGCAACAGTAAATGGTTTTTTATTTTTTCTTTACGAATGGCAACACTGGTCTCTTCTATCAGTGTTCCCTCGATCCCTGTTATGAATCGTCTGTACACACGCTGTGCTTTTTCCAGGTATTCATTTTTTCTTTTTTATTCCATCTTTATGTATGTCGTCCAAGTAGAAATAGTTCATAGATTTAATCTATCTATTTCTTCAGAAACATACATTTTTGTGTTTGCTTCTACAAAAAACTTGGACATGATTAGATTTTTGTAGAGGTTAACAATTCATGATTTAGGCTTAGAGCCTTGTCCACGTGTAAGGCGTTTGTGCTTGATCTCGTTTGTTATACTTATTTCGATTCCATACCTTTGTATTATATTTTTCATTGACTTGTTGATTCGATATTAATTTTTTTATTTTTTCCATATGCTTGAGGATTAAATGATTTTTACATTTGTTTTGTACGCCAGTTAGATAGTTGAATTTAGTTTAAGTTTTTCTTTTTTTGTTTCCATACCTTTTAATTTGGTTGATTTTCTGTAACTTGATAGCTAGTGTTTTGTATTTTTAATCCATTTGATTGATGATTTGCTGTATTATATTTTATTCTGTGGGTGTTTTTAAAAAGTTAGGTTTATCGTGTTACATCTTCTTACTTTACGTTCATTGGATTTTCAAACTTCTATTATTATTGAAATCATTTTATTTATGAGCTGCATTTGCGCAATAAATTAAATGTATTTTGCATTTTCATTCCATTTACTTAATAACTTTAAATTCTTTATTTAATAATTTCTGCATAGTATCTCTCATAATTTTGTAAGCTATAGTATCTAAAAAAATTTTATTTGCAATCTATTCAAATTTATGCTGCATTTGCGCTAAATTTAGTAATAGAATTAGTTATTTCTATATTTGTTTTTCTATTTTTGAATTTACTTTCGTCCAATGTTATTAGAGGAATCTTGTTGCACGTATTCTCCTAATTTTTTATCGGTTTTTTACTGCCTATGTTATTGCATTTGTTATATTTTTAGTATATTACTTGTATTGTAATTTGTCCAATTCCATACTGCTTATATTTTAGTTAATTTCTTTTATATCATTAGCATTATGCTTTTATTCTTATAATATATTTTTTTATATTTTATTTACAACTTTTTGTTTTAAATCTAGTGCTGCCATCTATAGTTTATTATTCTTACTTTTAATATTGTTATTGTATTTTTGGAGGGTTGGTAATCTTGTATTGACGTTTATTGCTTTATTTTGGCTCATTCAACTGTACTTTTTAGTACAATCTACTATTAATTATTTTCTTATTACGTATTCGGACAGGATTTTAAGTGAATCCACTTTATACACTTATCGCATTATTTAATACTTAAGTGTTTTTTACTTTATCTATATTTAATCTTGTTTAGAACTAATGTAACTATAACATTATGTTTTGGCATATCTTGTAATTTCCTACTGATTTTCATTAGGATTAGGATTTACATGGACTTAATTGTTTTTACTTATATAAAAGTAATTGTTTTTACTTATATACATGCAATTATTTTATTACTTTTATTATTATATCTATGTTATATTGTCATACTCATCAAATTACTTATATTATGAATTGCACATATTATTTGATTTAGTGACTGGCAAATATATTTATACTTATTATTCTATAATTTGATAGATATTGCCCGGTATTTACAATTTAAGTTGGGAATTGTTTAGACCGATATCCCATTACCAACTTTGTGCCATGGATAATTTTGAATATAGTGATTACCCTACTAAAAATTATAATTTCAATAAATGTAAGAATAAAAAATGCAAAACCTGCCCATATGCTTCTCATACTCAAATTACAAACCATGAAAGTCTTCTGCCTTTCTGCAAAATTTTTAATTGCATCTACCGTTTATCTTGTAACATATGCAATCTATCATATATAGGACAAACTAGCAATCCCATTCATCTACGTATGAATGTACACAGAGATCATGTCAAAAAATATATTCTAAATAATAATTTTCTTCCTACTTCCAATAAAATTGAATATAAACACTTTGCCAAACATAGTGTTGAAAATATTACTATACATATTTTAGATATAAAAACAAAATCAGCAGATAGGATTTATTTTGAAAACTACTATATTAAATCACATTGTACTCTTTTTCCATATGGATTAAATCAAATGTATCTAAATGGTAATGTTGTAAAAAATAATTTTGTAGATAATAAATATTCTATTTTTAATCACCTTTTTTTGAAACCCCATTTAAATGATAGTGAATCAATCAAACTCAAAAGATTTAAACGAGGAAAGGGACATTCCAATCTTAATGATCATAAATCTGAGATTATAAATCTACATAATCAATTTAATAGAACTTTTCAATGGAAATTCATTAGAACCTGGGTTTTTGCAGTAAAGAAAAAACATTTAAATAAGGTTTATGCCATTTTTTTAAAATTAAATCTTGCTAATGAACATTTTAATCATATTTTCTTTGATTTGCTTATTACAAGATCACAGTTTTTAAATTTAAAACTAAATCAGTTTCATTATAATAATACAACTACTAATTCTTATTGTGTTATCTCTTTCAAACATCCTATATATAATTCTATAAATTTTGGACATCTGTTTAACAAGTTTAAACATTTATTGCCTATTGGTGATTTATTTGTTTCAAAGACATTCAAATACAATAAGCCTATTGGTAGGTCTATATTTAATTATAATGAAGTTTCACAATCGCTCTCTATTGATCATTCTTCTCAGTCAATTGTAGATAGTGAATGTATTTGTAAATTACATAAATTTGCTAAATTTCTAAATCCTGACTTGGGGCACATAGTTACAGGAGATTTAGACCTTGTTAGTGACAATGTGTTGAGAAACATTATGTCATTTGGCACTAAATTTAGGATACCTTCTTGTAATAATTCTTTTAAAGTCTTAAAATCAATTAATCTTGATCTTGATAAATATATATATAAATTAGCTTGTAAATACGCTCTGCCATTAGAGGCATTTAATATGTGGAAATTTACTATATTAGAATCAATTAAAAATGCTATTAGAGATATTAAATTGTCTAGATCTTTATATAATATTGATAATATTAAACATTCCATTAATGATTTACAAAGATCCTTTGTTATCACCTATGTTGATAAAGCCTCTAATAATTATGCTATTATCTGTAAAAAATTTTATATTCAATTTCTGTTAGATTATTTAAAAAATAATAGTCTTTTTAAACCTGATTTACATTCCATCAATAGTATTAAATTGAAAATTATCAATATGTATAATGATTTAAATATTAAATATAAATATCTTAAATTTCCTTATATAGTGCTTATTCCAAAATTTCATAAAAATCCTATTAAATTTAGAACAGTTACTAGTGGCCATAATACTTACTCTACTACTGTGAGTAAATTATTACTAAATTCTTTAAATCTAATAAATAATAGTTTAAGCCAGACTAGCAATAACTACCATATTCTAAATAATAGTAAAGAATTAAAGAATAAATTAACATCTCTTAGAAAAATAATAGGATTTCAAACTTTTGATTTTAAAGATCTTTTTAATAATATTAAGACATCTGATCTATATGATGTAATTTTAGCTCTATATAATGCTTATATTACACCTCTTACAAATCAAATTAAATTTAAAAATTTTCCTAAACTTCTTCACTTTGTTATTTTCAATAATTATATTTTTCAAGGAAATAAATTATACTTACAAGTCTCAGGAGTTCCACAGGGTGGCTGTAGTAGCAGTATGCTAGCTAATTTATACCTTTATCATTATGAAATGTCATTTACTTCAATAGATTATACTTTTTACAGATATGTTGATGATCTGATTTGCTTAGTACATACAGAAAATTATCTCATAGATATAGATTACTATCCAGACAATTTGGAATTAATACCTAATGAAGCTACTATTAATAAAAATGTTAATTTTTTGGATTTAAATCTTTTTATTGATCCTTCTAATAGAATTGTTACAAATTTATATGATAAAAAAGACTTTTATAATTTTAATATTAATAAAATCTTACCTTTTAATTCCTGTAACTCGATTCAATTGTTTAGAAATATTATACTCAATCAGCTTTTTAGAATTTATAGATTATCTGATAAAAAATTTCATGCTATGCATATCAATAATCTCAAAATTACTAGTAATTTATATAAATATCCCACTTATTTAGTAAATAGTATTGTTAAAAAATTTAAAATAGCTGGATTTTTATAATTCTTTCCATAGTATCATATAATTCTATTCATAGTATCTTATATTAGCCAGTCATCTCCATTTTTTTTTTTTTTTTTTTTTTCCATTCACTTCCCACTTCAGCATTACCTTTATTTGCCCCTCTTTTTAGTAGCTCTTTTTGTATATTAATACTTTTTCTTTACATTTCGCTTCACAGTTTTTCAATTCTTATGAATGGCAACAGTAAATGGTTTTTTATTTTTTCTTTACGAATGGCAACACTGGTCTCTTCTATCAGTGTTCCCTCGATCCCTGTTATGAATCGTCTGTACACACGCTGTGCTTTTTCCAGGTATTCATTTTTTCTTTTTTATTCCATCTTTATGTATGTCGTCCAAGTAGAAATAGTTCATAGATTTAATCTATCTATTTCTTCAGAAACATACATTTTTGTGTTTGCTTCTACAAAAAACTTGGACATGATTAGATTTTTGTAGAGGTTAACAATTCATGATTTAGGCTTAGAGCCTTGTCCACGTGTAAGGCGTTTGTGCTTGATCTCGTTTGTTATACTTATTTCGATTCCATACCTTTGTATTATATTTTTCATTGACTTGTTGATTCGATATTAATTTTTTTATTTTTTCCATATGCTTGAGGATTAAATGATTTTTACATTTGTTTTGTACGCCAGTTAGATAGTTGAATTTAGTTTAAGTTTTTCTTTTTTTGTTTCCATACCTTTTAATTTGGTTGATTTTCTGTAACTTGATAGCTAGTGTTTTGTATTTTTAATCCATTTGATTGATGATTTGCTGTATTATATTTTATTCTGTGGGTGTTTTTAAAAAGTTAGGTTTATCGTGTTACATCTTCTTACTTTACGTTCATTGGATTTTCAAACTTCTATTATTATATATATATATATATATAATATATAATATATATATATATATATATATATATATATATATATATATATATATATATATTTAAAAGTAAATAGATCATCAAATTGAAAAAGGGGGGAGGTACAAAGGAAAGGGGGAAAAACCCTCCCCCCTTTTTCAATTTGATGATGTATTTACTTTTATATACCTGCTAAACATGAAAGAGCGGCAATGCGCCTTAATGTTATGAAGTGTTATGATTGTGTTTTTTGTATATCTTATTTTTAGATATTTTTCTAATATATATATATATATATATATATATATATATATAATAATAATAATAATAATAATAATAAAAGTTAGAAAATCCAATGATAGAAAAGTGAGAAGTTGCAACTCGAAAAACCTAACTTTATAACAAACCTAAAATATAAAAGTATAAAACAGCAAATTCCCAATCAAAGGGGGAAAAAAATACAAATTTCGAGTCATCAAGTTAATGATAATCAACAAATATCAATGGTATGGAATCGAAAATAGAAAAGCATATAAAATCCAAGCATTAATGCTATACACGTGGACAAGGGCTGGGCCTAAAAAATGGAATTGTTCACTTCACCAAAACTCTTCATTGGCTCCAAGTATTTTGTCGAGGCAAGCAGAAAATATGTATGTTTCTGAAGAAATAGATAGATTATATCTATAAACTATTTCTACATGGAAACCAAACATAAAGAAGGAAAAATAAAGGAAAAAGAATAATAAAGAAGGAAAAATAAGAGCTACAAATAATTTGGGCTTATATATATATATATATATATATATATATATATATATATATATATATATATATATACCAAGTATATAAACTAGTAGAATTAACAATACAATTGTATTAAATAACTGTACATTTAAAGTTATGACTGCACTTGCATCATCTAGCAGGCCATTTTACCAGGATATAGATGCAAAGTGTTTGTGGTATGTCTGGAATATTTTCTATAGTCGATTAATATATTCGATTGCCTATTCGATTATTTATTATTCATTAATTATTATTTATTATTTAACTCTTTATATTACTTCATAAGGTTAATAATCAATATTATATTTTATATGTATGCAATATTAAGCACTTGCTGTATTTTGATTGCAATATATTTGACAGTTATTTCTTCATTTTTTATGTTATTACATTTTACAAGTTTTGAGAATAGCAACACAGACTTTAAACTTTACACTCATGAATTAGCAATATTTTCATCATTGCAATTCTTCCTTAAACATCGCATGCAGTGCTGGCTTTGGCTTAACAACTTCTGCACGTGTAAGTCAATTATTTTTCTAATTGTTTTTTCTTTTCTTAGTTTTTAAATTTTCTCAATCTGTTTCAATTTGTGGGTGGCACATAGAGGCATCAAAATGACCTTTTATTCATAGTAACAGGCCATTAATTGAAATGTGCTACTATGGAACTGAAGTATGGTGATACCCCTGAAGATTTTACTATTACATCAGCTTCATTCCATTGATTATCATACCAGGTTTTGTTTTGATTGTCGTTTTATCTTATGTGTGGTTTCCTGATGTATATATATATATGTGTGTGTGTGTGTGTGTGTGTGTGTTTGTGTGTGTGTGTGTATGTATATATATATATATATATATATATATATATATATATATATATATATAAAGACTAATTTAAAACATGATGAAATTCATACCCTGGTTCACAAACCATGCGGAGGAAAATAAAGTAAAGAGGATATGAAAGGAAGTATCTAACAAAAGGAAACCATCGCTATCATATAAGGCAAATTGATCTTAATTTTAAATTATTATTAATACACATGAATTTATCAATACAAATAATCTGATGCGGGCAACACATGACTTTCCTTATATAATGCAATGGATTTACTACATTTACTGTAAAAAAACAGATTTTTCTTCTAGTATATACTTATATTCTTTCCAAGATATTGAATTTTCGTCAATTAGACGTCATTTTCATGATTTTAGCGCCACTTTTATACATTTGGTGAGATTTTCGATAATTTAGCAACATTTTAAAAAGTCGCAGAGTTGGCGATATTCCGCCAAATTCGTCTCCAAAATGTCGCCAAGCGTTATGGACGGAGAGATAAGTTATTCTTATAGCATATAAATGATTATTGGCGTTCAAATACAAAAGTATTACTCAAAGTATCTTTTCTCATGACTGGAACGAGCAAGATCCACGAGAATGATGTCACCAAATTGATCGCATGATATTATATATGAAAAGTAAACATGTTTCTCAACAGTTAATATATTTTATTTCATTTATGGGATTTTTTTATAAATTTATTTTAAAAATGTGCAATATCTCGAGAACGGTTCATGCTAGCGTTCTAAAGTTTATGTCAATCGTTTTCTAAGGAAACATTACATAAGAAATGTCTATTTGCGTAACTTTATTAACGGTTTTGATTTTTTAATGATTTTTTTCAAAATTTCACTAGAAAATTTAGGGGGTTCTGAACATTCGATTACGTTTAAAAACAATAGACTTCCAGTATTCACGGATTGTGATTTTTCTACCAAATTTCATTCGAATCGCTCCATTCGTTCGTGAGATATCGTCTCCACAGACTCACCGACACACACACACACACACACACACACACACACACACACATACAGACATCACCTCAAAAATGTTTGATTCGTGATCAGGGATGCTTGAAACGTGCTCTCCCGTCGAAATAGCGAATTCGACTTTTCGATCCCGTCACAATACTTTCCTTATACATAATGTATATAAGGAAAGTAATAAAAGAATAGATGCATTCCGAAAATATGAAATTGGATAGAACCTCTGTAGATCCAGCTTTTCAAGGATCTTTGCATCCACAGATTTTCCAAATGTGTTTCGCTCAACGATGCAGCCACATGGCTGAAACATCGTCAATATATATATATATATATATAATATATATTACTATATATATAATAATTTAATAATTTTTATTGTTAATTGAAAACAGTAATCAAATTAGTAAATCGCCACACTGTCTATCCACTTAGATTACAATATAATATATTGTAATCTAGATCTTTATATATATATATATATATATATATACATATATATATATATATATATATTATATATATATAGATATATATATATATATATATATATATATATATGTATATATATATATATATATATAATTATCCACTAGTTTTTCTACTTTCAATAATTTGGCTAATATACTATAGCGCAATTTAAACTGTAATTTACTAGCACTGACTATATTCCCATAGTTGTTAATTAGCGTTTTTTCCATAAACAATAAAAAATAATACTATAAAAATTTTAACTTCGAATAATTCGATTTGTAAGCATGAAAATTCATAAAATTTCTATCTAACTCCTGTGTTTCATAAAATCGCGTGTAAATAATACTTGGGAACGGCAGGTGATTATTTTTTGAATTATTGTGTCCACACACAGAGGGACGGTCATATTTCCAAAAGTGTACGAAACGGATTCAGGAAATCTTGCAACGTGCTTCTAAGCCAAAATCTCGATTTCAAACATTTTCGTGAAACTAGTGCTTTTCTTTTCAAAAGGATGACAAAGTAAAAATTAGTAATTTAGTAAAAAAAAGAAAAAAGAAAATGAACTCGAACTTAAAATATACTGAAGATATGCGAAAAAGAAAGATAATTGTATCTCTCTTATTAATTTAAGCACTAATAATATTATTCGAATAAATTACTCTGAAATTTCAACATATTATGTTTCCGAATCTATCAATTTAGAGTCGCAGTTTGAAAGCGCTCAACCTGCGGTGTAGACAATTTAAAATTTCTAAATATATAAACATTTTATTTTACTGTAGTGAAAAAGCTGTTACAAAATTTAAATTCCGTTAGTTTAAGCCTGTTACAAAATTTAAAGTTGAGACCTGTTAAATCTCCCACAGTTTAACCGCTTACAAGGCACAACTCATCGTTTCCTGGCCAATTGTTTTAAGCATGTCGACCCCACACCTACATAAAACAACGACTTTTTCATTAGTTTAGCAATAAAAAAAAGAACCATTGTTATCCATCCATTAAACTTCCCCATTCTCGAGCTCCACTTCACATTCTAAACATTTAAGCCACCATCATTGTTTGCACCAAGAAATTAACATGCCATCTTCTTTCTCGAAAGTCTCTGCCTTTGAATAAAGCAAACCGACCATGGAAATAAAGGCTTGAAGAAACACTGGGACCTCCTTGGAAGTAACTGGTAACGTGTACTTAGTGCAGTCCCCATTCACAAATTAGCAGTTAGCGGCGGAAGTCGCAAAGAGGTGGTTTCTTGTTGGCGATCGGTTTATAAAGGGCCCCTGGACTGACTTTTGAGTCCCAGTCCCGAGTACTGGATGGGGGACCGGGAGAGTGAGACGTCGGCGTTACCCTTGCTGTCACCGTAGGCGCCGAGCTGTAACGACCACAGGCGTGGATGTGGGAAAACACCGACAAAGGGGCACAGAAAATGCAGTGAGAAAATAGAATTGGTCATCTCTTTAATTATTCTTTGCCTCTACTATTGGAAATACGAGATGACAAATAAAAGAGAATGGTGGAAAAACCTGTGATGGAGTCATGGTGAATAGCAATATAACACAAAATGTCTTCTCAGTATTTCAATAGATATAAATTCGACTGGACAGGGAGAGAGGCCAGTGATTCCATTCCCTCCAGATCACGATTTCTTGGCACTTGTACAGGGATGACTGATATCCGAAAAATACAGAAATATACACTTTCTTAGGATTCTATGATTCATGGCAGCGATTTCAATTCACGATGAGTGACGTTGAGCTTGATGCTATCTTGTTAAAAATACTGGAAGAATGAACTTGTCCGCATCAGAAGTTGCACTTCAATCTAAAAATCTTGAAAGAGAATGCATGATCCATTTGAAAAATTCAATCACTGAAATACATCAATAGATAGTTCAACATTTAGTCTGAAAAGGTTTAGTGGCTTTATTCTCCGCTTAGATAAAATTAAGGAATTTGTTATTTATCCCCTCTATACTTTAGATCAGAACTTTCCAATATTTTTTCTATCACAGCACAATTTATAAATGCAGCTATTCATACGTCTCATTGGTACAGAATTGTAAGATTCGGGGTCCGGAAGGGAGGCATATACCTCACAGTGACATTCAAATCTGACATTGTACAGCATACTAGGAAAAGCTATCTCCATAATCACTTCCTCTTTCTAAAAAATTATAATTATATTAATCACAGTGGATATTTGCAAATATGATTTTGAAGTTAAAAGACACTAATGAAAATTTTTATCTATCCTGGGAAACTCTAGGATTTTTGAAGTTAAACATATCATATATAATTATAAAAAAAAAACACATCTGAACATCTGATATAAAGGAGGTGCATAACCGATTTGTTTTAATTTTGATATATAGTGCAAATTAAGGTTTCACAGGATCATTGAATTCAGATTTTTTTTTCACTTATTTATACCGACGTGCAAAACTAGTAACAAAATTGAAATCTGCACCATTTTTCCACTTGAGCAAAATTAATTTCTTTATGCTCGCGTGGTAAAGGCGCCTCCAATCGTTCTTGATATTTAATTAATATAATAAAGAAACATAGTGCAGGAGCAGACGTTGGGGGAACAAACTGGTATCAAAAAATAAAATTATCGTTACACAACATGTGTTTTCTCGAGAAGGAAACACGTTAGCTGCATGCATGTAATATTAACTGATGTGAGTTATATAATATTAATTGATGTGAGTTTATTAATTGATGCGAAATGGTCAAGTTTCTTGATTTTGACTTAGACACGATTTGCTTTTGTTAGTTTATTGTCGGTTTAGTGTACTTTTGTCTGCTTCTCTGCTTTATACGACAATAATCGAATACATGACCAATCAAGAAAACTGGAGCAATAAAAAGAAGCACAAATAACACAATAATGCAGCATATAGCTGTTTTGCGATTACGCTAGATCCCATTCGTCAGTGCAAGAGAACCAACAAACCCCAAGTTCAAAAGAGGACAAAACCCTCTTTTGTCATCCTCTTTGGATTTTTTCTCTTTTGGACTCCAAATTTGTTGGGTCTCTTGCACTGAAGATGGGGATCCAGCCTATCCTCGAAACAGCTGTATGCTGCAATGTTATGTTATTTGTGCTTACTTGCATTGCTCTAGTTTCCCTCATCCTTTCTGACAAAATGTTGTTGTTGTTGAGACCCAGACCATCCGACCTACCAGAAAGGTGTAAGGTAACTGTTTGGACGGCCGGGAAGAGCCACCCAATTTAGACCGGAACCCAGTGGGGGAGGCATCCACAGGGAACGTGCCCTCCTTCCCCTACCACCAACCTCTCGAAAAGACTTACGGACCCACATGTTTAACGCGATCGTACTCCGCGTGAACGCGGCGGCAGTTTTGGCAGCGAAGGGAAATCGAACCCGGGCCTACAAAGTGCAATTCCCGCGCGCTAATCACTGGGCTACCGCGCCTTTCGGACAAAGTGTATATTACTTGTGGATAACCGATTTTTCTTTTTAATTTTTATATGTGGAGTAAATTAATACTTTACAGGCCGAGTTCATTGCTGAACGTGATAGGATAAATGTATTAAAAATTAGCCACGCTACTCCCCCCTCATTGATATGCATTGTTCCACGATATTTTTTAATTTGGTTATGGTGTTTAAACAATTTATTATTGTTTAAACTATCTTTAAACTGTTGTTTAAACTATTGCAACTATTTTTTATTTAGTTTTGTTGTTTAGATTAATGCTTTACTGGACGAGTTTGAAGTTGAAGATTGTCAGATGAAGATTGCTGATGAAGAACACAAGGAAAATGGTAACTATTGCGCTACGTGTCCAAAAAGTTTACAAATTCCAACGAATTTATTAAACAAACTATGAGCCGCTGAATTATTATTTAGTCATAGAATTATTTTTAAATAATAAAATTGATCATTTCAAATCCATCATTTCATATTGAATCACCCAGTTCAGGAACATGGGCGTCCATCGAGCTTTTTTCAGGAGGCAGCAAACTCAAGAATAAAACGTACAGCATCAATTAGGTTGATACTCGCCTTTGTGACCTTAACCTTCCAGGGGCGCGCAAGTACAACCCTTTCTCTGTCCTATGGGCGCCCATACTCATAGGTGGGTAATTTTTTAATGTTTGAATGCCATATTTATGTAAACTTCATTCCAAAAAGACCACATATAAGAATTTTTATTATATATACAGCAAAACACAAATCTTTAGCGTAAAATACAATTAATTTATACAACATAAAAAGAAGGAAAGTTCTTTGAAATAGCCGTGGTGCCCCAAAAAGCCGCATGCAATCATAAGGCCGTAGGTTCCCCACCCCCAGCCTAATAAACCACCCCGACCCTGTATTTTCTTGGGACTATATTAAATAAATAAATTTCGTTGATTACTGTTTCGTAGCGCACGTATACTCTACTCACAGCACACTACAATGATGCGGGACGCATGCATTCAACTCACGGTAATCTAATATGCTAAGGCACACTACTGAGTAGCGGCACATTCTTTTCTTTACCGTATTTATTTTAATTTTACGGCATCAAAAAAAATTTTAGACCTTTTTTCAGGTTTTGCATTAGAAATTTTCTAACGCAGTGATGAAGAGCACCATATTATTCTAAATTTTCTCTACTATCAAAAATTTATTTTCTAGCAGGAGGTGAAAAGCTTGGATTTTCCCTGCTCAGGGACTTTAAATATTGAATTCCTTTATCCTTGATTCTTGAATAGCGACACACTTGCACATTTCTCACTGTACATTATTGTGCAGCGACACACTTACAATCCACTCAAGGTACACTACTATACCGCAGCACATTTGCACTAAAATACTCATGGACACTAATGTGCCCCGGCACACTTGCTCTCCAGTCACAACATGACTGTGCCTTGAAAGATTGTTCTGGAAATTTTGCGAGTATTTGTGTAAAGGCGGACCAGGAGAGGTTAAAGATATTTTTGCAACACTGTCGTGTATACCTTCAAGCAGTAGTAATTCGCTCTGTGTGGGCGAGGAAAATTTCATTGACCGATATTCACTGACAGGTCATTGAGGAGGTGCTCAAAAAATGTGTGATGTCTCGTCAACATATTGCTAAATAATGTCAGAGATGTCAAAATCGAGGATTATAGGCAGTTTTTTTTAGGAAGGTTTTCAGTCAACCCACATAAAAGTCTGAATCCCGCTCCAAGCTATTATCTTTTTACACTTGACAGATCAGCAGAAGGACGTCGTTTCGCGTCGTATTAAGAGATAAAACTTGCAGTCACTCGCTGGCTTAATTACGGGGGACAGGAATTTTATGGATGTATTTAATGGATTGGATAAAAACTTGACGCGCTGCGACATGTGTCGGAATATTTTTGATTACGCTGGAAAATGTCTTGAATTGGCGCTTTTATGGATTTATCACATTTCTATACTATAATGTACACAGTAAAGAATACTTGCAAAATTTTATTGCCTATGGAACGCTTTGCATCATCTTACATAACAGAAGCCGATGTGTATGGAGATAAATCTAAGCATAGTACGGCCATAAAATTTAGTACACAGGTACTTCAAAACTCGAGACGATGCGCCACGGCGATATATGTTTTTTAATTCGAAATAGTTTTATAGTCGTTATATGTTTTAACCCGATTTTGAGCGATTTTCACACAAATCAGTTCCTTATAGACCAAAAATATTAGCGGAGCTTCCATCTTGAAACCACCTGAAAGAGAGAAAAACGTTCTTTACGCTCTTTTCAACGATATTTGAACCTAATCCTTAGAACAATTTCTTCATATTTATTATTTTTTAAATACAAAATTTGCATTTTTATAGGTTATCTGATACTTATTTTGCCGCATCCAAAAAAGTAAAGGATAGCCAGATTCTATAGTTTAGAAAAAAGTTGTGTACATGTCCTCGCATTCCAATGAAAAAAAAATTCGAATTAATACATTATTTTATTTTCTGTGATGTTTTAAGTAAATACATAAAATTGCAATTATCGGTACCGCTCGTTTGAGAGCTTCTTTCTCCGGAAGCCGGTGAATTATTTTGTGCAGGAATTGCAGATTATTATATACAGGAATATTTTGTGCTTGAAACTCAGGGTGAGTTTTAATCCACGCCTTCTCTTCTATAGAAATGGCCGTTTATTTTATTTTATTTTTTATTTAATATTTTCTATTTTCACGTCTGCGTAGAGTATGCGTAGGGATTTGGTTTGAAATCAGGAACTGATTTGGGAGGGTATGAAGAGACAATTCTATAAATGTATTATATAAGTAGGGGCGCTTATTTAGGATCCCGATAATGCCAGATAACTCGTTCTAGTTTTACTTCATATAGTTCTTTATCATACTTGTAAATGTTTTACTTCATTTACTTCATTTTGCATGTTTTTCTATATGTGTTGTCTGTAAGGGAAAAAAAAATTCCAACAGCGGCTAAATTTGTTACAGAAGTACATCAGGTATTCGAGAAATACATCTCGGAGAGATTTCTTTTAAAATTCGAATTAGTTTAACATTAATCAACGTTTGAAACCGAAAATCCGTCGAAATTTCGACTTAAAAATCACTTTCATTCCAGGTAGACGGAATTGGAAAGTAAGATACAAAAGCAGGTGTTCTAATTAAATGACAGACATTTTGTTTCGACCAAAAAATTCTTTGTTTCAAACGAATTGGATTTAATGTATCAGATTTCGAGTTTTGCATCTTTAGAAGATTTAGTTCTATTTTTACTTTCTCTGCAATACATGGTAATGTATAGGGAAAGTATTGGAATCATATCGAAAATCTCAACTCGAGTTTTCGAAGGATCTACACGTTTTGGGACCTCTAGAATACGAAAATACTATTTTTAGCGTCACGTCTGTATGTTTGTCAGTCTGTCTGTATGTATGTCTGTGTGTCTGTCTGTGCAATGTAAGTACCCACTCTAACTCGAAAGCTACTGGATCGAATTTCATAAAATTTGGTAGGTAAGTCACTTGGTTGCGACCCTGGTGCTGATTAGTTTTTGGTACAATTCGGAAAAAAAAGAACCCGCATTTTTTTACGAAATGGCCCTAAAAAATCTCATGTATCCGCTCTAGCTGAAATACTAATTGACCAAATTCCACAAAATTTGGTAAATAAGTTATTTAGAATTCTCTGGAGCTGATTAGATTTTGGCACAATTTGGAAAAGAAAAATTTGCCTTTTTTACGAAATGGCCAACAAAAGTCGCCAAAATCTAAAAGAAAGACTACGTATGTTCAAATGTATCAATTAAATGCTCGTATTATACGCAATTTTTGACGAGGAAAAGAATAAGAACAATTTTGTTACTTTAGGACTAACCATTCTCGAGATATTTAAGATTTTTCGCATTCTTGTTATACCGTCTTTGGAAAAAGTCCAATTGCCAAATAAAAACAGTTATTGAATTAAAAATGCAAATTTAGTGTTATTTTGTGCAATTAAACTCAACTTAGTGAATTATTAAAAAAATCAATTTTTAAAGAAATAATTTGTGACTGCAGGGAAAATCATGTGCTGCCCACATCAGATTTTTTTTATTTGGTATTATATTATCATTATGAGTATTGTGCTAAAATGTGACCTCTCTCAATCCGATGAAAACTTACTGAGATAGCAACTATTATTTAGAACATTTCATTTAATTGCAAATGGACTATATATATATATATATATATATATATACATATTTGTCACGTTTCAATTCTTTGAGACCCTAACTAACTAGGTTCCACTAATCATAGCGACATTATGTTTGGCATATGTATTTTTTTCTGTGATCAGGTTTAATTATTTAGATGTTCAAACTGATCGGACCAGTACATTCTGGGCTTGTCATAGAATGCACTCGTTTTTTAAATATTTCTAAGACCTTAACTCAGCCATTTGCACGCGAGCACCGTAGTGTTTTCCAGAGAACAAAAATTGACACTTAAGAGCCCTCAAAACAACATTTGAAAATAATTCTAAAATTTTATTTTTTATTGGATTGAAATAATGATGTCCTGATAAGTGATAAAATTAATTATCTGTTCAAACTCTAAAAAAAAAATTCCCGCATAAAAAATATCCAGTCAAATATTCAGTTCTTCATAATATTTGCTCTTTATTACAGAAAAGAATAATCAACTGTCTCAGATCAATTTCATTGAGCACGACTCGTATGGCGCGAAATACATATTTGAAGGGTACAGTGGAAAAATATCAGAGGATCCATCAAAAGTGAAAAAAACAGTTATTGCTGTACCAATGGGGAGCTAGTATGTGAGTATATCATCATGTTAAATATTACTGAGCATAAACGATTAGTGGCCGAGAAACACGCAATTTAAATTTTAGCTTTGTAGGAAAGAACGATCAGGGTTTCACTGGAACCACGAGATAATGATCAAACTCTGTAAGCTGCACGATATCATGTGGGCACGCTGTCATAGGGTACTGTGATATTTTCAAGACATGAATTCTATGGTTCTGAAATTCTGTTTGCTGTGAGTCTTCGAAATTTCAATTTGCTTTCCTAAAGGAGTTGACTTATGTAACCCTGATCTTTTTCCCCTGTACACTAGGCATTTCTCAATTCTTTTCTGCCTCACTGTTGAGATAGTTGGCGGTTCCAGTGCTTCCAATACCTAACGATGCAATTAATGATGTTCATAATTTTTAATAAATTCATATAATTTACAATAGGAGAGAAGTCTGGTTTGGTAAGTTTTACTTTTATATAACATTTTTTATTTGCAATGTAGAATTAATAACAAGTAAGTTCAATAAGTTTAATAATATAAAGTAGAAATTAATGCGGAACTAAAATAACCATTTACTGTTTGTTAAATAGTATATAAAATGAATATATTTACTATGAAACAGCAGGACTATATTTTAAAGAAAGCATTCTCGAATTACTCTTCAAGATACAAATAATACATAGGTAAGGCGTGAGGTATTTCCAAAGAAATATAGAAAAATCAACGTTTTTTTTGGATAAAAAAAAGAGAGGACAGGTGGGAATATTTTTTTTAACCTGCGTAGGAGAATAATTTTTTTAACCTGCGTAGGGGAATATTTTGTTAGCTTGCGTAGAGGAATATTTTTACTTTCCTCATATACATAATATAATGTATAAGGAAAGTATTGTGATGGGATCGAAAATTCGAATTCGAGTCTTCGACGGGAGAACACGTTTCAAGCATCCCTGAACAGTTTTTGAGGGGATGACTGTGTGTGTGTGTGTAAGTATGTGTATGTGTGTGTCTGTGTAAGTATGTGTATGTGTGTGTGTGTGTGTGTGTGTGTGTGTGTGTGTGTGTGTGTGTGTGTGTGTGTGTGTGTGTGTGTGGAGACAATAAACTTCACGCACGAATGAAGCGATTCGAACAAAATTTGGTACGAAAATCACAATCTGTGAATAGTGAAAGCTTATTGTTTTTACACGCTATCGAATGTTCAAAATCCACCTAAATTTTGAAATGAAATTTAAAAAAAAATCGTCAAAAAATTAGAATATACAATAAAGTTACGTAAATAATTATTTGTTATGTAATGTTTCATTAGAAAACGATTGACATAAACTTCAAAGCTAGTGTGAACCGTTCTCGAGATATTGCACATTTTTCAAATAAATTTATCAAAAAATCACATAAAATTAATAAAAAATATTAACTATTGTGAAATATGTGCACTTTTCATATGTAATATTATGCGATACATTTATTATCATCATTCTCGTAGATCTAGCTCGTTCTATTCACGAGAGAAGACACTTTGGGTAATAGCATTCTAATTTGACGCCATTAATCGTTTATCAACTATAAGATAATAACCTATTTCTGCATCCACAAAGTTTGGAGACACTTTGGCAACGAATTTGGCACAATATCGAAAACTTAGCGAGTTTTTTAAATGTTGCCGAATTGAGAAAGATGTCGCCAAATTGATAAAAACGTCACTAAATTGATAAAAATGACGCTAAAATGAGAATAAAGACTAATTGATGAAAATGCAATATCTTGGAAAGAACATAAGAATCTACTATAAGCAAAGATACTCTGGGTAATAATTTGGTATTTGGACGTCATTAGTCGTTTATCTGCTGTAAGACTAATCTATTTCTCCTACGATAATGCTTGATGAAATTTTCACGACAAATTTATCGGAATATCGGCAACTTGACGAGTTATTTAAATGCCACCAAATTGATGAAAATATCACCAAATTGATGAAAATGTCACCAAATTGATGAAAATGTCACCAAATTGATGAAAAAATGTAGCTAAATTGATAAGAATGACGTCAAGTTAATGAAAATGACAACTAATTGATGAAAATTCAATATTTTGGAAAGGACATATGAACAACCTGTTTCTCCGTTTGTAACGCTTGGTGTATTTCTGGCGATAAATTTTTGCTGTTCTTTTCAAATGTTGTCAAAATGGCTTATGTTGTCAAATGTTGTCAATTGTCAGATGTTGTCAAACTGTTGCCAATTTGATAAAAATATTATTTGATAAAAATATTATCAAATTGATAAAAATTTCACCAAAGTTGCTAAACTATTACCAAATTGATAAAAATGACTCCAAATGGGATGTAATGTGTTGCAAATTTTTAATTCCGTCATATGATGGGCATAACTTTTACTATAAATGCTCTTCTAAATATTGCCAACTTAGCGAAATTTAGCCCCAGATTGACGAAAATATCGTCAAACTTGCAGAAATCACACCAAGTTAATGAAAATTATGCTTAATCGATGAACTTATTATTAAAATATTTAAATATATGGACTATATTGCTTAATGAGGATGATATCAATATTAGTAATTGTTAATTTAGAGTTGTGTAAAATATAAGTTAATTGGGTATGAAATAGTTTTAGAAGCTGTCATCCATAAAAACGCCAAATGTAAAATTTAAAGTTACAAACACTGTGCCGTGAATTTTTTCATCATTTTTTCACCGTTAAAGAAGAAAATTCATTGCATTATATAAGGAAAGTCATGTGCTGCCCACATCAGATATTTTTGCCTCCATAGTTGTTATATAAAAACAACTAAAGTAGTCACTTATTATATAAAAGCCACTCGTTTATAAGAAAGACATTACGAGAAGCATATATAAAAATCTGATGTGGACAACACATGACTTTCCTTATATAATGCAATGAATTTACTAGTTTTACAGTAAAAAAAATCTGATGATTCACAGAGTAATTGCACATTTGTGGATTTTCTGAACACTTACTTCAAAATTTTAAAAGAGATATATTTTTACATGCATTTTTTTTAAAAATTGAAACTACATTAATTTACAAAATTTATTTATAGGCATACGAATGCAATGTTAAGAAAATCTGATGTGGGCAACACATGACTTTCCTTATATAATGTAATGAATTTACTATTTTTACAGTAAAAAAATTAGGTTATTCTTATAGTAGATAATTATATTCTTTCCAAGATACTGAATTTTCGTCAATGAGTCGTCATTTTCATTGATTTAGCGTCATTTTTATCCATTTGACGAGGTTTTCGTTTAAAATTCGGAAAAATTACATAAGAAATGTCTATTTGCGTAACTTTATTAAAGGTTTTGATTTCTTGATGATTTTTTCAAAATTTTGCTCGAAAATTTAGGGGGGTTCTGAACATTCGATTATGTTTAAAAACAACAGGCTTCCGGTATTCATGGATTGTAATTTTTGTACCAAATTTCATTCGAATCGCTCCATTCATTCGGGAGATATCGTTTCCAGAGGCTCACTGACACACACACGCAGAGAGAAAAATCACCTCAAAAATGTTCGATTCGTGATCAGGGTTGCTTCAATCGTGCTCTCCCGTCGAAAACTCGAATTCGAATTTTCGACCCCGTCACAATACTTTCCTTATACATTATCTATATAAGGAAAGTAAAAATAGGTTATTCTTATAGTAGATACTTATATTCTTTCCAAGCTATTGAATTTCGTCAATTAGTCGTCGTCATTGTCATTGATTTAGCGTTATTTTTATCCATTTGGCGAGATTTTCATTAATTTGGCAAGATTTTGAAAAGTTGCCAAGTTGGCGACATTCCGCCAAATTCGTCGCCAAAATCTCGCCAAGCTTTATGAACGGAGAACTATGTTATTCCTATAGCAAATAAATGAATATCGGCTTTCCAATACAAAAGTATTTCTCAAAGTATTTTTTCTCATGAATGGAACGAGCAAGATCCTCGAGAATGATAACACCAAATTTATCGCATGATATTACATATAAAAAGTGAACATGTTTGTCAAACGTTAATATATTTTTTTAATTCATGGGTAATTTTGATAAATTCATTTGAAAAATGTTCAATATCTCGAGAACAGTTCAAGCCAGCGTTCTAAAGTTTATGGCAATGGTTTTCTAAGAAAACATTACATAAGAAATGTCTATTTGCGTAACTTTATTAAAGGTTTGATTTTTCGATGATTTTTTCCAAATTTCACTCGAAAATTTAGGATTGTTCTTTACATTCGATTGTGTTTAAAAACAATAGGCTTCCAGTATTCACGGATTGTAATTTGTGTACCAAATTTTATTTAAAACGCTCTATTAGTTCGTGAGATATTGACTTCACAGACTCACACACACATACACACACACACACACACACATACACAGATACACACACACATACTGACACACACACACACTGATGACACACACACACACAAGCTTTCACACACACATCCACACACATACATCCACACACATACACATACTTTCACACACACACACACACACACAGACACACACACACACACACATCATCTCAATAATGTTCGATTCGTGATCAAGGATACTTGAAACGTGCTCTCCCGTCGAAAACTCGAATTCGAATTTTCGACCCCGTCACAATACTTTCCTTATACATTATACTATGTATGAAGAAAGTAAAAACAACTTTATATATAATAACTACTTAATATTATAATATAATAACCACTTAATAATAACCACTCGTTTATAAGAAAGGCATTATGGGAAGCATCATAGGAAAAGACAACTTTCTATGAAACAATAATTTCACACACACACACACACACACACACAACTTTCCATACATATACACTATATCTGCAGAAAGTATGTTATGATACGATTAAAAATTATAATTTAAGATTTTGACAATTAAACATGCTCTTGGCCTGAACACAAATTGAATGTTTTTGAAGTGATGTAAGGGTGGAGGTAAGTGTGTGAATAATATTTTCTCTGTAACAAATTAAGCTATTTAAATGAAATGGTTGCTTGAATATTGCAGTTAGCTTAAATGTAGTATTTAAGAACCATCCCTGCATTATAAATTCGAAACAATGAAAATCAGTCATGTTCAATAAACAGCCATTTTATATACGTAATTTTATTCTTCAAAAGGATTAAAACTTTCAAAACGTTGGGTTGTCCAAATTTCTAGGTAGAATAAGTTTTTTGAAATAATCCATCTAATAAATAGATAATTTCCAAATTATGTGAGCAGCATATGATTTTCCCTATATAATACTTTTTGTCAATTTCTCTTTTGTTTGTTATATTAATTAAATTATGTGAGCAGCATATGATTTTCCAGATATATATATTAATTTTTGTCCCTTTCTCCTTTGCTTTTTATATTAATTAAATCAGTATATATTCCTTTTATTTATACAAAATGGAAGTGTACTTGAAATTAAAAAAAAATTTCTTTATTTTTAATTACTTTATTTTAATTGGTAATTTGTTGCTTATGTTGACTTAAAATCGCCAAAATTACCAAATTACCCCAACAACACCCATCTTTAAATAGGTGAAGAAAGACTGACAAAAAGGAGAAACTTTCTTCAAAACGGGTTATCTTATTATAATAAGATAAACAATTTTTAGAAATGATTGCTTTGGATTTCTCATAATAAAATTTACCCAAAACAAACATTCATGTTTTATTTCTTCCGTTATTTTGATTTTATTTTTTTGTCATAATATGAAAAAGAACTGCTACTCTTTTTTTTTTAATTTTTACGATAATCTAATAGCACCAGAATCCCTAAATGTAAATTTCATAAAAATTTGATAGTTTTTGTACAGTTGACCCATACATATTGCATTTCAATTTCACTAATAAGCACACATCACAGATGCATATACGAAAACGCTGGGTAATTCATTATGGCTGTATTATATCAAAATAATACTCTTCTTTTTTTAGTTCAGTTGGTTTTTAGATGTTTTAGTAGCGATGTTTAAATATGTTTTATGTATTTATTTATTTTTATTGCAAATTGAAATACAAAATCTACTTAATATATACTTAAATAAATAATTGAAAAAAAAAATGAGAAATTATATATACGTAAATTATATTTTTAACATCAGAAATATAATATATTTTTAAAAATTCTTTGAATTGACAATTCAATAAATTTGTCGATGCCAATATATTTCAGTCTTCCTATGATTAAAATAATTTTAAGCATTAGATATATTTCCCGCCAGCGTGTATCTCTCAACAACACCCATCTTTGAATAGATGAAGAAAGACTGGCTATTCATATCATCTTAATAGATGAAAACTGAAGACACGGGCAGAAAATGAATTTTCTTTAAATTGACAATTCAATAAATTTTTCGATGCCAATATATATCAGTGTTTTCCAATGTTTTAGATAATTTTACGCACTGGATCTATCTCCCGCCAGCGTGTATCTCCCGACAACACCCATCTTTAAATAGGTGAAGAAAGACTGACTATTCCTATCATCTTAATAGATCGAAACTGAAAAACAGATCTATCATTTTCTGGTGTCATCTGCTATTCGCCTCTTACGTTGGGTAACTTATAAAAATAATAGCCGCTTATGACTGACACTCTTAAAGCAAAAGACAATTCGCCGCTCCCAGATTAAGCATCATGTAATTTCATAGAAAATTCGTGCGTTTCTATTCGTTCAATTATTTTGCAAATATTTTTATTATCTATCAAAGGGAAAAAGCAGCACCTAAAACATAAACATGGCGATCAATTGTTCTTCCTCATGCCCAATATGTCATGTTTCAATTGAAAACCGAAATACAGATAAATCAGTTTTCGTTGTTGAGCTAATAACACTACTGTAACCATTAGGGGGTATGTGCAACAAAAAAAACCAGACTACATATACAACGTTCGCTTTTCAAAGGCATACACTCGTCAAAATATTATTTCACAACTCACAAGCAAGCACATTAATTCGTATACAAACATACGTAAGCGTTACTGAAATCTTTTAAAGAAAACTAATTAAAAATATATTGCTGGTTATCACGATAAATTTTCTCTTTCTAGTATTTTTATGATCAATTTCACATTCTAATAATTTGATGAACAATTTTCACATTCTAATCGATTCTAATAATTCCTCTAAGTAACTGTTTTGTATTTGATACCCTATATATCAATTTTGATTAAATTTAGCCTCTTGAATTGGAAATTTCGCATACATAGATTAAGATGATTTTTATAAAAAAAATCTAACAAAATGCAACTTATAAATTTTTCAAGCTTTATAAATCCCGAAATATTTATTTAATGTCTTCTCATTAAAAATGCTAATAGGGGTTTCCTGTTTCCTGTTTCTACTAAAAATTCTAATGAATAAGAGGTGTGTGAACAGTTGTTGGAAGACATGTAGTCCGGGATCCAGCGGGCTCTACGAACATCTCCCTATACATCTAGAGAAATTCTAATACCTTAGGGGTAATAAAAAAATTTATGGATATTTCCAGTGAAGAAAACTAGATATGTTATCACCGCAGTGGTAGTTTTAGAATTTTAGAATTCAGAATTTAAAAAAATTGCAAATATTCAGTTTTGTTAAGCGAGTAGTCACTCCATGCGTAATTTAGCCCAAGAAAGCTAGTGAAATCAATTTAAGCTTTTAAAATCAACGGCTCTCAAGAAAATTTTAGTAGTCAGGAAGTTTGAATAAATATTAAAGGTAGTGCATATTTTAAAACAAAACCGAGTTTATAAACTACTGTATTGCAACTTTGCATAAGAAATCGAGGGAATAGATATGCTGGGTGCTATAAAGAACACATTTTTAAAGATAATACTGTATTTGTGTAATTTAAAAAAAACACTTTGTGCTACGGCATCATTCTAAATCGCTCCGAATATCCACATCCTATTATTTGAAATCAAAGGGAAATTGTTTTTGAAATCATATCGCTAAACTTGTGATTCTCCCCATTACAAATTGCGCAAACACTCCTTTCTACCTACCCACCAACTCTTCGTTCCAACAATTTTTAGTTTCTCTATATCTCTTTCTCTCTCTTTGTTTAAAATCGTTATTACTTTCCTTATATACATCATGTATAAGGAAAGTATTGTGACGGGGTCGAAAATTCGAATTCGAGTTTTCGACGGGAGAGCACGTTTCAATCATCCCTGAGCACGAATCAAACATTTTTGAAGTGATGTCCGTGTGTGTGTGTGTGTGTGTGTGTGTGTGAAAGTATGTGTATGTGTGTGTCAGTGAGTCTGTGGAGACGATAACTAACGAACGAATGGACCGATTTGGACGAAATTTGGTAGAAAAATCACAATCTGAAAACACTTGAAGCCTATTGTTTTTATATGCAATTGAATGTTCAGAACTCGCCTAAATTTTCGAGTGAAATTTTGAAAAAATCGCCAAAAAATCAAAATTGTTAGTGAAGTTACGCAAATACACATTTCTTATGAAATTTTTCATTAGAAAACGATTGACAATCGATTTACGAAGCCGAGTTATACTTATAAACAATTCCTATCTGCTGATAAAGAACTACAACAACATTTTGTCATAACTTAATGTAGATAAAGCTTCTAATAATTATGCTATTATTTGTAAAAAGTATTATGTTTCTCTGTTGCAGAATTACTTAAAAATAATCATATTTTTAAACCCATTAATAATCAGTCTATCAAAATCAAAACTAAAATTCTAAAATTATATACACAATTAAATATTAATTGTAAATTTTATAAATTTCCATATGTTACTTTGGTTCCAAAATTCCACAAATCACATCTCAGATTTAGAACGATCTCAGTTTTACAACGGTGTACATAATATCTTTACCACTACTGCTAGTAAGTACTTGCTGAACTGTTTAAATAGAATTAATGAATCTCTTAAATTTAAGAATGCAGGATATTTCATTTTGAACAATAGTTTTGATTTAGTTAATCACCATAGCAAGCCTCCACATATTCTTGGTTACCATACCTTTGATTTTAAAGACCTATTTAATAATATTGTTTTATATAAAGTTATTATCTCTCTTTATCATGACTATCTATCTTCCAATAATGTTGCATTTAATATCAAAAACTTTTCTAAGCTATTGCACTTTGTGTTATACAACAATTTTATTATCCAAGGTGGTAACATATATTTACAAACATCTGGTGTACCTCACGGAGCTGTAGTAGTAGTATTCCAGCTAATTTATATCTTTATTATTAAGAATATCATTTTTCCACTAATTCGTTTACTATATATATCGATATGTTGACGACTTAATTAATATTATCATTGATGATTCCTATCCAATTAATATAGAATTTTACCCCTCTAACCTAGAATTAATCCTTAATAAGCCTAGTGTTAGCAAATTGCAAGTTATTTACACCTAAATTTAGATATCATCCATTATCATGCTATATGATATAAAAAGAATAAAAAAATCTGATGTGGGCAGCACATGACTTTCCTTATATAATGCTATGAAATTACTACATTTACAGTAAAAAAAAAGTCGATTATTCTTATAGTAAATACTTATATTCTTTCCAAGATATTGAATTTTCACCAATTAGTTGTCATTTCCATTGATTTATCGTCATTTTCATCCATTTGGCAGGATTTTCATTAATTTGTCAATATTTAAAAAAGTGGTCAAGTTGGCGACATTCCACCAAATTTATCTCCAAAATCTCGCCAAGCATTATGGACGGAGAAATAAGTTCAGATAAATGACTATTGGCGTTCAAATGCAAATGTATTACTCAAAGTATCTTTTCTCATGAATGGAACGAGTTAGATCCATGAGAATGATGTCACCAAATTTATGGCATGATATTACATATAAAAAGTAAACATGTTTTTCAACAGTTAATATTTTCTTTTAATTTATGGGAATTTTTGATAAATTTATTTGAAAAATGAGCAATATCTCTATAACGGTTCATGCTGGCTTTCGAAAGTTTATGTCAATCGTTTTCTAAGGAAAAATTACATAACAAATATCTATTTGCATAACTGTATTAAGAGTTTTGATGATTTTTTCAAAATTTCCCTCGAAAATTTATGGGGATTCTGAACATTCGATTATGTTTAAAAACAATAGGCTTCCAGTATTGATGGATTGTAATTTTTGTACCAAATTTCAGTCAAATTGCTCCATTCGTTCGTGAGATATCGTCTCCACAGGCTCACTGACATACACACACACACACGCAGAGGCATCACCTCAAAATGTTCTATTCGTGATCAGGGATGCCTGAAACGTGCTTTCTCGTTGAAAACTCGAACTAGAATTTTCGACCTCGTCACAATACTTTCCTTACGCATTATTGTATATAAGAAAAGTAATAATGTTATTAATAATTTCAAATACACCACGTGACTGTACCTGTAATTTTATATTTTTGTTTTTATATTTCTGGTTTTTAATTCATTTGGTTTTATTATTTCTCCTTCCACTAGCCAGTAAATAATTCCAATGGTGTCCATAGTCAAATACTATCGCCAATGTCAGAAACTGGATATTCTGTCGGTTTTAATTCGAATTGTGTGGCTGTACTGAAGTGTGGCTGTACATAAAAATTGGCAATTTCGAACTAATTGCCAATTTTTATGTAGTTTCAACGGATTGTTCTCCATGTCTTAATATTTAATCTTGAGCTAAATATTATTGCCTTTTCTTATTTTTGCTGTGTTTGCTTTTTCATTTTATATATTTTTTTGTATACACTCATGTCCGAAACTTAAGCATAATTCGTAAAATGCGAAAAATTCGGAGTAATATGGATACAGTGGTTCACAATCAGTTGTGGAGAATCGTGGGACGAAGGTAAATTATTGTACATATACAAAACAGTTCAGTCGACGTCGACATGCCCAATGCACCAACGCACGTCGGAACGAGTATAAAACCTCCTCGAACGTCATGATCAGTGGAAGCAGAATTTCGTAATTGCAGAGGTACGAAGTGTTGTTAAAAATAAAAAAAGACGAAAGATATCCCAATGAAGCCAAATGGACATGTTTTTGAAGGGACGAATTATTGGAATGCTAGAATCGGGTCGATGCCAAACCGAAGCGTCTCGAATTCTGAATGAGCCTCATTGTGTGATCTCTAGACTGTGGCAGAGGTTCTAAACCACTGGTTCTAATCCACTTGGCCGACCAGTACCAGGTCGGCCAAGGGTAACAACTGCTTGGCAAGACCGATATTTGGTGATAACTGCGCGAGGTCAGAGGAACAGTTCTGCCAGACATCCTGGGTTCATCCCTGACAGCAGCCACAGGAGTCACTGCTTCGAGACAAACTATTTACAGGAGACTCAGACACGTTGGTCTCTATGCCAGAGCGACCAGAAGTTTGCATCCCCCTGACGTCTGCACAGAAACGCGCGCGTTTGCAGAGGAGTTTGGAACATCGGCAGTGGGGTGGACAAGCAGTGGGGCAATATCATATTCAGTGACGAGTGCAGGTTTAGCCTGCAAACTGATTCTCGTCATACTACGATCTGGAGAGAACATGGAACGCGTTTTCACCCGGGAAACATCACGGAAAGACATCGTTTTCCGTTTTGGGGAGTCATGGTCTGGGCAGGCATCATGATGGATGGCCACACAGACCACCACATCTTTGACACGAAGTTGGCTACCAGTCAAAGATACAGAGACGAAGTTCTTGAGTCTACCGTTCGATTGTTTCGAGCTGCTGTTGGTCCTGATTTCATATTCATAGATGATAACGCGACTCTTGACCGTGCGGCCTTAATTGAGGACTTCCTTCCAACTGAAGATATCCAGCAGATGCAGTGGCCAGCCAAATCTCCTGATCTGAATCCAAAAGAGCATGTGTAGGATATGCTTGGGAGATATTTTGCAGCTCTCCGCTACCCACCAAGCTCCGTTCCGGGATTGACAACTGTTGTCCGTGAGGCTTGGAACTATTTGAGCACACAACTCAGCCAAACCCTTATCAAAAGTATGGGAAATCGTTGTGCAGCATGAGTGGCTACCCGAGGTTACCACACACAGTATTAAACTGCAGCATCAATTTATTTTAATCAATCTGTTTCACTGAGTTTGACACTCATATTGTGATCCTTCTTCTTTCAACACTTTTCTTTGGTTTATAAAAGTCGTTATTATCCTTATTTTGCATTGTTTTCTTCTCCTATAACTCTATTACACCCGCATACCGCGTTTCCTTCCATTCCGATGCAGATTTCCTGAAATTTTCACATAAACAGCAAATATGCTTAACTTTTGGACATGAGTGTATATACCTATTTAACTGTGATTTATATATACTAATATTCCTTCATCCCCATACCATTATATTGATAAGTTAGCTACTATTGTTATCCTTAGTCTTGGTCTGTAGTTACTTATTTGTAACAGATATGATAGAAATGGGTTTTCTTGTACTTACCGTAGTTTATGCACAGTTTTCGATTAAAAAATTTTGATTTATATATATATATATATATATATATATATATATATATAGCGTTAGTCAAACTGCAAATTTTTTAGACCTAAATTATATACTCTCAATAGTCATGTAATCACCAATCTATATGATAAAAAAGATTCTTGCAAATTCACTATCATAAAACTGCTATCATATCAATCTTGTAATTCTATTCAATTGTTTAGAAACATCTTTAAACCAGCTATTTCGAATACATCGACTTTCTGATCCTCGGTTTCACTTTCTCCACATCAATAATCTTAAACGCATTTGTCAAAATTACCAATATCCGAAAGTATTCGAAATAATATTATTAATAATTTCAAATATACCACGTAATAATTTTATACATGCATTATTTATCTTTGATTGGATAACTCATTTTTGAGAATTCACCCATTCCTATCACCTAACTTACTACTTGGCCTGAGTCTAATACTGTTTACTATATTCGAATGACTATTTTCCACTTGTCCTGAGTTCTATACTGATTACTATTTTTGAAAGTCTCCATATATATTATGTATCGGTCAAATGTATTCATTCCGGTGCCCTCTCGCATTGACGAAGTGAGGTGAAATGCTCAGTCGCTCGTTCAACCTACACGTGGTAGCAATGCTTGTGAGTTAATATTTCTATTCGAGGAGGTATTATTTTTCTGATTTGTAATTCAATTGATTTTTTTTCTCCTTCCACTAGCCAGTAGACAGTTCCAATGGTGTCTATAGTTAAATACTATCGCCATTGTCAGAAACTGGCTATTCTATCGGTTTTAATTCGAATTGTATGGCTGTCCTGATGAGCATGCAATTTCGAACTAACCGCCATTTTTTGTGTAGTTTCAATTGTTGTTCTCTATATGTCTTAATCTTTTATCTTGAGCTAATTATATTGCCTTTTCTCATTTTTGCCGTGTTTTCTTTTTCATTTTTATTTATTTTCTTATATAATTTTGTGATTTTTGTACCCTAATATTCTTCTCATCTCCTTTCCATTGTAGTGATATATTACCTTCTATTATTTACCTTCTATCTTTATCCTTAGCCTTGGTCTATAGTTACTCATTTGTAACAGATATGCTAGAGATTAGTTTTTTTGTACATACTGTAGTTTATGCATAGTTTTCGATTAAAATCTTTCAATTTATATATATATATATATATATATATATATATATATATATATATATATATATATATATATATATATATATATATGTAATTACTACTTGCTTGACATAGCTAATAATTAAATTTGCTTTCAAGTTTTAGTTGGGACGGTTTAAATGGCAGAGCAGTTTCGAAGCATAAACCGCTTTATTTTCTGGGCTAGAACATTTATTCAAAGACATACATAATTATCAAAATCCTTTTAGATATTAATAAGTAAAGTGAACTTTATTTAGTCACACAATTTCCTTTCATAAATGAAATAAATTAATGTAAAACAGTGCGGCAAGGAACTGCAGAAAAAGGAGCTTTATAATATTATGTTTCCAAGTATATATCAGGGAAAAGAGATGTGTAAAGCCTTTCGATTTCAAACTGTAGAACATTCGAAAAGTCCTTGAAGTATACCATTGTATAAAGTTTTATACTTAATTTGCAAAAGGGTGGATTTTTCTTGAAACAGTGCTCTTCACAGCATTCTGAAAGTTTCTGTCTTGGATTTCTTATGTAAAAGTGCAATGCAATATTTGGTAAATGTCATTTTGTTACAAATTACGCCCTAACCTTTAGTACTTATTTAATTTTCCTAAAATCGGCAATTTTTTTAGAAAGGTTTGAGGTTTAAAAATGGTTTCAATGCTTTTATGGAAATAAATTACGGATGAAATGACTGACTACTCGCTCGACAAAATTAATTATTATCATTATTTTATATTGAAATCAAAAAATTAAACATTGTCTCAAGTTTTGTATCATATCTAGTTTATTTCACTAGAACATCGTATAAAATTGTTAGTACTCCTAAAGAATAAAAAAAATGGTATAAGAGAGTCGCGGGGCGGGGTGCTCCCACTTGTTGGGAGTGCTTCTCCGGCTTCTTATAATTTCACTAGTGGAAGCAAGGCAGTATGCTGGCTGATTTTATTTCATTCTAATATTTATTTAAGGTTATTCCAAATGTATTTTTTTTACAAATGTATGGTATATTAATAGCATTTCATGTATTTTTATAAAAATGTATATAAAATATGTATAAATTTGCATAAAGATGTATAAATATGTACTTTTATAAAAAAATGTATATAAAATATGTATAAATATGCATTTTTATAAAAAGAAAATTTTAAAATATGTCTATGCAGTAGGGTACTAATAATGAAATACTATTTATATAAATGTATATAAATGGCATTTAATTATTAGTACCCTACGGTATAGCCATCTAAATAGATGTGTAGTACTTTAAAGTACAGTGTTTATCTCAAAAATGGTATGTGATAGAGCTATTGTAAGATATGTTTAAATTCAATACATTTCATTTAAATTCAATCATATTCATTTAAATTCAATCATACAAAATAACATACTACTTGATTTAGAAAAAAGCTGTTGGATAGTGTTATGATATAGTTTTTTTTTCCAGAAATATTGCAAATTCCAAATTTAAGGAAAATAGTGTTAATTTCCCTCAAATATGGAAGTTGAAGAAAACCATACACCTAAACTGTTTAAAAGGGGTTATGGTACCCAAATTGCTGAAATCTGCAATTTTGAAGTTATAGTTGTAATTTTTTGTATTCAGGTAGATTTCAAGAATAGTAAACAAAATGTGATATTCAAAATTTTAAAAATTAAAAAAAAATATTTTTTTTAAATTAAAATTTCAAAATGTTGACAAGTTTTCTTTTGATATAAGTAGAAAAATAATGTTTCTAAAATTTTAATTTCATCATTTTTTAACATAAAAATTTGTAAGAAATAAATTGTCTTCACAGTTTTTGTAAATATAGATTAGAAAAAATTTAATGAAAAATAATGTAAAAAAAACGTGAATTTACACTACAAATATTGATTTCGAAAATCATAATAAAACAAACAAACACATATTTCAGCAATTGCTGAGGACAAATTAAAGAAAAGTATATATATAATAATTGTTCCAAATTTCATTCATATCCGTGCAGTAGAATTTGATTTATATCAATTTAAATTTTTAAAAATGTCGAAAATTACGTCTTTGAGAAAAATAGGCATTAACGTTGGGGCGTGGCTGGTGACAACTTCAGTAGTTTAAATTTTAACACTGCAATATAATCGGTTCTATTTGACGTAGCAAGGTGAATTTGGTGTCATTGAAATCAGAAAATTATGAATTTTTTTAAAACAATAAAAAATTGAGATTTTTTGGTATTTTTTAGGTACCATACTCCCTTAAAGTAAATATATCATTTTCAAGTGTCATCTTTTGTATGCAGATGGCATTAGGTTATTTATAAAAAGTAACCGGTAAGCATCTGCTACTTCTGAAATTTTGTGCCTCACCTAATTTCAAAGGGAACTCGTGGGTTTTTATTGATTCATTTCCTTTTTATATCATCTATTTTTCTTCAAAGAGATAAAGCAGCGCATCTAAATTATAAACACACATCAATTATACCTCTCTTGCCCAATTCGACATGTCTCAATTGAAAGCCAAGGTTCGGAGAAAAAAATCGCCAACTATCAACGCGTACTTAAACTAGTGGATAATACTACAGTATCCTTTTTTAGGATATTTGCTGGAAAAAAACTGTAAACGCCAAGTACAGAGAAGGAAAAAAAATGTCAGTTCCCGAAAATGGAGAGAAGGTTGGCAATCAAAACGAGCGGAAACAAATAAAACGTGCGAAGAGAGTGGTTAAGTATCCAGGTACGCGCAAAAAAAAAAAAAAATGTTCGACGCAACTTGGAAAGTACTAAATGTTGCGGCCGAATGAGCAAAGGGAACAAGGCGCGCGCTGATTATGGGTTGAGGAGAAGGATGACGAAGATGAGAGGCGGGCGCCAGATCGAAAAAGTGAGCGCTCATTTAGCGACAAAAGGTTGAATGTTTTGTGAAATTGGTACACTCTGGCTAATGTTCCTAACGCATTACCTGTTCTTTTAAGTAATAGCATTATGTTTTATGTATTTTTCAAATTTGTGGAAAGTATTTCCATGACCACCAATTTAACTGTATATGTTTATTAATATTCTTTCTTTCTTCCTTTTTTTTTCAACATTTTGCTTTTCAGTCCTGAAATTTTAACTCAGTATTTTTAATATTCTGCTTTTATTTTTTTACCTTTTATTTATATTATTCATTTCATTACTTTATATTGTTGTATGTGTGTCTTGCACACAAATATATCCTCAGAAATATATAAGAAATATCGTCTGTTGATTTTAATGCATCAGATGGTAATTACAGACCTCTGTTTTATCAACCGAAGAAAATGGCGTTTACCCAGAGTGCCTTTATTTATTCATTTTAAAACAATATTTTTCTAGCCATTCCTATGAGAATGTCACTGAAGCGTTTCAGAAGAAATATCCATTCTCTAAAATCCCCTAATAATTCGATAATGAGTTAAAAGAGAAATACTACTATTCTCGTTTTGTTTGCAACAGATCCAATTTTTATTAAAATCTTTGCTAATGTTACAATTGTTGAAGTGTTAGGCGTTTAAGAGAAAGGATGTTTCTTCAAAATATCTTTAATGACACTCTCATAAGAATGGATAAAGAAATGTTGCTCTAAAATAAAAATTGTCCCACTCTGGAAAAACGCTATGCTCTTGCCATGCTGATTAAAAAAAAATACTCGGTCTGTAAATTTTACCTGAAGTATTAAAATCCGCAGACAATATTTTGATTTATTTTTTAGGGTATATTAGCGTCACTAAACAGCATAAAATGCTGCTATTTCAATTTCTCGGTGCCTTATATGATTTGAAAATTGGATTTCGACGACTTTTTGACACCATGTATTATTCATTATTTGCTGCTATAACAAGAAAACTTCTGCTAACGGACGTTCTAAAAGAGAGGAAATCTTTTAAAATGCATTTTTAAATTTGCGCTTGCTAATGTATTATAAAAATGTATTATAAAAATTATCACTATGTATTATAAAAATTGGATACTTTTTTCGGTGAGACCGCCCCCCCCCCCCCACGCGAGTGTCCGTAATCAAGAAGTTTCACTGCCCTCTCAATGTCAAAGGCATCACATTATCAATTGGATTTTCTTCACATTGACTCTCCTAGCATCTTTAACGATGCCCGACCGTGGCGCCACCAACAACCACCTCGCTCAATCAGCCAGTTAAAAAATTCGCCAAGAAGTATTACGCAGAGCCGGCAAATCCAGAGAGCTATAAAGATTGATGCGGCCACGAAAATATGATGATAAAATCTGCATTTTGTAGACCGTTGTATTCCATCTAATTATCCCTTGGATTGTGACGTATAGTGAGTGATGTGGAGGCCGGAGGGTAGTCTGCCGTTGGCAGAAAATAGGCTGCAATTGGTGCTCTCTCGAACCAGTGGCGGATGTGGAATGCAAAATGGGAGAGGGAAGGTATCTTCAGGGAGGGAGCACAATCACACATACGTTTTCTTAAGCACGGTTATTTTCTTTACGTAAAAAAAAGTGAGGTTAAAGAAATTGAGCGTAGAGGTAAATCTCTCTCTCTCTATCTCTCTCTCTCTCCCTCTCTCTGTGTGTGTGTATACCCTTCTGCATGCGACTATACTCAACATGGATCTTAAAACAGACATGGCAGACAATCTTTTCTCAGTCAGTGAACTAGGTGACATAGTCAGGGCACAATCACACAGTTATTTTCTTAAGCATTGGTTATCTTCTTTATGAAAAGGAAACGGATGCGATTAAAGGAATTGGACGTAGTCTTCTAGTGTTCATTTTGCATGGCTCTACAGTCAACAGAAATCTTCAAAGCTTTTAAATCAGACATGGTGTAGACAACCTTTTCTGATTCAGTGGGCTAAAGCTAAATTAATTTCAAACCTATAACAGGCCAGATTGCATATGTATGCATAATTAGCAAAATATATATGAACGAGCTTCCGTACAAGGGCCTTAAGCAAACAAACGAAAAAATTAGAAGTTTTAGGAAATATATTGTGTTTGGATTAATTATAATTGATCCCAAAATAGCATTTTTTCTCAATATAAGAAATAAACTAGTCATTTATGTTTTAATTCACTTTATCAAAATATGTATTTATTTCTTAATGTGGAATAAACCGTAAAATGTGTAAATTTTTTCGATATGCACATTTTTGCATTGTATTTCGTGTTAAGCAAATCTTGTATATAAAGCAGATGTCTGTGCGTGTTGTCTGCTGCGGAAAATCAGAAACTTCGAGCAGCAGCAGAATTCGGTACAGACGTACTTCAGCTTCACAGGCGATATACAACGTCGAAGTATTATTATTATTTTTTTTTAGTTGTGTTAATTTAAAAGTTATAAGCATTTAAAGCCGAAAAGCCATTAAAATTTCTAAGTTCAAAATCAGATTAATTTCCAGAAGAATGTTTTAACAGCACAACAAATACGAAAGCAAGTATTCAGGGAGCGATTACTGACAGATGACTGCATCTAACGCGACGTAAACTGGGATTTAAAAGGCTAAATTCTATTTTACTTAAATTTTGATGAATTTTGATTTTTAAATGTAAGATTATTTGAACATTTATTATATAATGATTGTAGATACATATAGATAACAATACTAATTATAGATAATAATAGATACATATAGATAATAATACTAATGATATATAATAATAGATACATATAGATAATAATTATTAATTTAACAAATAACTTGTAAAACATTAACATTAATAAATTTTAATGAGAGTAATGATATAATAATAAACATAATTATAATAAAAAAATAAAAATCGAATTTTGAATTCAGAAAGGCAAATCAGAGATACAATGCATAATCTTTGACAAAATTTCAGGGAAATTTTTGTTAGAAAGGGCATTTAATACGAAAAGCTGATAATATTAGAAATAATAACTAAAAGTAGGAGGTAGTTAATTAATAGTAGCTGGTTGTGAAAATTACCACAGCAGTGATAATGCCAAATTAAAAGAATTCATTTAACAACGTTGAGTTATCGTAAACGTATTTGCTAAACTGTTCACCAAAAACAATGGGTAATAATATAATTTGCCAGTTTGAATAAGTTTGTTAGTATGTAATTGATGAAAAATTTTATTAGATAAACTAGAAATTCAAAGTAACTGATTTATAATGATATTGCAAAATAATTGAACTGAAATATATGAAGTAAATGGTAATAATTTATTTATATTGAAATTAAAATAATCTGTCTTATCATATAAATTAATTATGATCCTATTGGAAGAGTCTATACATGTATTTAAATCCAGAAAATTAGCATTATTACTAATGGATGCTTCATTTGGCAATTATTATTTAATTCCGATGTAACTACGCAAATTAAATCATCAACATATCTGTATATTTGGACGTCAGAAGATATAAAAGAATGTTCGTAATGATATAGCTATAAATTAGCCAATATACTACTACTGCATCTAATTTGCGGTACACTTGATACTAAACATAAGTGATTTCCCTGAAATATATAATTATTAAATAAAGCAAAGTGGAGAAATTTAGGAATTATTTTTATTTTACTATGGTCAGCACGAACAGCAACAAATACATTGCAAAGTGATCAAGTGATATTAAATATCTTGAATATTAGTATTATTAAAGAGATCTTTAAAATCAAAGATTTGTAAACCAACAATAATATCAAATAAATGCAATTTTTTAATTAAAACAAAAGGGGTCTAAGGTATCTTCGAAACAGCTGTATAGTGCTTTGTTTTATTAATTTGTGTTCATTTACGTTACTTGAGTTTTTCTTTATCTTTCGCAGAAAGTTATTTTATTTATTAATCATAGAATTGGTTTTGTATGAAAATTTGTAAATTGGTATGAACTCAATTGTCAGTTAGGGTGAAAATGAGACATAAATCAATGATTAAATTCATATGAAAAAAAAATATTCTGGATTTAGCATAAATTATCTTATATAATTTAATCAATAGAAGCTAGTTTGAGACAGTACGATTCAAATAAATATTACAACGAGCGTTACAGGGTACATATGTGTAAGTTTTTAATTCATTTGCTAAAATATCTAAATACAAGTTTAGAAGGACAATGAAACGCAAAGATCTATTGGTGGCTGAATCAGTATTTCACATTACATGAAGGTATCTACTAGGGAAATTATGTACCACAAAATTACCTGTATAAATTCGAATGTTTCGGGTTTAAGGCGTACCACTTATAATTTTCCTTATTGCATATACCCTTATATGTAGATTGTCTCCTCTTTACTAGTAGATCCTGAAGACAAACATTGCAGAGTTCAAATTACAGCGAGCGTTACATTGCATAATGTCTGAAAACCTTATTGCAATCTCCATACCTGTCAATTAACACGTGCTTATCAACTAATTCTTGATAAAGCATGGAATAATCATAATAAGCACAAAACCGTTCATGAGTCCTGTTATCAGCGATGAGAGTATTGTGTTATAAGTCTTATTTATTATTTATTTATTTTTAAATATCTTCTTTATTTATTTTTAAATATCCATCAGCAAATCTAAAATGGTAGATAGACTCAAACATGCATGTCTGAAGCAGTATTTCACTTTAGTCGTGAAGGCTTCTAAGGAGGTTATACCCCCTAAAATTACCTGCATGAATGTGCACGTTCTTGTTTCCAGACGGCCCGTTTATATTTTTTATTATTGCATACCATTATATGGAACGTCTCTTTACAAGTAGATGCCTAAAAGCGCATTGAAAAATTTGAATCAAGGTGGGCGTTAGTCTGAAAAAAAGTCTCAAAACATTGTTACAAACCCCATATCAGTCAATTGCCACCTTCTTATCAGGCGGATCTAAATCTTTAGAGAAGACTGGGAAAATAAAAGGGCTTTAATGGAATAAGCATGAAAATGAATCCGTGTCCGAGTGTTGCAATGTCTGGAAGGTCCATGTCTGGGCTCTCTAATGGGTATATAATGGTGTGAAATACAAAATGGAGTCATGGCAATTGAATAATAGAATTTGGGCGGGCTTTCAAACATCTGCTGGTTTAGCAAGAAAAGCTTTCAAGTGATTTACAAGCATTCGTGGGTTGGTTTCACTTCTAGAATTCACTTTCACGCGAAGACTCCACCACGTTTATGAGTAACATTTTATCCTGAGTCATCTTTAAAATAATATAGGAACAAATATAGGAATAATTGTGAGTAAATATACTATAAGAAGTGTGAGCTCAAAATGAAATGTATTAATACGCAGGCAATGTTTGATCATGAAAATCAAGAGAAGGATTTGATGATTGAACTGGAGGTCATGATTTTGCCTACATAATCATGTGCTTTGATATTTTGCCGAGAAAAAACTTTCGTTTATTGTGATGACTAGATCCTCCGGCCTTGCTTTCTATGCTCGCCAACTCCGGGGGACTCTTTATGCTATATAGAAAATCTAATGATTTGAAATTTTTGAATAATCATTGCTAACTCATTACGATTATTATAACCACGAAGTAGTAGAAATAACTATACCTCTTATACAATCTTAACTGACAGAATAACCGATAACCACAAAGTTTGTTGACAGTTGAAAGTCGCTTTTGATACAATTTTGTGTTTGTTGGTAGTTGTTGTTGTTGTTGAGACCCAGACCGTCCGACCTACCAGAAAGGTGTAAGGTAACTGTTTGGACGGCCGGGAAGTGCCACCCAATTTAGACCGGAACCCAGTGGGGAAGGCATCCACAGGGACCGTACCCTTCTTCCCCTACCACCAACCTCTCGGAAGGACTTACGGATCCACATGTTTAACGTGATCGCACTCCGCATGAACACGGCGGCAGTTGTGGCAGCGTGCAAATTCAGAGCGCAAACCACCGGGCTACCGCGCCCGAAATGTGCCAAACGCACGCGGTGTTCCCAGGTGGTCACCCACCCAAGTACTAACCGCGCCCGATGCTGCTTGACTTCGGTGATTTAACGAGAACTTGTTGGTAGTGTATTTGTTGAGGATAAGCAAAAATCGTCTTTATAGCATCTACCTACCCTGTCATGGCAACTGTTGGATCACTCACGGTTAATGTTGTAGTCTAGTCTCGAATTAAATATCCATACTTTTAGTGCTTTTAGTCTTTTAATTCTGTCCTCATACATCTTTGTGACGTTTTTGTCAACAACCAATCGCAGAGAAGTTGGAATTCGGCTCAACCAATTAAATATTTTCTCACATTGGCAATACTAAATTTTACTAATTAGTACTATTTAATTAACGAAGGCTTAAATAAAAATTATAAGCCCGTTTCGTACATCCGCTGTCTATTTATGGTCAATTCTACGATCTATATGTAAAATTTAAAACTGCGCATTTTGTCGTCTATAATAAATGCAGCGTCAAAAATTCGCAGAATTTTTTTCTTAATATGGAGAAAAAAATACGTAATTCAAAAATATGTATTGCAAAAATTAATAGTTCTAAGGAATTGTAAAATTTAAGGGATTGCATATGCATTCCTTGCAACCTGCTGGGGTGCACCACTGGACGTACGAAGACAAAATTGGGTAAAAATCATAGAATTTTCCATAGTCTATTCAAAGTTATTTTGCTTGGAGTATAATTTAAGAAATTAGAAGGATGCATTTTCATCCTTAGAACGCCCCTTTGGTTTGGGTGCATCACTTCAATGACCATTTCTCTTGGCGATTAATTTGGCGTTTCCACCCTCACAACTTCGTTGAAAAAAAGTGCCATTTCCTCTGGCAACCCTCTGCTGGAATCCTCTGATGCAAATGACAGAGTATGGCAAGGACCGACTCTTCAAACGGCGCCGGAGCCCTAATGTCATGTTTGTTTAGAGGGCATCCCCTCCCCAAGGGGTCTTGCTTGTCGTTCAGATTAGTGGCAATTTAGACCGCCCCTACAAGGCGGCTTTCCTCTAAACCTGTTTCGTAATGAAATTGTTACCTGCTTATGAAACTCAACGAGTATCTATCTATACGAGTTGCGGCGTAGTCGAGAAAAGAAAAGGCATTCTCGTTTAGAAGCGGTCATTTTTTTAAAGGTCGTACCATGAGAAGTATCATTCATACGTGTTGAGTACGTTTTGTAAAAGCTATACTTATAGAATGGGGTTTATAATCAAATCTGTATTTGTATCTACCTTTAGCGGATACATTTTATGTTCCTGTTGCACTTATTTCGGGCGTGTTTTAAAAGGGTATGGTCTTTAACTTATGGCTGTAAGATGTTTGACATTGGCAATGACATGCGAGTTGGGTTGTGTAGAAGGTTTGACCTCCGAATAAGTACTCGCCAACACCCGAGGTATGAAACGAAAGTATTCCTTCTCTGGATGTCTTAAATGCAGCTGATCAGACTGTATTTTGCTGAAAGAAAAATGCAATCTTTGGTAAAAATTTTAACGCTATCCAAATGTAAATAAAAATAATATAAAAAAAATCCGTCAAATATATATATCAAAATTCTAAAAGTGAAAATAAGTTTAGATCTAAATATTTATATGCGTAAAATTATTTTGAAATATATTATTTGCAAAATTTCAAAAAAAATAATATATTTAAAATTATTTTTAAATACATCATTAAAAATTTAAATAAATGAATTATTTTTAAGTAATAGCAATATTTTAAAATCTAGATTTATTACAAGATATGTAAACATACAGAAGAAAAAAAAAAATATATATATATATATATATGATTTAATTGTTTAAATTTGAATACTTAAAACATTTAAATGTTTTTTATTTAACAGAATATTTAAATAAAGAAAAATATTTAAATTAAAAGTATAAATATTTAAAATTATTTAACCAATAAAAAGGCTGAGAGTAGAACATTTTAATTCAAATTCTAAATATTTGTTTATTTAAAATTATTCGAAATAGTTTAATATTTACATTCCATATAAAATATTAATCTAAACATGTAGAAGTAAATGAAGGAAGTTTGAAACATCAATGATATCTCAAACATATGAAATTACATGCACACATATGAATAATTAAAAAAAATAATTTGAATAATCAAAACAATTAGATTTTATTATTTAATGATTTATTTAAAAATAATAACAAATATTTAAATTAAAAATATGAATATTTAAAATTATTACCGATAAAAAGGCTGATATAAAAGTTTTCAATTAAAATTGTAAATATTTGTTTATTTAAAAGTAATTGAAATAGTTTAACATTTACATTTAATATAAAATATTAATCTAAACATGTGGAAGTAAATGAAACAAGTTTTAAACCTCAAAAACACATCAAAGATATAAAATTGCATTCACGCATTTAAAAATTTCAAAGTAAAAAACAATATTATAATTTAGCAGCCAAATTAACTGATATGGCTGCTAAACTTTGTCTGTTATACTGGGTGTTTGAGCACACTGTTACTGTAGGACATAATATTGCCCGAAAGCGCTATGGCCATGTGATTTTATACGTCATAAAAAGGAGATTTTAATAAAATATTTTTAAACCCACTTTTTGGTTGTCTTTGGTTTTAATGTATGTAAATAATGTTTGTTGTGTCGCCGGAAATGGGGTCCAGATTATGAATATATAAAAATAATTTCAATATTTTGACCATTTTTTTTTTTAAACACTTTAAAAAGCAGCTTCCCAAGTGAGTGTGTTTTCATTTTTCTGACTTTCATTCGAAATAAATGGTAAACTGTAAAATATAGATATAAATATAGTAAACAACAAAAATGTATAATGGAAAATGCAGTATTAAAATCAGTATTTATTATTAAAAAAGATCTTATAATTTTCGAGTCATCATGCTGTCAAATTGGTGAAGATTGAAATTTTCTGTTTTTCCAGATTGTAATGCTTATTTCTCAAAAACTAAAATAGCTAGCTATGAATAATAAGAAAAAAAATTGTTGAAGACCCAGACCGTCCGACTCATCCTGAGGACTTGAGCAACTATTTGGATGGCCGGGAAAAAAAAGTGTAGCTCTTTGAAAGCCCTGCAAGTGTATATGATTGAATTTTGGATCGAGTTCTATTTTTGTTTTAAATCTCAAAGTAGCTGTCTGAATGAGTATTTTTCATTTTTCATACTTTCACTCGAAATGTCTTCGAAACTGTAAAATATACCTATCAATAGTAAATTACAAAAATATGTATGAGAATATTTAGCTTCTAAATCTATGTGTTTTTTAAAAAAAGCTCTTTTAATTTTCGAGTCTTGTCAAGTTGAAGAAGTGCGAACATTTTATTTTTCCAAGTTTAATGCTTATATCTAAAAACTAATAGTGACAACTATAAACAATAAGCGAGAGTTTGTAGCTCTTTGAAAGCCTAATACGTGTATATAATCAGATTTTGGATCGAATTTTATTTTTTTATCGGTATTACAAAAGTTGAGTTTTATTTTATCAAATGGTATGCACGCAAAATCATTTCAGATTCATCGGATTTGAGCCCCCGCCGATTTTCAGTTTGCCTTTAGTTCAGTGATGCAACGGCAGACAGGTACGATGCAAGTTTCCAGTTGCAGCAATGACCTTATTTTGCAACTTATTTCACAGTCCATATTGTGGAATATTTAAATCTAAATACCACACGCGTTGTAAATTGGTTTCAAATAGGAGCAAGATTTTTTATTCCTAAACTTCCGAATGAAGATAATTTGGAATAGCTAAAAAAAAAAAGAAAGTAAAAAAGTCATATATTTTTCTTATGGGGAATTGTATTTTTTACGGGAGTTCTTTTAAGATTTATATGAAGGATTTTAGGAATTGCACAAATTTCAAACAAAGTCATATCTGCTATTTAGAACCAAAAGTAAACCGAAAAAATAGTGAATAGCTCGGTTACTCGTTATAGATTGATGTGATTACACCCTTCCATAATTCGAATAGGAAAATGTTGGTCTGTGGTTTGTGTAAAGATAGTACAAGGTTCTTGGGGAAATGTTTAGGCATTTTTTAATTTTTTCATTTCTTTAATTTATTTAAATTATGCAGTTTCAGAAGATTAATGCAATGCAGTTATTTCAGACGAATCAGACCACGAACGACATCGACAATGAAACGTTTATACTCTAATGAGCGTGCATGTGATTGGAGAAAGTAATAAGCGCAAACAGACGCATAGCACAGATTTTAATGCAGCTATATCTCAGATGTAATATTTAAATTTATTACACTTTTCTGTCAGTATCTTACATAATACAAGAAGATGCTTGTGTGTCTGTGTGTGTTTGTGGTATGTAGCGGTAAATATAATCGTTCCACAGTCTTGAAAATTGCACACGGGTACTTCAGGACCCAAGAGCACTCCGGTGTTATTTTTTTTTAAATTTCAAATTAGTTTTTTAGTTATTTCATGTTTTAGCACATTCACACAAATCGGTTCCAAAAAAAAAATGTCGATTTCATACGCAATTTTAATATTTGTGATGTTTTAAGTAAAGGTATCAAGTAATCGCAAAGGATCTTACGCGAAGTTCCCGCACTTCCATTTGGACCTTCTACTGGTGGATTTTACTGCGTATACCACCTGAGAGTTTAAGCTAAGCCTTTCTCTATTCAATTTTTGTTTCGGAGAAAGTGCGATTTGGATAGTGAATGTATTGTTTATGTAGCGGGCGCTTTTTAAATTATTTGTAAGCAATGGCCGCTTATTTAGAATCCGGGTAATGTCTGAAAATTCGTTCTAGTTGTTTTAAAATATAGCTTAAAGTGTATATATAAAAGAAAAAATATACGTTGGGTTCTATGTTGAGTTCAGCTGATATTTTTATTCATATCACGTCAATAACCCAATGCAACGATGACAAGCTAATATACTCACTCTGTGGAAAATTCTCGAAAAAGCATTCTTGAATTTCTTAGCCAATCTACAAAAATCGAGAAAATTTTAGAACTCGACAAAAGTCGCTAAGTTAGCGATATTTAGCTAAATTCGGCATCAAGGTCCCCGAATTTATTGCCAACGTCCAGCAACCTGGAAAAGGTCAATCGAATTATAAAAATGGTTTTCTGTAACGTGTTCTTAATAATATGATGTCATTTCCGTTACATACTTTTGTTTCATTCCTGTCACATTTCTTTCAAGATTTACTCCGTACCGCGCGCCCTACGATGTTTCGCATCAAAAAAGATTGTTGAACTTTCTCGGTCTTTTAACTAAAAACAGCGGAGCTTTTTAAAATGAACCCGCAAATAGCACTAGCACTTCCAAGATCAAAGTTCTTCGCTCTAAATACACTTAGGTTGACATTTCCCCATAATGCATCGCTACCGTCTCAAAACTAACACTTTGGACATTCCAACGTGACTGTCTGTAGGCAGCTTACTGAAAACTACGGGATTTACGACATTGAATAACGTTGAGCAACGGATGACCAGCAGATAAAGAGCACGACGGGGGAAGACCTATCAGCTCTATCAGTCACCATTAACAGCTATGGATGGCAATGGTTGGGGCATTACTTACTGGCGCCTGATAGCACAGTGGATAGATGGTGATGTTGCACCAATAAACAATTATTTCGCATTTCAACCACGTTGGAGGGTGTGATGGAATTTTTGAAAGATATGAAAAAGACAAGCGGATAGTGAAGCAGAGGAATGTATGGTTCGAATTGAATCTATCTCGTGCAGGATATGACTCGAAATTGGAATACTGCATATAGTACACTTTAATAAATAAGCACACAACTGTAGGATGAAGGGTGTAGGATCATTTAAGATCCAAACCTAAAGGCTATAGGATGCAATTCTGTAGGATTCGAATTGCTGTAGAACGTGAGTTTTACTGTTGAAAAGAAATTAGTAATGGTATACTTACTTCATTTTTGACTGAACAATGAAGAATTTTTATACTCTTGCACATTTATTTCGGACAGTCGTGTGAATTTTCGGGAAAACAGAAGTAACATCTCATTAAAAAATCGCCAAGTTGGCGATATCTTAACAAATTAATCGCCATGTTTGAGGGATATTCCGATTGCTTTTAAAATTAATAGGATTATCAATCATTGTGGGATATAAATCAATAATATTTTCAGCAAAAAATTTAAGACATCGTAAATTTAGAATAGTTTTGATCAAACTTGAACATGAAACGAAAGACTTACGTCTAAATAAAGTGGAATCTGATCAAGGAATGCGTCTAAAATTACTAATGGATTCATTAAAAATAAACGAACTGAAGCTCTAGAGAAATTTTTCTAAATATGGGTACCACTTGCGTTTTCTAAATATGTGAACAGGGCAGAATATATAAATTCCTGGGTATATGCAAAATTTTTACAGTCCTGCACATGAGTTTACGTTTTACTTGTTCAGTTGATTCTTTCGAAGAAAAACATACAGAAACGTTCTATTGTACAGCATTTATAGTAGAGTACTTTATATTGAAAAATAAAATGTTTATATTTTCAAAACTGAACTAAATTCGTAAAAAGTAATTTGAATATAGGATTTGAAACACAGAAAAATGGCTAATTATGAGACCATTTCCAAAGCGCAATACCTAAAAAATGTCAAAATCTATAAAGAGAGTTCAATAAAAAGAAACTAATGTTTAAGCGAAGAATTGAACAAACAATATCTGACAAACCAAATGATGTTCCATTCAAGACACTCATGTATTTGAAGTGAATCTGATAACTCCCTCCTTCAGTTATCATATCTAAACTATATGTTCAATACTCATTATACTATTATACAGAATAGCATCTTATTCGACCCATCTCTTTTATAAATTTATCATAAATTAAATATCAGGGTACCGTAAAAATTCCAAGTATGGTATTATTCAGGTATAAATCCTACACTACCTGCAGGAGTTAACCTGCAGAGTTAAATTTCTCGTCTTCCTCTGTAAAGAACTCTCATCTCGAAAGGAGAATCAAATCTTTAATCTCTGGCTGTTTGATCAAAGCTCTATACATTAAGGTAATACGGTTCTATTTTATACGGTTCTATTTAAACGGTTATCTTTGATATTCGATTGAAGTAGAACTTACTGTTCTCTACTGATAAAAAAAAATTATCACAATCTTTTTTATGTTAATAAAACACTAACACTTTGTTCAGTATTCTAAAGAAGCTAAATTATTACATTCTTGGATAAACCGTATGACAAAATTTAATAAGAAACAAAGAACCAAATTTTTAAAAATCAACTCATGCAATTGACGATTTCAAAGATGAATTATAACTACGACTCCAAACATGAATAATTTACAAAATAAACTTCGATTTAAAATATTTCTTAAACAATCTCCTTGGAAATAGAGTATTTTATTTCTGGCTTTGGAGTACGAAATCTCTTTGATACAATATACCTGCTACATAAATTTCATAAAGTTTCCAAAAGAAGAACTGTCTTCAATGCAGAATAAATTATGCAAATTGATATTTGGTATGATTTATTTTGTTGTAAAATATTAAGCATTATAAAATTTCAGAAACATTTCCGTCAACAACAACAAACAAAAAAGAAATAATCTGAGAGAGAAGTAGAATATGAAGTACTCAAGATATTTATAAATATTCAGATTCAAAATCTTTTATTAAATTACAATCTCTGCTAGTAGTAAAAAAAAATCCTAACGTTTTTCCCAATCGATCCTACCTAACGCGCAGAAATCCAACTTTCGAATAAAACACAAAGGGAACAGAAGTGACTTAATAACACTCCAGCGGCATTTTTAACTTAATACACATTCATTCATCGCGCACTTAACTTAAACTTATTACAACTTAAGTAAAAAGTTCTAGAGGCGCGATGTGTCAAACACGCAGAAAAATAAAATACCCAATCTTGGAGGAAAGTGTCTCGATTAAGCTGAAACCATGTCGAATATTAAAACTCCGTGTCAGGAGCTTTCTTCTTCGCCAAGACCGGGACGCAAATTACTGAAATTAAATTTTCTGCGAAAAACTTAACGTTCATTACAAGGCGTTTTACCCTACCAAATTCTTAATGTAATTAAGAACTTACCGCCTTTTAAAATTTTCCTAAGGTGGCCCTCACGCCTTAATTGCTTAATAATTTAGGGCTCAAGGAAGATCAGCACAAGTTCGGAGAAGTTCTGCGCAAAGGAATCAAGACAAGAGGAAATGCTGTAACGAATTCGGAATTAATCAGTTTAGGGAAAGTATGTGTCACTTCTGATTTAAGAGGTATCATTAAAAGAGCAAATAATGATTGCGACTCAGTAGGGTGATTGTGCATGTTTACAGGTATGTTTGTGCACGTGATTGTGCATACATCTCAATGTATACATAATCATTTGGCACATGTATACACAATCCTACATGTTTGAAAGTATGTGTCACTTCTGATTAAAGAGGCATCATTAAAAGAGCAAATAATGAATGCGACTCAGTAGGGTGATTGAGCATATTTAGAGGTATGTTCGTGCACGTGATTGTGTATACATATCATTTGGCACATGTATACATGATCCTATGTGTTTGTGCAAATGGTTGTATATGCATGTGCCAAATGATTATGTATTTATACCAACATGCAGACAATCATATGGTACACATGAACACATTGCTATATGTTTGTGCAAATTATTGTGAAATTCGTGTCAATATGCATATAATTTAGAACATGTATACACGTTAAGATGACGTTGTTGTTGTTGTTGAAACCCAGACCGTCCGACCTACCAAAAAGGTGTAAGGTAACCATTTGGACGGTCGGGAAGTGCCACCCAATTTAGACCGGAACCCAGTGGTATGTTAAGATGGCGTATACATATGCTAATGTAATGTGTGTATATAAGTGTAATAAAACACTAACTTCCTGACTAGCATTCTATAGGGACTAAAATATTAATTTCTTATCCAAGAGCAGCATGAGACAAAATTTACTGAACAAATACAAAGAACCAACTTTTGAAATAGTATAATGCAAATTAAAACCCTAGTTTCCTCTTTTAAAGAAAAAATTTTACAGATTTTTTACGAAATTGGTTATACATATATGCATCAAAACTGCTTGTTATAGCATTTCTGTACACGTAACTGGAAAATCTGATGTGTTCAGCGTATAACTTTTCTGACAGAAATCTTACTATCAGGTTTTGATTATCTATACATTTTAAGAATCCTTGAATACGAATAAACCATTTTAATGATGCTTATGCGTGTGTCTTTGTATAAGACAGTGGATGCGATAACCTTAGAATAAACTAAATTGCAAAATAATTTAACTAAATTTCAAAATAATTTGCAATTTCGAAAGATTGTTACACATTTGTAATCGGGCGCGGTAGCCCATTGGTTAGCGCGCTGGAGTTGCACTCGGTAGGCCCGGGTTCGATTCCAGCCACTGCCAAAACTGCCGCCGTGTTCATGCGGAGTACGACCACATTAAACATGTGGGTCTGAAAGTCCTTCCGAGAGGTTGGTGGTAGGGGAAGGAGGGTACGGTCCCTGTGGATGCCTCCCCCACTGGGTTCCGGTCTAAATTATGTGGCACTTCCCGACCGTCCAAACAGTTATCTTACACCTTTCTGGTAGGTCGGACGGTCTGGGTTTCAACAACAACACATTTGTAATCATCCGGCCATCCATCTTGTTACTCTATATCTTCGGATGAGTCGGTTGGCCTGGGCTTTCGACATTTGTAATCATGGCCAACGGCCCTACCGTGCTGAAAACACCGGTTCTCGTTAGATCACCGAAGTCAGGCAGCATCGGGCGCGGTTAGTACTTTGGTGGGTGACCACCTGGGAACACCGCGTGCTGTTGGCCCATTTCGGACGCGGCAGCCCGGTGGTTTGCGCGCTGGATTTGCACGCAGCCACAACTGCCGCCGTGTTCATGCGAAGTACGATCACGTTAAACATGTGGGTCCTTAAGTCCTTCCGAGAGGTTGGTGGTAGGGGAAAGAGGGTACGGTCCCTGTGGATGCCTCCCCCACTGGGTTCCGGTCTAAATTGGGTGGCACTTCCAGCCATCCAAGCGGTTATCTTACACCTTTCTGGTAGGTCGAACGGTCTGGGTCTCAACAACAACAACATTTGTAATCATAAAAACTATCAATTCTCAAAGAGGTTGGACTGAAAGCAGATCCTCACTTTTTTAACAAACATTATAAAAAAAAGAATCTATATAATTAAATAGCTGTGTTCAAACTTATGACATCTATGAGTCATGTTACTTATACATCCTTAATTTAAAACAAATGGTATCATTTGCGGAACATTAGCATACAATATTGCATATTTTCGATTTAAATGGGAAAAAATCATATTAAAACAAATATATTTACTATAATGTAATCACTTATATCTGTAAGTGTTATAAGAGCCGTTCTCGAGATATTGGAAATTTTACTTTTCCGCGTAAAGTTATATCTCCCGAACAAATTAAACAAATTGGATGCAATTTGATTAGATTATTTTAACCGCTTTAATAGGCTTGTAAATGTAAGAGTAACTCGGACAAGAAAACGTCTTCAATCTTTCTAATACTTATTTCTAAAAGCATAAAAATGTTATAAAAACATATTAAAACTAAAATAAAAAGAAATAGATGTGTTTCTTATCACGAAATGTTTTCTCGATTGCACCGCGAACTGCATGAAAGGTACTAATCTAGCTAGTCCTGTTTTTGCGTTGCGTATAACTGCGTGTGTGTGGAAAAATATATATATACATATATTTAAAAATTTAGAATGATGAATTAAAAATTAAAATATATAACAAAACTGTATCATATAATTTCAAAGTCAACAAACATCAACATTATTCATCCAATATTTCAAAATCAGTGTTTAGAAATATCATTAATAATCAGTTATTTAAGAATAAAACAGTTAAGTACACCATGTCACTACAAAGAAAATATTATTAAATTAATTAACACCACCATCCAAAATAAATACTGGCCAAACCTTATTTCTTCCTTTATTAAAACACATTTTAAATTTAAATTCAACACCATGCTCCAATTACAGCAAATTATTGACAGGTCAGTATCAACCACTATTGAATAATCAAAAATTTAATTAAATTATCAAATTGACCTATAAAAATCCATAAAAAATTACTATAGTATACTACCAGTATAAATTCAAGTAAACCAGTATAAATACCAGTATTACAGCAAATTATTGACAGGTCAGTATCAACCACTATTGAATAATCAAAAATTTAATTAAATTACCAAATTGACCTATAAAAATCCATAAAAAATTACTATAGTATACTACCAGTATAAATTCGAAATCAGAAATGCTATCAATTATTTGATTAATAATAAATAATAATGTATTATTATTCTCCATGTTTCCTTTCAACACTTAGACTACAATTCTAAACATTTTTGAGTTAGCTCAATACTAAGCAAGTATCATAATTTAAGTTCTAATGTCTACAGTGCATGTGGTGCATTTTATGTTATTTTATTCTTATTCTTTTTCACATTTTATACTTTACATTGCATTCTACTATTATTATTATTATTATTACATGACATCAAATTGGTTTATTTGGTTTATTTTTTATTTGATTATTGTTAAATATGATCAATTTTCTACATTCTTCTACGTCGGGCCATGTGCATAATTTCTGTAATACAATTTACAGCTATGCACACAGAAACCTAGAATTATGAGTTATAACGAACTACGTATGGTCCTTGACAACGCACATGGTTTCGGAAATACTTTTCACTTTTAACAATTATTCTCTTTTTCCTGTGAAATTATTTTTGGAGCCAGGAAAGGCTTAGTTCCATGTGTAATTTATTTTTTCACTTTGAAATTTTCATCTATTACACTATTCATGTTTTTACACCATGTATGTTTATACAGGGAACAAGGGTATTAGTATCTTAAGTACCTGTGTTACATATATGATTTATAACCACAAATTACAAAAAATTTCATCTTTGGGTACAGTTAAAGGCTTGTATTCAACAGACTTTCTCAAAATGTAATCCAATCTTAATTTGCTTACCTTATATATGGGACAGGGAAAGAGGGATATGTAATACCTAATCAGTACTTGTTTTATTTATAATGTTTTTTTCTACAGCTTGTCGTTGAGTCTATTTTGATTTCAAATATGCTTTTCAGACCATTTTCTTTTCACATATGCTCTTTCACACCATTTTCTTTTCACATATGCTCTACAGACCATTTTCAATAAAAGATAAATCTCTAGTATTTATAATACAAGTAAAATAAATTTCTTTAAATATAAGGCATTAAGTAATTATGTATTTATTTGCAAAAATTTTTATTTGGACGAACTCAAACTGCTACTCCATACCTCAATTTCATTTTAGCTCCTATAAACACTAATATCACTATAATAAGTAAACAAATTATTGCTTACTACAGACTTCTTAAACAAAAACACAATCTTAATTTTCCTTATCCGATACTCATACTTAAATTCCGTAAATCACCAATTTCTTTTAGAACTGTTACTATAGGATGTAATTCATACACCAATGCTGCTGACAAACAACTTCTAATTATACCAAATCAAATTTATGATCATTTTACTACACAACAAACACATATAATCAAAAATAGTTTAGAACTGATTAATCACCTAAAACAACTACCTTACATACATGATATTAAAACTTCTGATTTCAAAGACTTCTTTAATAACCTCGATATTAATGATTTATATAAAGTCATAATAAATTTATATGAACAATTTACTTCTGCAGCGTGTTTCGTGCTCAGCTATATGTCTAGGCAAAAGGCGGTAAACATTATGATTTTTAGCTTTTTTAAGATTTAAATCTTTATTTATTATCTAGTTTACAGTCGCTACAGAAATATTTAACTGTATTTATGACACTGTAATTATTGTTCTTTGAGTCGGCCGTTGGCAGTCGGCAGACTTTCTTTTGAAACAATAGGTTTTATTTTTTAAATAAGTCGTAAATGTACGTATCGTCTTTGTCTATTCATTCGTTGTTCTTTTTCCAGCTAAAGAAATGCTTGCTGCCTTTTTCCATTATTATTGATATTATTGCTTATTTTGTATGTAGTAATGCGAATTCCTGCTTTTTTGAACTACAGAATAATAGTATTTCTCTTCGGAAAAATCAGAAAACGCACCCTTCAATCCAAAATTGGTTTAAATGCGTCATTTTTAAAATAAACAAAACTTACCCATGGCAAAAGGTAATTTAACTTTTATGGAAGAAGCTGTTGTCAGAATTTTTTTTAAAATCATTTAAAGCGTGTTATTTTTGCATTAAAATCGTTCTAAAAATGTGTAAATAGTCTCTGTATGTAGTGAAAGTCCTGTGCTGTCCACATCAAATTATCTTTAATTTCAGAAGTGTATAATCTCGTTCAATTGCGTCCCTAAATGTAAGGATGGTACACAAAAGTTATCCTTTTCGAAAATAAGGTTGAATTGATCTTTTATTTCAACAAAAGAGACAGCCGTTCGGTCGTGGTCAAACATATGTATCTTTATCACGCTGAAGAAGTCGATCATGTATTGAAAGGCTATCTGAGTTCAAGAGTGAAATGTTTTTCCTCACTACGTGATTGAAAACATTCGATGTTTTTCCTCTGTTTAAAGTAGTTTGTTCCCGTCAATAGACAAAAATCCTTCAAAATATCATATTTGGAAAAACTTCAAAAGAAAGCATTTTTATATGTAACTCCTTCCATCTAAAACTCTTAAACCTTTTAAAGTTTGAACGGTAAAATTCGAAGCAGAGTGTAAAAAAATGCCTTGAAGAGGTTCACGAAAAGATCTTTAGAATTGCAGAGGTATGTAATATATATAATAATTATCTGACATGTTTTTATTCGGACCCTGCAGAAGTCCCCTGGTGAACTAGACAGCTAAATTATTGCGCATCCATAGTACTGACCACAGGACAGAACCTAACGAACCGGATTTTAAACTATTCCACGCCATAGAAGACAGAGAAAATGTTTATTTTTCTTATATTCGAAAAGTCTTCTAAACACCATGGTGACTTAGAAGATGGAAACTTTGCACATTAATAGTATTTATCACTCAACAGAATCTACATCTAGCACTACCTGAGATCATATTTTCCGACAGGTGTAGGTAAAAGGGGGAGATAGGGAAAGCCTTCCACAATCTTTCGAAAAGACTTACGGACAAACATATTTAATGTGCCGTACTCCACGGAAACACGGAGACTGTTTGGGCAGAGCTGAGAATCCAACTCTTTTCGTCCAAGTGCAACCCCACACCTAAACTTCAAGGTTCTTCGACCCAGAACGTCCAACCTACCCAAAAGTGTAAGGTAACTGTTTGGACGGCCAGAAAGTGCCTCCCAATTTAGACCGAAACCCAATGGGTAAGGCATCCACAGGGACCGTACCATTCTTCCCCTACCACCAACATCTCGGAAGGGCGTACGAGTCCACATGTTTAACATGATCGTACTCTGCGTGCACACAGCGACAGTTTGGACAGAGGCAAGAATCGGTAACCACTGGATTGTCGCCCCCCTGAGCTTCACGGTTTCGTTTCGTGGCACAGACTGTCCGACTAACCTTGCGGTGAATAGCTGTACAGCCGGAAAAAAGAGAAAGACCCACCCAGCGAAATCAGTCAACGGGCCAACAGACCCCACCGAATAGAGGCAATCGCCGACTCCGTCACACAGCATGCGCACCAGTTACATTACACCTTTCTGGTAGGTCGGACGGTCTGGGTCTCAACAACAACAACAACAACACAGCATGCGCACCGCCTAGGACACCAAGTTGACAGCAGACCCCACTCCGCCGAGCTAGGCCAACCGCCACCAGTCCCAAATAGGAATGCCGACGGGGATGATCGAAACCCCCATCCAGCAAGCCAGAAACCCGCTCGCAGCAGAACCAGCCAGAAAACCCGCGACACAGAAAGAGCGGCGACGCAGTAACACCCACAGAATCCTTTATCGAAAATAACAAAAAAAAATTACAAGGTACAAGGGGCTTGGAAGAACACCTGCCGTGCCAAAATCAAAACATTTATAAAAAAACTAATACAAAATCACAATTATACCTTACAATCCAACAAAAATTTATATAAACGAGTTTATCAATATTTTAAAACCTAAAACAAAATACGTCCCAAAGAATAAACCTCCTTGCACCAAATTAAAAATAGAATAAAACGATGACCGAAGCACAAAACAAAAGCAACCCAATATACTAACACAACAACCACTCGAAAAGCAAACAAGCAAAAGCCCCCCAAAATGTAGCCACCACCAACAAACTTGAAGGTTGAAACTTTGTGCACATAATATCAACTTAGGGGTAAAGCCTAACCGAGCTAATTTTTTATTATGACATTATTAAATAAAATGAAATTTATTAAAAAAATTATCAGTGGATCCCATCCGATGGAGACGAAATGGTTTTACATGGTTACTGTATTTCTGTGGGTGATTTATCGTTTTTAGACATATTCAAAACAGTGCAGAATATTAAAATACCGAAATATAACAACCTTTTCAAAATAGTTCAAAATATTAAAATATTGAAATTATAACAGCTATTTTGAAAGTTAAAGAACATAATCAGAAATCTAATTATATATCCTTGTAGCAGTAGTGGTTCGTGACTTAAGGAATGGGTGAAGCAGATTCAGTGGCGGGATTCTCCCACAACAAACATCAACAAAACACATCACTCTACTGGCACAAGTGTTGCCAAATATCTAAAAATATCCAAACGAGTCTGAAATATTCGCCAAATAATAATAATAACCCATTCAGCCGATAGCTTCAAGTGAAGCCACTCTTATCCTGCTTCACCTCCGTCACCTCACTGCCTTGTATGGCTTTGGAAGGGCTACAGATTACTTACAAACTAACTTTCAGCTTTCTCTTCGATTTCTGTCAGATACCACGACTATAGACATTGCAGATTCACTTCAACGATAAGGTCTTGCTATTTCGTCCCAGTAGCTAAACAGCAGAGCATCGGGTGGCCAGTTCGGAGATCCAGGGTTCGATTCCCGGTTGAGGCAGAAAGTCTCTCTGCAATAGCGACCGAACAAATCAACCCTGTATGTTAGTGCAAAGATGTCTGTGGTCTGAAAGTGACCCTAGTATGACTAGTACGGATTTAGTGGACTCTGGAAGATTGAGCGCCGATTTCAAATTGAGAGGCTAACAACCACACAGGATACTAACCTGGGTAAAAATGGTAGTATCAGGAGGCTAACCTGAGGTAAAATAGCAGAAACTGGTCAGTCAGATTGTCAATTGTCCGACAATCTGATATTAGAGGGTGTAAAATGCAGTGTCCACTTCGACGATAAGAGCTTGCAATTTCGTCCCAGTAGCACAACGGTAGAGGGTCGGGTGGCCAGTTCGGAGATCCAGGGTTCGATTCCCTGTTGGGGTAGCAAGGCTCTTTACAATTTCAAGTCAAAATATAAAGTTATTTTACTAAACTGCATGTCAGCATATAAATTAAACTTATATAATATCTCTGACGCGATTTAATATTCAGGTGAATCTAAAATTACATCAGTTTCTTCTCTTCAAACGTCGTCAATCATTAATCATTTTTGGAATCCCCAAGTTCATTTCACTTCCTAATTCATTTGGAAAAAAAAATCTCATGCATGTACGCCAATATTTCACACACATTGAGCTGCAACACTCGGTACATTTTAAATGTTACAACTTTCCCCCTAATTAGTAAACTTAACAGATTAAAATTAAATTTTAAAATATCGAAAATAGATTCACTATAGTTCAAAAACTACGAACTTTATCCAAAATTCAATTATATAATCTTGTAGGGCTATTAAATGGCTATAAATTACTGTTTACTCTTCATACCTAGCACTTTTAAGCTTTTAGATACATTATGAACTTGAAACACGAAGATATTTCAGTTTTCTTCAACTTATGAAGAAGATTTATCATAAAAGCTTTACAAGAAATGTCAATCTAAAAACCATATTTCCTATTGAACATTGTTGTCGCTTATTATTTATACATATCCTTTATAGATTAGAGATATTTCGAGCGAAAGTAGGCAAAGTGCAGCATGAACTCAAACAAAAACATTTTAGTTTTTAGAAAAAAGTATAAAAATTTTAAAATATTTATATATAAAAAGTTTTTTGTATATTCGTAAATGGAACCATATATTCGACAAAAAATGTGAAAATTGTTTCCATTTTTACCTATTAAGTTCGAAAATATAAGCATCTAGAGTGTTTAAATTTTTTGTAAAGCTCTGATTTCAGCCACAGGTATTTCAACTATAGATGTTATTAACATCAAAAGTTTTAATATAGTTTTATAAGAGTGTTAACTCTCTTTGATAGACTTAAATAGTAGTACCAGTAGTACGAAAGTACCGGAATAAAAAATCTGATGTGGGCAACACATGACTTTCCTTATATAATGCAATGAATTTACTACTTTTACAGTTAAAAAAAATGTTATTCTTATAGTAAATACTTATATTCTTTAAGATATTGAATTTTCGACAATTAGTCTTCATTTTCATTGATTTAGCGTCATTTTAATCCATTTGGCGAGATTTTCGTTAATTTGACAACATTTCAAAAAGTCGCCAAGTTGGCGACATTCCGCCAAATTCGTCGCCAAAATCTCGCCAAGCTTTACTGACGGAGAAATAAGTTATTCTTATAGCAGATAAATGACTATTGGCGTTCAAATACAAAAGTATTACTCGAAGTATCTTTTCGCATGAATGGAACGAGCTAGATCCACGAGAATGATGTCAACAAATTTATCGCATGATATTACATATGAAAAGTGAACATGTTTCTCAATAAGAAATATATTTTTTTTATTTTATATGACTTTTTGATAATTTTTTTGAAAAATGTGCAATATCTCAAGAACGGTTTATGTTAGCGTTCTAAAATTTATGTTAATCGTTTTATAATGAAAAATTACATAAGAAATGTCTATTTGCGTAACATTATTAGCGGTTTTGATTTTTTGACGATCTTTTCAAAATTTCACTCGAAAATTTAGGGGGGTTCAGAACATTTGATTACGTTTAAAAACAATAAGCTTCCAGTGTTTACCGATTATGATTTTTGTACTAAATTTCGTTCGAATCGGTCCATTCTTTCGTCAGTTATCGTCTCCACAGACTCACTGACACACACACACACACACATACTTTCACACACACATACTTTCACACACACACACACACAGAGATATCACTTCAAAAATGTTTGATTCGTGATCAGGGATGTTTGAAACGTGCTCCCCCGTCGAAAACTCGAATTCGAATTTTCGACCCCGTCACAATACTTTCCTTATGCATTATGTATGTAAGGAAAGTAAAAACTTAAACCGATATTTCGGTATTTTTACTTTTTAAGACCAGGATGGAAAACCAAGACAAGTTGATACATTTTTCGGTTTCAATGGTTGCATTTTTTTATTCACTTGAAAAATATTAAGAAATATTAAAATTAATTTATTTTCCTCTTTTATTAATTGCGTCAGGAAAATTTTATCAGATAAGTATCAGAAACCCATAAAATATTACATTAAAGCAAAGACAACGAATCGTAGATCAAAATGTCATTTAATAAAAACCATCCTTTATGACGTACAAACATTAGAAAAGGCCAAAGCTCTTTCGGGTATCACCATGCCCTTCATCAGTGGCTATGTAAAAATTACCGTGCAAACAAGCTTATAGAAATATTATGGCTTTACATATTCTACAGACCAAATCAGTAGACAAAATGTGCATAAATCAACTACAGAATAATGATAATTAAATTGTATTATAAACAGGATATGTAAGATTAAACGGTTACAAAATTACATTAAAGTGTATTATAAACAGGAAATTTAAATTAAACAAGTACTAAATACAAATACAAAAAGGAAGTGAAACATACACAAAATTCAGCAAAGCATATATTACATCAAAATGAAACGTCACGGATAACTATGTAGAGGTTTGACACTCATAGAGGCAATAATTTAAGTTGACGTGTAACCACTTTAATCCATAAAATATTGTCTTGTCAGAATTCAAAAAGTGTATCAACTTACTCCATCCTGCGGCATGTTGATACTGATAATGAAAATGTTATTGTAACAGCAACAAACATAAGCAAACAGTGTTTTATTGAATGCAAATTATTATTTTCGATATTAATAACATTAAGAAATAAAATAGCGAAAAATTATTATTTTACTTTATTTATCATTTTAAAAAACACTATTTCTGAGAAATTATTCAATTCAACATGCATCCATCAACACAACAGCCACGATATAAATTTGCAACTTTCATTTTGACTTACATATACACTAACTACGCATGTAGGGAAAGAACTAATATGTCTTTACATATTCTGTGTTTGTCAAAACAAGTAAAAACAAGCCTCTTCTTAAAAAGAAAGTTGATTTGATATATCATTTCAACAGAAGAGACGTCTATTCACTCTTGGTCAAACGCATGTATCTTTATCACGTTGAAGAAGTCGATCAGATATTGAAAAGCCAGTATGAGTTCAAGAATAAAACGTTTTCTCTTGCTACGTGATTGAAGACGTCCAGTGTTTTACCTTTGTTAAAAGTAGCCGTTCCGGTGAATAAACAAAAGTCTTTCAAAATATCATATTTTGAAGAGTTTTACAAGAAATAATTTATATGTAACTGCCTTTTTTTTCCCTGAAATCTCAAATTTTTCAAAATTTAGGAAGTAAGAATTCATATAATTACTAAAAACTGTTGTTTTTGGTGAAATGAGAGAAAAGATCTTTAGATGTGACATAAATAATATTTTTCGAGTAACAAATGTGAGACAAACTATATATCCTTCTAATTACTTTGAAATATTTTCTTACATTTAATAGTTGATTATATTCCACATTATTCCCAATTTCCCATGACGCCATGTTGTTGCGGATTTTTGTCTAGAGACGGAGCATGATTGTCATGGCTAAATATTTATTTAGATTACATTTTTTTCCTAGCCGCAATTGCGTAGTATGTGGCACTATGGAGTTGTTATGGATGCATCTCATCTTAAGCACTGCCTGGCGTTGGTGGAAAGCATTTATGAAAGATTTTGGCGAGCAAAAGATATGATACAGAACCTACAGTCCGATTGCCTTATTAACACTTTCCAACATAGTTGATAAATGTTTATGATTTTGAACATTTTGTCTGTCTGTCCGTTCGCACGATAACTGCCATTAAAATGACTTTATCAAAATGAAACTTTAGTATGTTGTTGAGACTGTCTGTGGGGCATATGGGAATGAAAATGAACAATATTACCAAATTAGTTTCGGATTTAACTTTGGTTGAAAAGTGAAATACATAGAACCCTCGAGGGCCTAATTTATCAAACATTTTTTAATCAAAGTTGAAATTCACAAATTGCTTCGAAAATTTTAGGAAATATTCAAATTATCACATAAAATGTGGGAAAAATTTTCTGCAAAATATATTAGGTAGCCTTTTTAAATAAAAATTAAAATATAAATTATACCCATGATTTATGATGAGAACCCGTGACTCGTGTCAAAATAAAATATGGCATTCATTGTTTTCCGTGTGTAAAGATTGTGATATTTAAGGATCTTTTAAATTTATATTTAGTGTTGCATTCATCCTAAAACCGCTTTATTTTTGTGTATTATATAATTGTTTCCGATATAATAATTGTCTAACGTGTTTGTGCCTTTTCAGTTCCTTTAAAATCCCCCAGTTGCAAAGAAGACTGAACTTTTGCACACTTATAGCATGGGCCAAGAACAACACCTCCTAAAAGTAAAGAAGGCCGCGGTTGTCACGGCGCGAAGGCGGCTTCGGTCACGATGAAATGGCATATTTTGGGACTCAAAGCATAGAAGTTGTCATGTAAATATACTTGTTTTTGCTATGTGTATAAATGTGTTTACTTTTGCTATATAAATGCGCATATTTTTACTATATAAATGTGCTTGTTTTGTGTTAAATTTTACTAAAGTTTCTTCCGATGGTGGCTATTATTCTTATCTTTCAGTATTTCAAGTTGTATTAAGACTTGAAGAACAATTTCTGACTTCATAAGTTTGATATTCTTTGCTTACATGAATTGTATCGTGTAATTGAAATGAAAATTCCCTCCTGAAATCATGGAACTGAAAATCAAGCTCGTTTGTGAAGTAAATGTGCATAGAATATATAATTATATCTGTATTTTAAAATAGTTATTAAACAACAAATATTCTAGACAGGAAATCTAAATGAATTTGTAATTTTCGATATTTAGAATATTTATATTGTGTGTTTTAAAAGTTCATAACTGCATATAAAAATGACATAATGTTTCCCAATTTTCACTCAAAGATAATATTTTTCAAAATATTTTCTAATATATATTTATTTTTAATGTTTCTCAATCAAATGCTTATTTGCATTCTTTGTGGCTGAATCTATAAGTACAATCCCTGCCATTCGGTTGGGCAGAGTCACTTTACTATAAATAGACCTAACGTATACACTCATAGACATTTCCTTACAAAGTTATCAGGGTTCTGAAGGTCCCTGTATTGCCAGAACAAACTATTTCAATTTTACAGATTTTGAAATTTTACATAATTACTAATCTTTACATATTTCGGAATTTTACATATTTACTAATTTGCACATATTTCGCGTGCATATATTACGGTGGTTTCAGTCACTGTATTGGGTTTTTTAATTTCCCCTTTTATGTGATTTTTTAATGTTCATTTTGTCAATTTTTTAGACTTTTAATTTCAAAAGGAATTTAGATTTTCTTTTTCAAATATTTCTTTTTCTCATACATTTCGCGACTGAATTGTTTGTTATCCGGTTGCAATTTTCAGAGACATCCAACTCCTATCTATTACATCTTTAAAAATAGTATAAAAAAATATGTCCTTTTTCAAAAACAGTGATATGAATATTTTATTTCAACAGAAGAGGGCTATTCACTTGTGGTCAAACACATGTATTTTTAGTACGATGACGGCGATCATGTATTGAAAGAGCTATCTGAGTTCAAGAGAAAAATGTTTTTCCGTTCTACGTGATTGAAAAACTTTCTATGTTTTACCTTTGTTGAAAATAGTTTGATCCAGCCAATGGACAAAACTCCCTTGAAATATTATATTTGGAAGAACGTCAGATGAAAATATATTTTTATATATAACTCATTTTTTCGTAAAATCGCAAACATTTTAAAGTTTGAACCAATTCCGCTATTTGTCGCCTGGTGTGAAGTAATTTTGACGAAGCCTCTTTTACTTTATGCAGTACTGATAGAGACTCAACATAAATAGGGCTTTGGTTGCGGTGGCATCGCTTGCACTACCCATGCTGCGGCGCTGGTTTGGGTGGCATTGCTTTCACCACCCTTGCTGCGACGCTGGTTGTTGTAGCACTGTCCCTGCTGTGACGCTGGTTGGGTTGTCATTGCTGAGACTATCCTTGCTGAGAAGCTGGTTGCGGTGGTATCGCTTGCACTACCCTTGCTGAGGCGCTGGTTGTGGTGGCATCGCTTACACTACCCTTGCTGAGGCGCTGGTTGCAGTGGCATTGCTTGCACAACCTTTGCTACGATGCTGGTTGCAGTGGCATCGCTGACACTATCCTTGCTGAAGCTCTGGTTTCGGTGGCGTCGCTAGCACTACCCTTGCTGCGGCGCTGGTTTAAATGGAAGAAATTCTGTACACTGAAAATTGTTTCCCAAGTATCTTCCAAAGGAATTTTTAAATAAAATTATGAAGGAACCTTCATAGGCAAATGGTATGTACACAAATGATTTTGTCTTTTTAGACTGAACTTTTAAGCATTTTTATTCTCTTTTGCATACTTATTTCATACGAATTTTTGACAAAACAGGAAGTGACATCTCCAGAGCTGGAAGTTAAAATAATAAGTGACCCCATAACTTCCTCTAGAATACGATTTTTGATCCATATCACTCCTCATCTAAGCTATATCTATAGCCAGTCCTGAGAAATAGATGTTTCAAGGAAACCTTTTGAACCGAAAGTGAGGTAAACCCAGATGTGGAAATTTTTGTGGAACCCTATAACTTCCCCCAGAATTTAATGCTGAATCCATATCAGCCATCATCTCAACTCTGTCTATATCCAATCTTGAGAAATAGATGTTTTAACAAACAGTTTGAACCGGAATTGGAAATCCTTAGTAAAACGCATTACCTCCTTTGGGATTTAATGCGAAATTCGTATCAAAAATCTAAGCTCTATCTGTAGGCAATTTTCAGAAATAGATGGATCAATTAAAATTAAAATTTTTAACCGAAAATAAAGAAACCTGAAATAGTAATACTTTGTGACTTCCCCTTACCTCTTCCAAAATGTTATGCTAAATATAATATCTCTATAGTAAATCCTGAAAGTAGATGTTTTAAAGGGAACTTTTTATAAAAAGTAATAGTATGGTAGCATTTTTGCCACCAACAAAGTTTATTTATCGTGAGATAAAAGAAAATATATGTTTACTTAGTAAAATAATTTGCTGGGTCTCAAAATTTTATTATATCCTGTTTCTTTATATTTATTTATTTATTTTATTTTATTTATTTATTTATTTTTTTGTAAAATAATTAGTTGTTGAAGGGTCAACATAGAATATATATTACGCTGATATATTACAGGTCTTTTTAAAAACAATACACGTATTCCTATTTTTACTGCAAATGTATTGCGTATTTTTTTATAAGTTAACACATATTTTTCAATGCATCTTTGTAGTCCAGCTTCTCTATGTACGACTGAGCTGAAATTTCTAAAACCACCGAATTTTTTATTTTAGTAATATTTTGCTTCGAATCATATTTTAATTTTATACTGCATTTTTATTTTTATTTTTCTTATAATCCAGTTTCTTAAGAATTATTAAATCTCCAGAATTATTAAATGTTTCATAACTTTGCCCGTTAATATTAGTCAAACGTTCGTTTTACTCTTAATTCGTTATAAAATGGAACAACTGTGATTCGTTTATTCTCTTTATTTATTTAATTTACCAATTTCTAATTTAAATTCAGTTTCTAAAAGTTAGCAAATTAAGCCAATGATTTCATTTCATTTTGACATGACTTTTCAATTCTTCACTTTCACGCAACAATGTTTTTCCTACAATCCGTAACTGAACATAATTTCCACCCGATCGCAATTTTCTTTACTTATTTCTATCCTTTAAGCAGTCACACAGTTCTTACCGATTGCGTCTTTAAAATATAACGGGAGTATAGAAAGAAATATGTCCTTTTAGAAAACAAAGTTGATTTGATCTTTTATTTCAACAGAAGAATGGGCTATACACTAGTGGACAAACACATGTATCTTTACCACGTTGGAAAAACCGATCATAGGTATTGAAAAAAAGTTCCTAGCACTACGTGATTGAAAACATTGCACATTTTGTCTCTGTGTACTATGTTTAAAAACGTTCTGAATGGAAAGGACCTTTAAAATATCAAATTCGGAAATGCTTTAGAAAAACATATCTTCCTATGTGAGTTCTATTCCTAAACATCCCAACCTTTTAAAGTTTGAACGATGAGAAATGCAAGCAATCACTGTAAGAAAAAAAAAATAATAATAAACGAAAGAAAAAATCTGAAATGTGCCACACATAACTTTTCTTGCATAAGCCAATGATTTATGCGTGGATTATTACACAACAGACTAATTATGTACAATATCTATGGAAAAATGCTTATGACGATGATTAATTTTCATTAACTTCTGCTTTTTTCATTAACTTTTTACTTATAGTTGTTTGGTGATCTTATCGAGCTATATGCGGTATATTGTTCCCGATTACGCTGTCTTAGTAGATAAACGCGTTAGTGATCCAGAAATTTGGACTCAGTCTTGCATCCAGATAGTGCACTCATGATTCCAAGAGATATGTCGTAACAATATAAAATTTCGAATACATTTCGAAATTTTCGCTCGAATTTCAACGTATTTTATCTAGTTAGATTTTACATTATCAAATCTGAATATAAATTTCGTGAAAATCTATTAATATATGTGGCAGCTATTGAAATATTTGTGGCAGAAATTGATCACAGCAGACAGAGGGGCATCACTCCAAAGATATTCAAAACATATTCAGAAGGTCCTAAAACATATATATTGGCACCAAAACCTCGAAATAAAAAAAAATTATGAAATCAATACTTTCACAATACTACGTATTCGAAAGCAAAATTTAATAAAACAAATAAAATTTCCCGTTTCTATCATTTTGTTGTTGTTAGGGTTTATTTGACAAAACATACAGCTAGGACTAAACATCAAACATCGGTCCGATTGGCAATATTAGGAGTTCATTTCAAGCGTTTCAATCTGAAGAATACGCTTTTGATATTTTTGTTCAAATCTCATGTGTGGTTTTCGAATAATCGAACAAATACTGAAAACATATTTTCGTCTTTATCATTTAAACAATTGAAGATTTTTATTTGATTTTTACTCTTATATAGGAATTACTATGTCAAATTATCCTCTAATTGACTTCAAATGCGTATCTAGAACTGTTTCTCATATATTTTTAATTTAATGTGTGAAAAAAATCAACATTTTGATATTCCATTTCATGTAATTTCTTTCCCTACATACATAGTAAAATGTATAGTGAAAGTATTATGATGGAGTCAAAAATTCGAATTCGAGTTTTTGACAAGAGAGCATGTTTCAATCATCCCTGAATTCGAATCAAACGTATTTGGGGTGATGTCTGTATGTGTCTGAAAGTGTGTGAGAGTATATATATATATATATATATATATATATATATATATATATATATATATATATATATATATATATATATATATATATATATATATATATATATATATGTATATATACATATATATATATATGTATATATATATATATATATATATATATATATATATATATATATATATATATATATATATATATACATGTGTGTATATGTGTATATATGTGTGTGTGTATGTGTGTACGTGTTAGTGTGTGCATTCGTGAGTTTGTAGATGCGACATCTCACGAACGAATGGAGCGTTTCGAACGTAATTTTGTACCATTATTACGGTTCGTGAATACTTGAACCCAATTGATTTAAACGCGTTCGGAAGACTTCAAATTTCCGATTGAATTTTTGAAAAATTACAGGTCATTCAATAATGTTAAATAAATAATTATTTTATGCGTAAAGTTTTATTCTAAAGCGAATGGCAGACTTTAGAATGCTAGCTTGAACCGTTCTCGAGATATTGCATGTTTCTAAAACAAACTGTATCTAAAAATTCCATAAAAATAAACAATAGTAAGTATTATCAAATATATAACACTTGACGACAAATTTTGCGATTTAATTGGAGAAATATTGCCATCTTGGCGACTTTTCTAATGTTGTGCCAAGTTGACCGAAATATCGCCAAATTGGCAAAGATGACGTCAAAGGAAATTTTAATTGTACTGTATGGGTTCTAAACATGGGTATAAGTGAGAAAGCAAAAATTTTGTGTTTACTAAAATTATCAGAATTTACCAAGCTATGTAAAATAAGTGCCCATTTTTAAAATTGAACTCAATTTAGAAACTGTATACAACTGTTGCCAAAAGTCGTGAATTTTAATTGTGTGGTACCAGTTCTAAATGTGGGTATAAACGAGCAAACATTAGTCATGTGTTTTCTAAAATTATCAAAATTCACCACATTATGTACCAAAATTCATGTGTTGTCCATATCAGATTTTTAGAAAATTATACACAACAATAAGTTGTACGTAACGCCTAAAATTTTGCTAAGAATAGGAATCCCCTACCAGTAAAAGCGCAACACATCCACAACTAAAATAGGACGAGAAAATAAAACGTCTCGTTACCAGATCTACCGAGAGTAAACCTTCTAGATGACCCGAGATAAGACAACCACGATTTTATTTACATACTATTTTTGATTTCTATATGGAAAACTCTCATATTTCGCGCTCTCTGTTATTACATTACAGGCTCATGTGATTATTTGAAACGAGATAAAGTACTCATGAGTTTGTAACGAAAATTTGTTGTCATCAAGATCATGATTTTCCTTATGTGCTCTAGAATGCGTAGGAAGCAATTTCCAGTCAGTGGGCCAAATAAAAGTTTTTGAAACACGGTTTAGGACAAGAGCTGAAATTATTCTATACTTATATTCTACTCAATGTGCAATTTGTATTTCATGATTTTATTTATGCTCTAATAACTATTTCCAGGATTTTGAGGATGTGGAATTAAAAAAAAAAATTTTAGCAAAACTTAAACGTAAAGCATATACAGAGTGATGATAATAAAAGTTCCCAAAGCTCGGACCATGTTCTCTACAATATATTGTAAAGAGCCTTCTTGATGCCCCAACCGGGAATCGAACCCTGAATATCCGAACTGGCCAGCCGACGCTCAACCGTTGAGCTATTGGGACGAAATTGCAATAGTGGAAGTGGATTCTGCAACATAATGCATTTCTTACAGTCATTGCACGTGCTCTTCGCTAACCTATAAAACTATGTTTAAAAAAAATCTGATGTGGGCAACACATGACTTTCCTTATATAATGTAATGAATTTACTACTTTTACAGTAAAAAAATAGGTTTTTCTTATAGTAGATACTAATATTCATTCCATGATATTGAATTTTCGACAATTAGTCGTCATTTTCATTGATTTAGCGTCATTTTTATCCATTTGGCGAGATTTTCGTTAATTTTGCAACATTTCAAAAAGTCGTCAAGTTGGCGAAATTCAGCCAAATTTGTCGCTAAAATCTCGCCAAGCGTTATGCACTAAGAAATAAGTTATTCTTACAGCAGATAAATGACTATTGGCGTTCAAATACAAAAGTATTACTCAAAGTATCTTTTTTCATGAATGAAACGAGCTAGATCCATGAGAATGATGTCGCCCAATTTATCGCATGGTATTACATATGAAAAGTGAACATGTTTCTCAATAGGAAATATTTTTTTTTTATTTTATATGGCTTTTTGATAATTTTTCTTAAAAATGTACAATATCTCGAGAACGATTCATGTTAGCGTTCTAAAATTTATGTCAATCGTTTTCTAATGAAAAATTACATAAAAAATGTCTATTTGCGTAACTTTATTAGTGGTTTTGATTTTTTGACGATTTTTTCAAAATTTCATTCGAAAATTTAGGGGGGTTCAGAATATTCGTTTGCGTATAAAAACAATAGGCTTCCAGTGTTTACGGATTGGGATTTTTGTGCCAAGTTTGGTTCGAATCGGTCCATTCGTTCGTCAGTTATCGTCTCCACAGACTCACTGACACACACACACACACACACACACACACACACACACACATATACTTTCACACACACACACAGAGAGAGAGAGAGACATCACTTCAAAAATGTTTGATTCGTGATCAGAGATGCTTGAAACGTGCTCTCCCGTCGAAAACTCGAATTCGAATTTTCGACCCCGTCACAATACTTTCCTTATACATTAAGTATATAAGGAAAATAATACAAAATTTTGTTACAAATTTATTGAAAGTTAGAATTTTGTAATATATCCCCCAGCTCGTGTCGCGCCAATGCGACAGTTTATTTATTTATTTATTTATTTTTTTAGAGATGGAAATAAACTGAATAAACTGATTTGTAACTGCTGGAATAAGCTGATTTGCAAACTTCTAGATTTGGGCCAAATTTCGACTTTAAGCATCCGTAATTTTTAAACTAACTCAAATTTTAAAATAACCTCGCCGTTGTATCTCGGCACCTGGCCTGAGCGATCACTATACAGAATTTAGAAGATAGCATTCTCTTCAGTTTCCTACTGCTCCGCAAACAAACAAACAACCAAACTGACATTCTGTTTCGCTATGGTTAAAGTTTGTTAGTTAAAGGTTGCCAACCCCTGGTATAAGGAATTATTCATATTTTCATCCTCCAGATAGCTTGGAAAAAATTTCGATCACTTTGATAAAATTCTCTGTGTAGCATATCTGCCCCCCCCCCCCCCTCCCTCCGGTCAAAAAGTCTTAAAAGTCTGTCTGCAGCTGATTCCCCTTTACCTTTCAGTAACGTGTTTGCAAACTCTTTAAAGTGTAGCTAAAGCCTGAATTAAAAACATAAAAGTTTTTTCAGCCCGACCTAATGAACATGGACGTTATATTCGAAGGTTCTAAGTAGAGAGGGTATAAACGGAATATTTGAATTCGATAGACTAAAAGATAATCGGAAGAAACTACAAGGGGTATCAGGCTGAAATGATGCGAAAATCTTGGTGTTTATAAACAGTAGATGAAAGTGTGTGGGGGACGGAGTCTACTTATATTTAATGAACCATAGTGGGAGTGGGATAGAAAGTGATATTAATCTTTTTTACCTTATTGACTGTAAAGTTCCTAAATTTTGAGGTAATGTTAACTAGTGTATCTTTCAGAACTTTTTGGTCGGGGGTGAGGGTGGGGCGAATAAAACTTTAGGGTGGGGGTAAGTTTTCTATTTGCCCTATATAAGTACATATTTATATATATACAATTTTTCACTACTACATTTACAGATATAGAAGTAATTAATATATTATTATCTATCAATCTATCTGTCTATCTATATCTATATATCTATCTATCTCTCTCTCTCTCAATATATATATGTACATATAAATATTATAAATTTTTATCGTTCAGCTTGGCAACATAAAATGCTTCCGAGGGGGGGGGGGGGGACGATGCCAGGATGTGTGCCTTATAGAAACACTGATGTTAACACCGGGTGGTTATACTCAGAAGGTCCTGAGAGACATGTGGTTTAAAGGGAATATTTTTATTTTACAAACTTAGTTACATCTGAAAGAAACTGTAGAGGAGAGGGATTTTCTGAATACTCAGATTTCACGTACTTTAAAAAATTGACAGGGGTCAAAACGGAATTAATGATACAAAGATGATAAGGGTTACTTTCAGGAGATTTAAAGAGGAAAATTGTAGCATTTTGAGGGAAAAGCGGTTATGTCTCATCATTCCATCTGCGATTTCGAAGATTCCATAAAATTGGGATCTTATGAAACGAAATGGTCTCAAGAACTTTCGATGGTCAGTTGCAAATAACTAAATACTATTAAATACTGTTATGTATTTTCTTTTAATTTTCATGACATTGTAGCCGTGTCAAGATCTGTACCTCTCTTTTAAAACAAACCGCATTTTACTATAGCGAAAATTCCCGTTTCAAATTCTTAAACAGCCGAATGATACGAAATTTTGGAATTGGCAGCGATTTTTAGTAAATAATTGAAAATTTATCATTTTTTTAAATTCTCATCTTTTATACCAAAATCCGTATCGAACATAAACCTTTTCCTTCAACACTCAAAATTCTGGCACTTTAAATCCCTAGACTGTCATGGACGGATACGTTTTATTAGTGTATATAAACATTTTTAGAATGAATGTTCGATTAAAATTCAAATTGTTCTTAATTATTTGAAAAGTTTTTGCATTGCGATTTGATAAATAGCTTTTTAGCAAAACGCATTATATGTGTATTTAAATAAACAGATATGTAAAGCGCAATCCTTCATTATAATAGAATATGTCTATTTATTTCTTATGTCTCTCCTTCAGTTGTGTAGCGTAAAATTAAAACCGAAATTTCCCATTCTGAAATCAATGTATTACAGCAGACGATTTTTTGGGAGCAAGAAATACGAATGGCGATTAACGAACGACACATATGTCACAACAGGAACTGAAGTTTTAAATACAAAATTATAATTTTCTGAATTTCAGAGATATCATTTAAATTTTTAAATGTTCAAATACTTCATAATTATAAACATGCTGTGAAAAGTTCACATGAATCGGACGTAAACTTTTGAGAACAGCATTTAAAATTTTCATTTTGCATCTCTCAGTAGAGAAACATTTTCTCTCCGAGAAGTTTATATTAAAAACTCTGATCGAACGATGGGCTGTTTTTCTTTTCTGATTTCTATTTAAAATGTTTTTTTTAACATTAATTTTCAATGCATATACTATATTTTCTTTATAAAACTGCTTGTTAAATTCACAGTGTGCATCATCAATCTATTGTGCTTCTTCACGAATTTGATCATATCTCAGTTTCTAATTATGCTGAAGCTTAAACTTCAAAAACTACACTTTGTACCTTGGGCTAACTAGACCTTGAGCTTAACGTGAGTTATCTAGATTGCATGCATCCCGCTCGTTTATCTAAGGCGTACTAGACCAGACCATCGAACAAAGTTATTTATTTATTCTTCCCAAGTTAAAATAGCAGAATTGTTTTTGACAATTGACAAAGTAGGCAAATGCTTGGGGACTGCGCAGTTCTGGAGGTCCATCTTCTGTTCTCAATACTTTAACTGTAAAATTTTTATAGGGGGCCCTAAAATTTACTTTTGCCTAGGGGTCCTGGCATGATTAAAAAGCCATGTTAAACGTTGTTTGAGTTTCGAGAATTCGCTGTATGTTTTGGCATAATTTTAATAAGAGGTTTACATCTTAAATCCGAGGCATTGCCGAGTATTCGTCCTAGTATAATTATAATGGATAATTTTAACAATAATCCCCTTTTATAAGTTCAATTCAAAGATTCTTCGTGATTCAACTTTATTAATCAAAACAATTGCACAATAATTTTACGCGCAATTTTACACATATTGCACACAATTTTCTCCCTACGCAACACCTTATTCCATGATTTTAATTTAAGATAACAGACCATTCATTCCTCCTCTATATATTTTGCATAATGAGATTTTGCCGACATTTCCAATAAAGGAACACCCGAACTGCCTGGTTCTCTTCTGAGTAACACTCGCGAATGCGTTTTTTTTTCTATTTAATGTCGTAACTCCAGCAGCAGACGTCAGTGAGGGATTTCAACGTAATCAGGGACGACATAGGCCGCGATACAAGCGATAAAAACGGAGAACTAAGGCTCGCGGTCGAGCCTTTAATCCTTCGACCTTATTCAAATTTGAGCCCCCTTTTATAAGTTTCCCAGCATTTTTCGAGCAGAGTTTACACGGATTAATGAAGAGCGGAGACAGCGCCCTCTCGTGGTGGAAAAGAGATGAAAAAGAAAGGAAATATTAGTTTGCATTTGCTTGGACGGGGGATGGTTGAAAAGTTGAATTATTTATAAAACCTCAATTCTGTGGTAAATGTTGGGGGTTGTAGAAGAATTTACTGAAGTTCTGTGGCGTGAAAGAGGTGTAGGGTGTAAAGAAAGGGCTCAATATGAATGCAGAGCTTTTATATATTTATAAAGATTATGTGTTTCGAAGAGTAATATTATAATTAAAAAGGAATACATAAGATTTTTAAAAATTAATTAGGCAGATCCAGGAGAATAAATTCAAAAAATGATTTGCATATCAACAAATTATTTTTTAATAATTATTTACATATTAATGAATGAATATTTACTAAATAAATTCGATTAGTGGTTCACATATTTAATAAATAAATTAGAAAATTTACATTAGTGGATAAAATGTTAAAAAAAAAATTGATTAGTTTAGTTCCAGTTACATGAAAATCTTTACCAGGATGAAAAAAATTGGCGGTGGCCCCAGCCCGATGGAGCAAAATAAAAATTCAACATTTGTAATATCGAAAAATATAGGGACTCGATACAAAAGCTGATTATGCGCATTTCTTGCTTATTATTTATAACTGTAACTTTCAGCATTTTAAGACTTGAAAAACGTAAATTTTATATACTTCTTCAACTTCCTCAACAGTTACTCGAAAACTGTAAGAGCTTTTTCTAAAAATAGATTTAACATCTAAATTTCCTCATACATATTTTTGTCGCCTACTATTCACATCTATCGTTTATAGTAATGTACAAGTTAATAATAACTTGTACATGAAAGCTCATAAAAAAATGCATGTTTTTACTTCCCGTACAGTACATGGTAATGTATAGGGAAAGTATTGGAATCATACAGAAAATCGTACCTCGAGTTTTCGACGGATCTACACGTTTCGAGCACTCTAAAAACAAAAAAAACTATTGTGTGTCTGTGCGTGCGCCCGTTTTTCTATCTGCGTCTATATCTATCTGTATATCTGTGTGTATGTCAGTGCAATGAATATATCCACTCTAGCTGAAAGACTAATTGACCAAATTTCATAAAATTTGGCAGATAAAACACCTATGGAATAATTTGGTATAAATGAATATCCGTGTTATTTTGTGCTATTAAGCTTCTTAGCAATTTTATGTATTATAAAGGAAACAGGAAATGAATTCGAATTTATAAGGGATATGCTGCCCACTTCAGATTTCATTCTGATACTAATTATGATGCAAATGGGCCTAAATAATACATAGAACATGAGTGTATGAGAAAGTCTAGTGGAGTCTCAAACTTCAGATATTTGAAGCGGAGCAAGTTCCGAAAACAGCTTTCTTAACACCGACCCCAATCTGATTGTGTACCAAGTTTCATTGACATCGTAAAACTCAACCGATTTGAATAAAATTTCGTATATAGCTTGAACTAATCATGTTTTACTTCAATAATAAATGAATGACAAATCATTAGATTTTAAACGTCATTTTATTAAAACATCCATCAGACGTACATATAATTACATTAAACCTTCCTCAGTGGCGATAAATAATTTTTATTATTACTATTAATATTTATTTTTTTTTTATTTTTTTATTTTTTTTTTTTTTATTTATTTAACGCCACTGAAGAAGGGTATGATGATTCCCGAAAGCGCTCTGGATTTTAAATTATATGTACGTCTGATGGATGTTTTAATAAAATGACGTTTAAAATCTAACGATTTTTCATGCATTACTTTCCTTACATACATAATGTATAAGGAAAGTATTGTGTTTATATACATAATGTATAAGGAAAGTATTGTGACGGGGTCGAAAATTAGAATTCGAGTTTTCGACGGGAGAACACGTTTCGAGCATCTCTGATCACGAATCAAACATTTTTGAAGTGATGTCAGTGTGTGTGTGTGTGTGTGTGTGTGTGTGTGTCAGTGAGTCTGTGGGGACGATAACTGGCCGAACGAATGGACCGATTTGAACGAAATTTGGTACAAAAATCACAATCCGTAAACACTGGAAGCCTATTGTTTTTATACGCAATCGAATGTACAAAACCCCCCTAAATTTTCGCGTGAAATTTTGAAAAAATCGTCAAAAAATCAAAATCGCTAATAAAGTTACGCAAATAGACATTTCTTATGTAATTTTTTATTAGAAAACGATTGACATAAATTTTAGAACGCTAACGTGAACCGTTCTCGAGATATTGCACATTTTTCAAAAAAATTATCAAAAAGTCATATAAAATAAAAAAAAAATTTCCTATTCATAAACATGTTCACTTTTCATGTGTAATACCATGCGATAAATTGGGTGACATCATTCTCGTGGATCTAGCTCGTTCCATTCATGAAAAAAGATACTTTGAGTTATACTTTTCTATTTTAACGCCAATAGTCATTTATCTGCTGTAAGAATAACTTATTTCTTCGTCCATAACGCTTGGCGAGATTTTGGCGACGAATTTGGCGGTATGTCGCCAACTTGGCGAATTTTTGAAATGTTGCCAAATTAACGAAAATCTCGCCAAATGAATAAAAATGACGCTAAATCAATGAAAATGACGACTAATTGTCGAAAATTCAATATCTTGGAAAGAATATAAGTATCTACTATAAGAAAAACCTATTTTTTTATTGTAAAAGTAGTAAATTCATTACATTATATAAGGAAAGTCATGTCTTGCCCACATCAGATTTTTTATTATTTAAATTGTTTTGAAGATGTGACGCGTTGCCGACATTGATATAATCATGTTCTAGTTCACAACAAAGCCTGGATTTTAAATTTTGATTTATATACTGAGTTATCGGAGGTCAAAGGAAAGATAATGTAAAGTATATGGAAAGAAATTAATTTCAGAATATCAGCGCGTCAAACATAATTTTTATTTGTTTAGTGCAACTTGTAGTTTTGTACGAGTTTCTAGGGTGTCTTGTACATTAATAATTTTCTTTTTTTTATATCTTGGATTTAAAATGAGTTTTTTACTACTTTTCTGAAATAAACATCTCAGTTACTTAACATGTATGTCTAGATACTCTGCTCTGCTACAATTTTGGGTCGCAGGAAACAGCTTAGTTTATTTATTAATTTTACTTTTATAAGGTTAACATTTTTCATTAATTAGGATCCAAGTCTCTTTTGTGCATATTCGTCGTCCCTCATAAAGAGTTAAAATAAAGATTAAAAGCTAAAATATGTAGTTTCCCTATATTTAGACATCGCAAAGTAATTACGGTGATATCGACAGCCATAGACAGTTGAGTCATACAAAACTAACCAGAGAATTTCATTCAAAAATAACTTCTCATTAAAATTTTGCAAAATATTTTCGCCGCCTCCTTTAAATTCAGTGTAACGCAAATTGAATACAATGAGAATTGAAAATTCACTAAATGTAAAGGGAAACAAATTTCTTTTACGAATTGTTTCAAATGAATTTGGGGCCTGTTTTTCTTTTTTTGTTTTGTTTTTTGTTTTGTTTTGTTTTGTTTTGTTTTGTTTTTGTTGCTGTTTGTTTGTTTTTTGTGAAAAGGAAAGAAAAAGAAAAATGTATTCCGCAGAAAAAATTAATAAACGCATTTTCAACCGCCACATGATTGAAACACGCTTTTGAATACGTAAAAGGTAAAATGAAAGTTTTCCTATTTTTCTCTTTTGCTTTAACTTTTTTCTCTTTTGTTTTAAGACATTTTATACATTATTAAAAATATTTGTTAATGCAAACATTTTTTTAATTTTTATATAATTAAAAAATTTATAATTTTAAATTCTTAGTGTTTTAATTTTGTCGCAATCCACCTGGCAACCCGAGAGAGGGAAGATAAGCCGGTATAAGAATATTTTGTGGCCCGAAATCTTTGTTCTCTTGCTCTAAATATAGTAGATTTAATAAATAAAAATAATTGAAATTGTTTTAAAATTAATAAAAGACAGTACTTAATCATATTGTAGTAATTAATCCATATGAAAGAAATTCCATTTCCATGGCTAGTGATCACTAAATTTAACACCTATGAATGTAATAAAAGCTTTGAATATCAAAAATCCTTTCCAATTAAAGCAAAAAAAAAAAGGCACACATTTTATTGTTTTGCTAACATGGAATAATTTTGCAATCGATTTGATTAGAATAGTTTAAGTCTGAAAATGATAATGAAAGCAAATGTGAGAATATGAGAGAAAATATCTCCATAGCATGGGTCTATTTGAAAAAACATTAACACCTTTTATCTCAGAATGATGTTTTCATATGTCGTTTAGCTTTCACAAATCCGAAGGTCTAGATATATCGAAAATCTGCCATTTCCCCGCCGCCTTCCCCCGAGTATCAAACAGTATTTTAAAATATATAATTTCTGAGATTTTTCTTTTATCAAATCTTGATCCGCAACTTGAAAACGTTAATTGGGTTCATAAATTTGATGGAGATCGGAAGATCTTTTATAAAATATAGTTGTTTTTTTTTCGATACAATTACGTGCCACAGAAATTGTTTGACGTGCGACTTTTGGCACTCTTACTATATATTTACCACGCCTGGTCTAGATCACTTGGGATTGCAGAATATATTTTTGCCACCGCTAAAGAAAAGAACTAGCAATTTTAGAGTTGAATCCAACCTGTTTGTTACCTAAGTACTTTTCATGAATTTTAATTACAATTAAGCTCGTCATTTCAGACACAAGGGAGAAAAATAAATTCCCTACTATAATATGATTATCTGCAAGAATGCATTCGTAATTAGTTTCATATGCATTAATTTTTATCATTAAAATACAGTAAAGCAAAAACAGAAATAACATAATCTGAAATTAGACATTTTTCTGATTTAAGCAGAAGTTAATTTTTGAAAATCTGCAGTATTTAGCAAGGATGGAATTGAACATAAATGAAAAATAGCTCTTTTTTGTTGCAATCTTCATTTAGTGTCGAAATGGCAGATTTTCAACAGTCTTGCATTTAATTCAAGGATCTATCCCGGATTATTATGCATAAGAATTTAAAAAGTTAATCTCATTCGACTGTTTCTTTAAATTTTTGACGGAATTTATTTCGCCTTAAATTTAATTATCTGAAGTTTAATTCGGCAATGATAATTATGTAGTCATATTTTAAGATATTTAGATTTTTTTCTAACTTGTAAAAGTGAAAGTTTAGAATATTTCTAAAAATTTGAATGCAAAATATTTACTTAGAATTAACTGTAAGAAAGGCTTTGATTTTAAAAGTCTTGAGAGAATTGAAAAGTAATTTGTTGCAACAAATTTGCTTGTTTTGATTTAACGTCAGTTCAGCATAAAAATGAATTTTAAATAGCGAGACTTTGTATTCAACAACAATCCCAAGATATAACAACTTATTTCTTTTAAATGGAAATATTTTGAACCGATATATTCTTGCATCAAACTATCAACTATTTTATTTCGTTTCATAAACTTTTATATTGCTTTACACTTTTTTTTTTCTTTTGACTAAATGCAATTCTCAAGAAAACCATGAAGAGTAATATATATGATTTTATTTTTTAATTTGAAAGCAGTCATGTTGTTTAAAAGTGAAAATATATACATTTTTTTACTTTTCCTACAATACATGCGAATGTATAGGGAAAGTTTTGAAATCATGTCGAAAATCGCAACTCAAGTTTTTTTTAACGGGTTTACACGTTTTGGGACCTCTAGAATACAAAAAAAAAATATTTTTAGAGCGACGTCTGTGTGTATGCTTCTGTCTGTGCAATGCATGTATCCACTCAAAAACGAATGCACTAAATTTCATAAAATTTTACAGGTAATTCACTTTTGGTTTAACCTGATGCTGATTAGATTTTGGTACGATTCGGAAAAAAATAACCTGCCTTTTTTTGCGAAAAGGCCCGCAAATCTTCAAAATCTGAACTAAAAAACTACGTAAGGTCAAATATATCCATTAAATGCTTGTTTTACACGGAATTGTTAACGATGAAAAGTACAAGACCAATCCTATTACACTAGGACCGAGAAATTTTAGTTTTTTCGTATTTTCTGTACTCCACCTTTGAAAATAAGTCCAGTTACCAAATGAGAACGAAAATTGAATTAAAAGTGAATTAAATTCAATTAAAATAAAGAGAACGCGAATATAAGTCTACAGGGAAAGTTATGTGCTGCCCATATCAGATTTTTTTTTATGTATATGTATGTGAGCGCGCGTCAGTCAGTACAATGTACTCATTCTCTCTAGCTCGAAAACTACAACTGGTTCATTTTACAAAATGGTTCGAAAATGAAAGAAGAAACAAAGGTAAAATGTTAAATTTGTTTAACTGTATGTATTATCTGCTTGTTTTATATGTAATGTTTAGTAAAATTTAAGCAACAACTCCCACTATGCGAGGATAAACCGTTCATAAAAAATGATATGTATATTTTCTTATACCTTTGGGGAAATAAAAATGTATTTCTTATAATAATAAATGTATGAAAATATTTGTAAATTCAATATTAAGACATCAAAACATGTTGTAAGGCTTCTTGAATACATTCGAAGGAATATATTCTCAAATATATTTGTCTCTGTGTAGGAGGATGGGGTAAGTGTGGATAAGATGGTTAAAAAATTTTACGTTTCTTGTTAAAACGTACCTTCTTAAAAAGTATAACAATGATTATTCCTTGAAGAATGATAGTATTATAGTCTGTATCAATGACCCTATGCAGTACAATGAAAACTATTAGCGATGATTACTCATTGAAAATCGATCAGGGTAGCTGACTGGTAGGGGCAAAATTATGTGTTGCATAGGAGTCCAGAAAGATTGGGGACCAGGTCACATAATCAATTTATAAATAAAAGTTCAATAACTTGTCAAATAAGGGATAGTAGGGAGACAGCGCATTTGCTTCGTAGGAGTCGGAAATTCTATTGACGACAGAGAATAATTGTAGTATATAGTCTGCATAAATAAAACACAACTAGCAATAATTATTTCTTGAAGAATGATTAGTCTGTATCCATAAACACCACTAGTAATGATTATTTCTTGAATAATAATTATCCTGTATCCATAAACACCACTAGCAATGATTATTTATTGAAGAATAATTATTCTGTATACATAAACACTACTAGCAATGATTATTTCTTGAAGAAGGATTAGTTTGTATCCATAAACACCACTAGCACTAATTATTTCTTGAAGAATGATTCGTCTGCATCCATAAACACCACTAGCAATGATTATTCCCTTAAAAATTATTGTAGTATATACGGTAAAAAAGCATTTCAACCGTGTTATGAATAAAAATGCAATTAATACTGTAGATATTCAGCCTGTCTGACGTATTGCCAACATTTTTTATTTTATATATTACATAATAAGGTAGTTTCAAGAAAAACTATTTTAAACACCTCTGGACTGGAAAGAAATCTTTACGACCTCTACGGTTTTTAATTAAGAGGTTAGATTTCGTCAGACATTTTCGCGGTGATGAATATAACATAATCGTTCTTTAGCACTTCGTGAGGTACGAACTTATTGCCAGGCCTTTGAATGCAGATTTCTCGTGGTTGAAATTTCAGTCTCTTAAGAGAGCATTTGCCTTATTTCTGCATCGAGTGGCAGTGTTCATCAACGTCAGAGCTGGCTTTGAAAAGGGTCCCCAGATAACCAGATTTTTTTTACTGTAAAAGGTGTAAATTCATTATATTATATTAGGAAAGTCACGTGCTACCCACATAAGATTTTTTTTATATTTTACATATTATTTTTTATTTTATATTTTACGTAATAATGTAGTTTCGAGGTAAAACATTTTAAACACCTTTGGACTGGAATAAGATTTTTACAACCTCTACAGTTATTAATTAAGAGGTTAGATTACAGACTTTTTTACGATGATGAATATAACATAGTCATTCTTTAGCACTTCGTGAGGTACAAACGTATTGCCAGTCCTTCGAAAACAGATTCCTCGTGGTTGAAATTTCAGTTTCGTCCAGAGTCGTATGCACGGCTTTTCAATTAAGAGAGCATTTGCCCTATGTCTGCATCGAGTGGCCCTGTTCATCAACGTCAGCGCGGGCTTTAAAAAGGGCCCCTAGATAACCAGACTAGGCTCTCCATCACTTTATCTGTAACTGCCGCTTTTACGGCCGGCACAGGTAAGGACTCGTCGTTAAAGAAAGATTAGGGCAAAGAGAGATCGTATGTTAAGACAAAAAGGTAAAATGAAATGAAGAAAATTTTGCACTATCAATACGACTGCTAAAATTGCGCTTAAATCATGGTCGTAAAATGACAATTACTTTTAAACGTTAGCCATAGTATAACGCCAAAGTCCCAATAACTTTAAGGTGTAGTTCTGGATAAATGTACTTATATATAAGTATAAATATTGTACATGAGTATAAATATTGTACAGCCTGTCTGTATGTGCAATGTATGTTTCCACTCTAACTCAAAAACTAATTAACCGAATTTCATAACATTTCATAGATAAGTCACTTGTAGGTGCCCCTGGTGCTGATTAGATTTTGGTATGATTCAGAATAAAAGAACACGCCTTTTTTTACGAAATGGCCTGAAAAAATTGTCTGTATCCAATCTAGCTCAAATACTAATAGACCAAATTTCACAAAAGTTGGTAAATAAGTCACTTGTGGGTTACTCTTATGCTAATTAGAGTTTGGTATACGATTCGGAAAAAAGAACTTACCTTTTTTTTTCAAAATGTCCCTCAAAAATCTGAAATAAAAGACTACGTATGCTCAAAAATATTAATTAAATGCTTATTTTATACGTAATTTTTGACGATAAAAAGAATACGACTAATCCCATTACTCTAGGTCTAGCCCTTCTCCAGATATTTTTGTTAATTCGCATTTTCACTACTATATCTTTGAAAACAAGTTCAATTATCGAATGAAAAATAAAAATCTAATGTGAGCAGCACATGACTTTCTCTGCAGACTCATATTAACGTTCTCTTTATCTCTTCAATAACTGATTATACTAAGTTTAATTGCACAAAATAATACCCATACTTATTTACAATTACACTGAATTTGCACTTTTAGTTTAATTTTCGTTCTCATTTGGTAAATGGACTTATTTTCAAAGGTGGCGAAGCGAAAATGCGATAAGACTAAAATATCTTGAGAATATCTAATCCTAGAGTAATGGGGTTGGTCTTATTCTTTTCATTGGTAAAAATTACGTATAAAACAAGTATTTAATTGATATATTTGAGCATACGTAGTTTTTTATTTTAGATTTTAACGATTTCTGAGGGCCATTTCGCAAAAGAAAGGCAGGTTATTTTTGTTCCTAATCGTACTAAAATCTAATCAGCACTAGAGTAACCCACAAGTGACTTATCTACCAAATTTTGTAAAATTTGATCAATTAGTTTTGAAGCTAGAGTGGATATTGTGTGCAATGCAAATTCTGTGCAAATTCTGTGTGTGTGCAAATTTTGTGTAATTTAAAATAATTATGAGTGTTATTTTATGCAAATTAATTTAATGGATTTTTGAAAAAATAAAGAGAAAGTGAATATGAGTCTGCAGGGAAAGTCATGTGTTGCTCACATCAGATTTTTACTTTCCAATACGTAATATTAAGAAAGTATTGTTTTCACGAACATTTTTGATTTCGACATTTTGATGCCAATATATGTTTCAAGACCTTCTGAACACGTTTTGACTATTTTTAGGGTGATCTCCGTCTGTCTGTCTGATGTCTGTGATCGATTTCCGACGCGATAGCTGCAAGCAGTAGTGTTTTAGTAATAGTTTGGTTACTTAAAAATATCCACAAGTTACTTAAAAATTTGATTATGGTATGAGAAAGTCGAGTTGAGCCACACTGCCATATTAATTTTACATGTCATTATTAATATTATGTATAACACAAAGTAGAAGTTAGACAGTGGTGAGTTGTCTATATTGCCATATATAACTAAACAGAGTGTCTCATAATTCACGTTCAGGGATATATCTCATTGTTCTCAAGGGTCGCAGACTTCAAATTGGAAATATTACCAGAAAGGACATTAGCATTATGCCGTGACATTTTGCTGCAAGGAGTGGTATTAGCAGCTAAATAGGGGATCTAAATTTTATTTGGCCTTCTTATTGAAAAAAATTTAATTAGAAAAAGCTGTGCCTCGAACTGATTCGTGCAATAAAATCGCCCCCACTTTTCCAACTAAAAAACTCTTTGAGATATTAGGATGATAATTTTCGAAATTTTGGTCATTCCTGGCCTGCAGAAAGGGTGTTTTTAATAATAATTTTATCAATTAGAGGTTGATTTCTATATTTACATAGACATGGCTTAATTTAAAAAAGCCCTTGAAAGACCAACATTTATGTGGATGGACTAGTTCTTATACAATTATCCGGTTAGCCGACAGTCGATTTATCGATTTGGCTAATTAGTTGTAACATTTATATCCAGTTATTGGAAAAAGTTTAAGAGAATATTAAAGATTTCGCATCATATCAATTTTTGGTTAACCCGATATAAATTTTAACACACGGCTAACTACGTACATCGACTGTCAGTTAACCAATGCAATTGTACTGTAATCAATTGCTGGTTACTTTGACCATTTGCTGGTTACTGTAACCAATTGCAATAAATATAGATGTGGGGCAAACAATGGTCTTTATTCATCTTTGGTAAGAGGATTTACAAATCCTTTACTAAATATATAATAGTGAGTCTGAGTGTATTTTGCTTTTATAATATTTCTTTTTTTCTCATTTCATGAAGAAACGGGCAATATCTCGAGAACAGCGTATTTTAGCTCTAAATTATGTCATTTGCTCCTACAAGAGGAAAGACATATAAAATAGTTGTTTTTGTAACATTTCTTTCACATAATTATTTTTGTATTATGTTTCCGATTTAAAAAAAAATGTGTTCGCAAATTTGAGGGCCTCCCCATGGGTCATTTACGTAGAAAATTAATAAGCCTTTAACCTTCATGGTTAAAAGATAGAACGGTTTAGTATTTAACAAATTATTTCTCAGTATTGACAATAGATAAAGCGGGGCCAAAGGCTGTACCGTGCTGAAAACACCGGTTCCCGTTAGATCACCGAAGTTAAGCAGCAGCGGACGCGGTTAGTACTTGGGTGGGTGACCACCTGGGAACACCGTGTGCTGTTGGTTCATTTAAGTCGATGTGGTGGTCGAACGGTTAAGGCGAGCGTTTCCAACGATCGATCGGCCGCCACGTTGTGAGTTCGAGTCCCACGTAAGACATGGATGTTGTGTGTTGTGGGCGCAGTGTGTTCCGCCCCCTCTGGTGCGCCTGGGGCAACGTCCTAGGACGGCAAAATGGTTCACGATTTCGGCCGTACATAGGGCAAAACGACGGAAGTCGACGTAGAGTCTAGTGCTAGAGTCTAGTGCCTGGCCATTGGAAAAAAAAAGAAAAAATAGATAAAGCTTAGGTGATAACTAATGTAGATTCAAAATCGAATGGTAAAGGGAATAGGGGTTTCATTGTGGATTCCCACCTCCGCTTTGGAAGTATCACTTCCGGTTTTCCTAACATTTCGTATGACGATGCGAAATAAGAGTACAGAAGAGTACAAAAATAATACTTAATTGTTCTGTGTACATTCCACTTGCCATCACATGAACGTATGTTCAAGTGGTGGCAAGCAACTAAAATGTATTGTTGTCCATTTAATTTGGAACATACAACATACCTTCACATACCACGCAGCAAGGGGATCCCATTCTTCACGTAGAGCAAGTACTTCGCCCAAAATGCGCGAAAGGCATCTGATGACGATCGGGTGGGTAGCAAATAAATCACTGGCCGCTTATCAGAGGACGCAAAAATTGGGCACGGAATCAATAGAGAGCAGCTATCGCACGCTTTCCATCAAAGCGGCTGAAATGAAACCGTTTCGACGCAGGACACGTCGCGGCGCGATAGCCGCTTTCTAATAGTTTAATTAATAGTTTAGTTCAAAGTGATACTGGTGAGCATAAATCGTTATAACGAATATTCACTAAGAAATTGCGTGCATAGTTAGTTACTCTGCTGTTCTCAATCATCAGAGTGTCGCGGATCCACACTTCTAGTAGTGTGCAAAAATGTTAGCCCAATATTGGAAGCCAATATGACCCAAATATTGGACAGATATGAAAATGTGGATATTTTGATAATACTGAGCCAGTTTTGGCTTTCAATATTAGCTCAATATTGGTCCACCATTTATAGCCAATATTGGCACCGATGCGCACCGAGCTATCATTAACTACCAATATATGATATTTAACTATCCCTGACTATCAAAATATCCCAAACATTGGAAATATTTCCAATGTAATTGTAATATTGTAATGTAATTGTAATATTGGAATGTCAATATCTAGTCAATATTAGCGACTAATCTAGCCAATGCGTCTCCAATATTGTCGTTATATATATAAAATATTTCCAATGAAACTCCAAAGTTATGCAATATCGGCTCAATATTGAACTAATATTGGTATACTAGGGATATTTCTCAGTTTTTGATAAGAATAACGTCATTGGTTGGAGTATACGACTGAAATCGGAGAGATACGAAAAATTAAAAAAAAAAATGGATGCTATATCTCCGAACCTATTAGATAAAAATGTAAACAATTTATACTTGTTTTTATGACAAATGTAAATAATTTATACTTGTTTTTATGAGAAATAAGGTATCACTTATGAATATGCAAAAATAATTTCAATATTTTAATATTTTGAATTTTAATATGTTTACTTCACTTTGCTTATTTTCACTCAAATAAGCTTTCAAACTGAAAACTATAGATAGAAATAATAAGCAACAAACATTTTAAGTAAGAAATTCAGTTTCTAGATCATTAATTTGTTTTCACAATACTCTTACAGTTTTGAGAAATCGTCTGGTCAAATTCAAGAAGATTAAATATTTTTTGATTTTAAATTTTGCAATGTTTATATCAAAAATTAAAAGTTCTAGATAAAGACTGCTGAAAGTAATTTTTAGTCCCTACAAAGCCCTACAAGGATATATAATTGGACCGGGTTGTTAGGTTTCGAAACATACTGGTTATAATTTCGATATTTTAATATTTTCAATTACAGGTACGCTATAACACTATAAAGGGTTAGAACATACCTATCGATTACAAACAAACTTTAAAACGCATTAAAAATGGTGTAAATGCATTGCAAAATAAAGTTTCGAGTATTCACTCAAGACTAATCTTACACGATTTTTATTTAACACGATTTGAGAAGAAATCCAACTGTTTTACTCTATTTGTTTGTTTCAACATGGTTATAATTATACGGTCAGATTAAATTAAAATCTGCCTTTACACAGATTCTGTTATACAGTTTGAACGCACGGCCGAGTCAATTTTTAGACGACGTAGCCTATTTTAGAATATACCCATCCGTCGTAAAAACAGACTTGGGGCATACTTTGTACTTACAGAGATTAATGATTTGCTTATAACGAACCTTGCCTAAATCAAACGTTTTTAATGGTCTCTTGAGGGTTTATTTTAACCGTTTTTACGGTATTAATAAACATTTTAAATGAGAAAGTTGGTCCTTCAGTTCAACTCGAATGAATAAATTGCAAAAATGCACATTAAATTCTCTCTCTCTGACAAAGTATCGTTTTATTTCGCTCTCAAATAGGCAGCAATTAAGTCCTGGTTTAATTCTGGGAGCCATATTTGAATGCATTTGAAACTCGGCTATAAATGATCCCGCACCCAACGAAAATGGTTGGCAGTTAATTTACTATAAAGCTGCAAGCGGCTAAATCTCAAAAGACACAATAACTTCGTTTTATAGCTCAGGGGAGAGTGCAAAAATTACACGAAAAATTTAATTTACTGGTGAAACTGTGTGAAATTCGTCATTGAGTGCACACTGTAAAAAATATTATCCAGCTGACCAGTAAGATGATGAAATCCAGCTACATAGGAAGCAGACAAATTTTGTTGTTAATTTAAGAATTTCACAAAAAAAATTCTTCGCCAGTTGAATTTTTCATTTATCATTTTAAAAATTTTTCATATTGCATATTTTATTACCATAGGTCGACTTGACGTGATTATCTCTAACAGATATAGACTTAGCCATTCTGTTAATAAAATTCTGAGTTGATAATTGTTTGAAATGAGGCAGGTGGGAAAGCGTTTTTTACTTTCCTTATATACAAAATGTATAAGGAAAGTATTGTGACAGGGTCGAAAATTCGAATTCGAGTTTTCGACGGGAGAGCACGTTTCAAACATCCCTGATCACGAATCAAACATTTTTGAAGTGATGTCTGTGTGCGTGTGTGCGTGTGTGAGTGTGTGTGTGTGTGTGTGTGTGTGTCAGTGAGTCTGTGGAGACGATAACTGACGAACGAAAGGACCGATTCGAGCGAAATTTGGTATAAAAATCACAATCCATAAACACTGGAAGCCTATTGTTTTTATACGCAATCGAATGTTCAGAACCCCCCTCAATTTTCGAGTGAAATTTTGAAAAAATCGTCAAAAAATCAAAACCGCTAATAAAGTTACGCAAATAGATATTTCTTTTGTAATTTTTTATTAGAAAACGATTGACATAAATTTTAGAACGCTAACATGAACCGTTCTCGAGATATTGCACATTTTTCAAAAAAATTATCAAAAAGTTATATAAAATAAAAAAAAAAAATTATTGAGAAACATGTTCACTTTTCAAATGTAATACCATGCAATAAATTGGGTGATATCATTCTCGTGGATTTAGCTCGTTCCATTCATGAAAAAAGATGCTTTGAGTAATACTTTTGTATTTGCACGCCAATAATCATTTATCTGCTGTAAGGATAACTTATTTCCCCGTCCATAACGCTTGGCGATATTTGGCGAGGAATTTGGCGGAATGTCGCCAACTTGGCGACATTTTTAATTGTTGCCAAATTAACGAAAATCTCACCAAATTGATAAAAATGACGCTAAATCAATGAAAATGACGACTAATTGAAGAAAATTCAATATCTTGGAAATAATATAAGTATCTACTATAAGATTAACATTTTTTTAACTGTAAAAGTAGTAAATTCATTGCATTATATAAGGAAAGTCATGTGTTGCCCATATCAGATTTTTTTCATACGATTAATTAACTAGTGTTTACGGGTTATGTACGTAAATACACAACGTATCCGTCGTTGTTTAAAAGTACCAGGTGCTTTCCTAAAAGTTGGTCGCATTTTTGGTGGCACAACTTTTGTAATCGTTATATTTTAGCTAGAAGAACAATCATTTGAGCTTACGTAACTGAAAATCCCACCCTTCTACACGAAGTACATTGTCTTTTGTATCTAACTCGTTTTTTGTCGATAGCGTCATACCAAACTTCCCAGGTAAAATTGACATAGGGAATTGCTCAAAGTTATCGACTGGTGGATATTAGGTGCACTTCATCTTTTCCAAAAGAAAAGGGGAAGAAAGATCTATACAGAAAGATGAGAATCGCTTTCAATTTTTTTATTCCAATTGTGGACTGCCAACTTTTTATTCCTATTGTGGAAATCCAATTTTTTATTCCAACATCTAGATGCATTAAAAATATGCTCGTAAAATATATTACAGATTTTTAAACCGCTTCAATAGATTCTTCATGCGGAGCTTCTCCTAGGATGCCTTTCATTTGCTTCAGGAGCATACCATTGTTAAGTCCGAAATATTTCTTTTAATTTTCTTATTATTACAGTGCATCGCAGAAGCCAAAAGCGACCTCAGGTATTAGAGTGAAACTAATATGTAAATTTTTCAGCTCCAATTAAACTTACAATCGCTAAAAAACTACATTCAGAACCACCTAAAACTGTTACGGGGCCTGATTGGCTAAGAATCTTGCATCGCAACCTTATGTATATGAACCTTGCATTTACCTTCTAGATACCCCTACCTTAGTTACTATAGAGACAAACTGTCATATAAATACAAATATGTGGGGTACGGGATGGGTGAGTTACCTGATTGTAGTCCCCGGGTAGTCTGGGTTACATGTTTCTCTGCAGATAACGGCTACGGGTGTGCTAGTAAATTCATATATATCATCCATCTTCATGAAATTTTCACTCCGTAAATATCTTAAATACAGTACACTAAGTATATTAAACTAAATACAGTGATTCCGTGTATTTCCTGTAATTTTTTGTGCATCAAAATTTCGAATCCAGAATCGGAAGAGGAGAATTTCGAGGGGAATTCAGAATTTTTTTAGGAAAGTTTAAATTTATGATCTTAGTTCTGATTGTGAAAATATGATTTTACAGGAAAAGTTAAATAGAAAAAGCACAATTTGAAAAGTATAATGAAGATATTTTTTTTATTGTGTATCATAAAATATATTGTGATTATACAGAGTATTTTAAACATAAGTAATTGTTTCTTGATGTGTTAGAATGGCGTCTCTTTGCATTTATCTTCACATTAAAATAGATTAAAATGCTCCTAGTATAAATATGTTAATATTAAACCTCGGTAAACAGAACATGTTGAGTACCCTGTGGAGGCAAATAAATTGGTATAAAATGGCTAATTTATACTGTAAGGGCTTAATATGATTACTTGGGTTTCAACGCGATGAAATTAAGTTTGTAGTAATTATTTTAACATAATTTATTTCTAATTATGCAAACTAAATGATTCAAATGTCAAGAATGTTTAATATTAAGCTCACATCAGATAAATTTTACTTTAAATTGTGCAAAGTGGGATTAATTTACGGTTTTATTCATAGCTGCGCTTAAATGACTTAAAATTTATTCTGCCAATATTTACAGCGGAAAATGTATATTTTTCCCGATTCCGGCATCATCATCATTATCATTATTTTCTAAAACTTGTTACATAAGTTATTTTCAATGTTTTGAGAATTATTCTGTAAAAACTTAGCACCGCATAGAATTTTATAATTTACATAAATATTACAACAAATGTCATTTGAAACTTAAGAGGTAGTTTTGTGCTTTAGACTGGGTTCCTAAGAATGTTCTTAAGAACACAAATGACTTCGAAATGAAACATTCCCGAGTATGCACATTAGGCCTGCTTATAGTAAAGCGACTATGTCCGATCGAATAAAAGTCCCTTAAATATCTCTATAGAGAACTGAAGAATTTGGACGAGGAACTCGATAGTAGGGTGAAATGGAAGTAAAATTCCAATTACAAAGTTGTGGAACATTATCTAACTTGTTGGAATCAATACTGAATCTGCTACAGAAGGCATTTATTTAACACACTATGATTATAGGTAATTTTCTGTCATATTCAGAATTGATACCATAAACACTATACTTACAGGCACAGAAATCTAATGTAAAGTTTGTTTAAAAACTCTCCAACAACTATATATTTGAATTCGCTAAAGAATATTATCGTTTACTTTAAGAAGTATAGTTGCAGTATTACACCATCTAGAAACCGATAAATTATGCCAGACATTTGTTGCCTTTATACATATATATATACATATATACATATATATATACCCACCCAACCCCCACATACACCTATGGAATTTTTACAAACAAAATATTCACATTTCTGTGAATTTAATTTGCTATCGCGCAGCATATTAACACAAAGAGTGCCCCTCGTGTCATAAAACAAACTGTCCGAAACGGAGTTCCTGGATATTATTTGGGGATAAACTTTGCAGTCGATGTGTGATATTAATTAAAAACAAGAGCCTAGGCATATTTAGCAGACCGTAGTTTGAACGCGGCAGAGCAATTAAAGGCTCAAAATATGAACAAATTGGTGAAAGAGACCGGTTTGCAAACCGTATTTAGAGAATTTAAATGATTTAATAGAGTGTTAAATATGGGTTTAGATTTGCGCTACGAAGTGAGATGATAAATGCACAGAATCCAGCTGTCAAATATTTGCCTGGTTATATAATTTGCCATCTTGGAAATTGCAGGTTATGAAATAAATAAACATATTTTACATTCTCATATTACATAATATAAAATCTGATGTGGGCAACACATGACTTTCCTTATATAATGTAATGAATTTACTACTTTTACAGTAAAAAAATAGGTTTTTCTTATAGTAGATACTAATATTCTTTCCAAGATATTGAATTTTCGACAAATAGTCGTCATTTTCATTGATTTAGCGTCATTTTTATCCATTTAGCGAGATTTTCGTTAATTTGGCAACATTTCAAAAAGTCGCCAAGTTGGCGACATTCCGCCAAATTTGTCGCCAAAATTTCGCCAAACGTTATGGACGAAGAAATAAGTTGTTCTTACAACAGAAAAATGACTATTGGCGTTCAAATACAAAAGTATTACTCAAAGTATCTTTTTTCATGAATGGAACGAGCTAGATCTACGAGAATGATGTCACCCAATTTATCGCATGGTATTACATATGAAAAGTGAACATGTTTCTCAATAGGAAATATTTTTTTTCATTTTATATGACTTTTTAATAATTTTTTTGAAAAATGTGCAATATCTCAAGAACGGTTCATGTTAGCGTTCTAAAATTTATGTCAATCGGTTTCTAATGAAAAATTACATAAGAAATGTCTATTTGCGTAACTTTACTAGTGGTTTTGATTTTTTGACGATTTTTTCAAAATTTTATTCGAATATTTAGGGGGATTCTGAACATTCGATTGCATTTAAAAACAATAGACTTCCAGTGTTTACGGATTGTGATTTTTATACTAAATTTGGTTCGAATCGATCCATTCGTTCGTCAGTTATCGTCTCCACAGACTCACTGACACACACACACACACACACACACATACACACACACACACAGACATCACTTCAAAAATGTTTGATTCGTGATCAGGGATGCTTGAAACGTGCTCTCCCGTCGAAAACTCGATTTCGAATTTTCGACCCCGTCACAATACTTTCCTTATACATTATGTATATAAGGAAAGTAATAATATGGTACTATACTGTAAAAAATACCTGACATTGCTTGGAATAATACTGAAAAAATAAATTAACGCGATACAAAATATGAAATTCTTTAGACAAAAATCAGCTTCAAATTAAGCATAACAATTCAGTTAAAAATATATGCGAATTGCAAATGTATAATTCGCCGTTTTCAATTACATGGAATCGGTACAGATATAAATAAAATAAGTACAGCTTAGCCTACTTATAGCGAGGTCGGATTTTGCAAAGTAGCAGTTATTACAATTTGTTTCAGTCACCTTGGATCTGTAATACTTTTATAGTGTTAAAAGTATCGTTTATAGCGAATTATTAGATACATGTACATTGAATATTTTGAAATTTTAATTGTGGGATAGGTAAAGTAAAAATATATTTTCATGGAACTTCTTAGAGTAAAAGTAAATAAATATTCATCACCTGATACTTTGAGCCTAAACGCCTTCCTAAACATGTGCTCAGATACGTTCAGATAGTTTAAATACTTAAAGATTGACTCCGAAGTTTTTGACGATGCTTGGCGTGTCAGCAGACAGAGAAACGCCGCTGGAAACATGCTGGAATTTTAGAAGAAATCCAACAATCCTTCATTTCCAATCCTCTGAAATGGTTCATTGTGGAACGGGTTACTGGAAAAAATAATTTTGCCAGCAGGTGTTATTTTCGACGATTATACTACAAGCGATTATTGTTTTAAACAGGAGCACAAAGATACCGCTAATGCCATAATTTCTACATTTACTGATGATAATACATCTGATGAATCTGAATAAGGAGAAATCGAAATTTATTTAAAAGGGAGGTAGATAATGTCGAAAATTGCTGGGGAAAGCCTCCAAAATTTTCATGACATTTTCGAAGCTCGCAACGTTCACTGTAGTGACTGTATAAATGAAATAGGAAAAATGCTATGCAAATGTGTTGTAAATTCAAATATTCAAAATAAAGTTGGATATCTTTCATTGTAAATAATAAAGCAATACATTTCAACTTTTTATAATGATTTCTTGTTACACATTATGACAGATGGTCATTCTTATTGTTTCTCTCTTGAACGTTTTATCGGTTATTACGAATATCCGTTATAACGAATATTTTTTCTTCGCTGTATGAGGGTTCTAGGGCATTTTAATTTCCATTGTCTTAGCTGTAAGTGTAGGAAAATTAAATTTGCATTAAACATATGGCTAGACTGATTAATGGAAACGATTAAGCCTTGGTCGCAATTAAAACTTTTGATCAAACAGTTGAAATCAATTAATTCGACTATAATTCAATTAAAATTTTTGACCCACTATTTAGGTCTCTCTGTTGCAAATCCATAGAACAAAGAGAAAACATTAGTGAAAATGTCCTACAGATGGGGAAAAAATGTGTTCGATTATTAGATTATCATTTTTGATTACCCAGTTAAAATTGTTAATCCATACCCAACTCTAATTAAAACGTTCCCTTATTTTACTTTCAATACTTGGAAAAGTTTATATATATATATATATATATATATATCTATATATATATATAGATATATTACATGATGTCTTATTATCAAAATTTAGCCACTGGCAACTGGATGCTCTCTGACATCCAAGCTCGATATTCGAGAACTTGTTGGGGTTCTCCTAGATCGATATCCAGCTACCAACAATATCCTTTTTCCTCTATGACTATTCCATCTTCATTCGGTACATCCAGCCAGTATTCTTTGTTCACTTCATATAACTTTCAATCGTACAGCCATGCATCACTAAATAACACACTTAAATTTAAATCTTGTAATTCTAATAGATGAAAAACTTGTCCGTTTGCTAATAGTAATCAGATCAATTGTAGCAATAATCTTGTCTTCTGAAAAACATATAATTGTATCTACCAAATTGAATGTAAAAAATGTAATATGTCATATATAGGTCAAACCAGCAACCCTCTGCACCTCCGAATTAACGTACACAGGAATCACATAAAAATTTTTTCAAATAATGCAACTACCCTTAATGACTCAAAATTTGAATACGAACATTTTTCTAAACATGGGTTCGACACCATTGAAATTAGTATTCTGTGTATTCAAAAAAATTTCTATGACAGATTGTTTCTTGAAAATGAATTCATTTGTGCACACAAAACTATTTTTCCATATGGACTCAATCAAATATTTAATCATCATAATATAGTTAAAAAGTCCTTTAATTCTCCTAATGAAGACCATAATATTTATAATTCCTTCAACAATCATAAAAGTAAATCAAAAAGAACTAAAAGAGCAAGTAAATATAATAAAAAATTGCCCTCATTATCTGAACTAAAAAATGCCATCCTTCAGCAACATGCAAATTTAAAAATTACTTTTGATTGGAAACAATGTAAAAACTGGATTTTCGCAATTAAAAAACAGCAATTAAATATGGTATATAACCTTTTTCTAAGTACTGCATTTGATAACGTTCATTTTAAACATTTATTCTATGATTTGTTCATTACCAGAAGAAAAAATCTTAATGGTTATTTATATGTCACAGACTTAAACTTTAATGACGAATCAAAACAAAATACTAAAATAAACGAATATTGTACCTTGAATTTCACTAATTCTGTCTTAAATAATCTGAAGATAAATAATTTTTTAAAATCGGTTTGCAATTACTTTCCAGTCAAACATGTAAATCCTAAAATTGCTTATAAATATGATAAACCGCTAGGACGTTATATTTTCAATTATAATCAAATTGCCAAATCAATAGATATTAATCAAAACTATGAATTAGATAAAGAGTCATATTGCCACTGTCATTTAGAAAAATACAAAGACTTCGTAGATAAACACCATGGGCATGTTATAACGGGAAATCTAAATATTATTAATTATGATGCACTAAGATCACTGATGTTACTGGGTACTAAGTACCGTATGCCTACTAAATTTAAACATAAATTAATATGTAAAGGTTTATTTCTTGACTTAAATAAATTTATCTATAAAATCAGCTATAAATATCAAATCCCTGTAGAAGCCTTTAAACCCTGGAGAGTCTTAATAGAGCAATACTTATATCATTATATATATAGTCAGAAAATTAATAATTCATATAAACTTAATTCAATTAAAAATGATATTAGAGAAATACAAAATGATTTTGTCATTACATATGTCGATAAGGCAAGTGGTAACTACTCAATTATATGTAAATATTATTATAAAAATACCCTTCAGTCACACTTACTTAATAATCAAATCTATAATTTACATAAAACTAACCTTAAAATCTTATACAATAGAATATCAGCCAAATATAAGCAAATCCATCTAAAAAATAGTTGTAATAACATTCCATATATTGTTTTAGTACCCAAGTTTCATAAATCCCCTGTTGCTTTTCGAACCATTACCAGTGGGCATAATTCTTACATTACTAATGCTGGAAAATTATTATTAAAGATATTACATGAAGTATAATTGTCAGATGAAATCTCAAATAATTGTCATATTGTAAAAAACAGTTTTGAATTAGTTAAGAAATTGAAAACTCTTACTAATATTCGTAGACCTTTGATTTCAAAGATTTGTTTAATAATATTAATATAGATGATCTGTATAGAATTATTTTAGGAATTTTTGAAAAATATAATATCAACATAAAATATTCAAATTTTCTTTTTAAAAAATTACTTAACTTCACTCTTTATGAGAATTATATTCAACATGGTGGTACTTTTTTTAAACAAAAGGTTGGTATCCCACAAGGGGGGTGTGCCTCATCATTGTTAGCTAATCTGTATTTATTCTTCTATGAAAAAACATTAATCCAAGCTTGCATAATATGCATATGTTTAGATACTTAGATGACATTTTATGTGTATCCCCAAATAATAATATCCCTATAGTATTAAACTTTTATCCAAAAAATTTGCAATTAAATGCAAGTAATAATGACACAAATATTGCAAACTTTTTAGATTTAAATTTAAATTTACAAAATTGTAATATGGTTATAAACTTGTATGATAAAAGACAGGATTTTAAATTTAATACATCAAAAATTCAACATTTTGACTCTTGTTTGCATATATCTGAATTTAGAAATATTATAATAAACCAGGCTCTTAGAATCAATAAAATTTGTGATGAATATTATAAATTAGCGCACTTTATGGAATTATTGAGTACAGCGACTAATAATGCATATCCCCCCAAGTTTTTTATTAAAATTATCAACTCAGTGTATCAAATTTCTCTCGATAACATCCTAGAAAACATTCCCAATTATAGTGACTAACATACAGTAAAAAAAAAAAAAAATTATATATAATTATTTATTAATTATATAAATAAATAAAAATGAAAAATAATAAACAAAGTCAAAAACATTAGAAAAATCAAAAAATCGGAAAATAAGATGCATTAACATTAATGTTTTGAATTTTATTTTCGCAAAAAAATGTAACTTTTGTCAGTATTAAAACTACGATTTGAGCGCCCCTATAATGGTGTATAGTGGCATTCTCGTTTATCCAGTTTTCCTATGAATTACTTGTTTAGTAAGAATTTTCATCTTTGATTCATATTCATATTCAGGATTGCATATTTGGGAAGTTGTATTCTGAATTGCTTGTCCAGTCTCCAGCTTAAACTCACTGGACGGGTCTGGGAGTATTACCGTGAACGTTCGTACTGCCTCCCTGGTAGAATTTCGACTTGTTCATTCCGGTGCTTCTAGATTAAGCTGTTGAGGTTGATCGTGTATACACGTGGTGGAAGAAGAAGGGTTCATGCCGCATGGTAATACAAATTTTCTTAATGTATCCATTTTTCATTTTTTCATTTTTTGTTGTCTGTAGTCTGAGTTTAAGCATTTATAGTAATGTACTATTGCTTAATCTGAAACAGGCATTTGTTTGGGTTAATTAGAATTAAATACTCAGACCTGAAGATGAATTTAATTCTGATTAATCATCGAAATTGGGACGGTGCTGTTCTTTTCTCTTATCGGCATTATGGCCGTGAATTTGCTTCTATGGTGATGTTAATATTACTTGAATTGTATTTTTATTTTTTTTTTATTTTTACATAATTCTTATTATTACATATTTCAAATATATATATATATATATATATATATATATATATATATATAAAAGAATAATCAGTTCAGGAAATTTGCATAAGATGAATGTAAATATGAACATTGAAAAACATTAAGCTAGCAACGTTACATTACTCATAACGGGGGCGCGGTAGCCCATTGGTTAGCGCGCTGGAGTTGCACTCGGTAGGCCCGGGTTCGATTCCAGCCACTGCCAAAACTGCCGCCGTGTTCATGCGGAGTACGATCACGTTAAACATGTGGGTCCGAAAGTCCTTCCGAGAGGTTGGTGGTAGGGGAAGGAGGGTACGGTCCCTGTGGATGCCTCCCCCACTGGGTTCCGGTCCAAATTGGGTGGCACTTCCCGACCGTCCAAACAGTTACCTTACACCTTTCTGGTAGGTCGGACGGTCTGGGTTTCAACAACAACATTACTCATAACAATCAACATGGTTCAATGTGAAAAATGCTTTTTAGAAATTAAAGCGTAGCAACGCTCCGTTCAAGTCATGATAGTTTTAATCTCCGTTCAAGTCATGATAGTTTTAAATTCATTCTCCTCTTTCAATCTATTCCCCAGCTTTTAATTCAAAAAGTCTGATGTGGGCAACACATGACTTTCTTTATATAATGCAATGAATCTACTACTTTTACAGTAAAAAAATAGGCTTTTCTTATAGTAGATTATTTCCAAGATGTTGAATTTTCGTCAATTAGTCGTCATTTTCATTGATTTGGCGTCATTTTTATCCATTTTGCGAGATTTTCGTTAATTTGGCAACATTTAAAAAAGTCGCCAAGTTGGCGACATTCCACCAAACTTGTCGCCAAAATCTCGCCAAGCGTTATGGACGGAGAAATAAGTTTTTCTTATAGCAAATAAATGACTACTGGCGTTCAAATACAAAAGTATTACTCAAAGTATATTTTCTCATGAATGGAACGAGTTAGATCCACGAGAATGATGTCACCCAATTTATCGCATGATATTACATATGAAAAATGAACATGTTTCTCAACAGTTAATATTTTTTTTTTTAATTTATGGGATTTTTTGATAAATTTATTTGAAAAATGTGCATTATCTCGAGAACGGTTCATGCAAGCATTCTAAAATTTATGTCAATCGTTGTCTAAGGAAAAATTACTTAAGAAGTGTCTATTTACGTAACTTTATTAAAGGTTTGGATTTTTTGATGATGTTTTTAAAATTTAACTCGAAAATTTAGGGGGGTTCCGAACATTCGATTACGTTTAAAAACAATAGACTTTCAGTATTTATGGATTCTGATTTTTGTACCAAATTTCATTCTAATCGCTCCTTTCGTTCGTGAGATATCGTCTCCACAGACTCAATGACACACACACACAAACACACTCACACATACTTTCACACACACACACACACACAGACACACATATATACACACACACAGACATCACCTCAAAAATGTTTGATTCGTGATCAGGGATGCTTGAAACGTGCTCTCCCGTCGAAAACTCGAATTCGAATTTTCGACCCCGTCACAATACTTTTATTATACATTATGTATATAAGAAAAGTAATAAATGAGCGTGAAAAAATCCGTATCATACAAATATGTGGTAAGAAATAGAGTTGAGCATTTCAAAGCTTTCTTTGTGAGGCCGTTTACGAAACTTCACCCCAAACTCAGCCAATGGCAACTTCTCTATTAGGACTGCCGTTCTCTTTGCCATCAGATTTGTTCTGTATATGCACATTAGCTGCTCTCGAATGGTTAAAATGTGCCAGAAATATTTTTTAAATATGGTTGCAACTTAACTGTTTGATTTCGTATTACTTTTAAAGACATTTTTTTTTTACCAAACAATTTAACAAGGAATTTAAAAAAAAAGTTAGGATATATACTTTATCTGCACGAACGCCATTTTGGAAATCTCTGATCTAGACGATTTGTGCAAAACTAGGCTTACTGTACAAATTTAGAAAAGACCTTAAACCTATTATCCGTGGGAGACTCAAATTTGAAGAAAATGTACTTCTGACCCGTTACTCCATGGTTTTAATTCATTCCAATAAACGCCATTATTCTCATTTCATTTGATGGCAAGTAAATTCATATCTGAAATATTTTTAATTACTACCTCCAATTCTCATAAACGCTTTCTTTTACATTGACCACATTTCGTATTAGAAAGTAGCGCAATTACTTTAGTTGTAGTCCAATCATTCTCAACAACCCTATTTTTACAGCACAGAAAGATTTTATTATTTTTTTTATCTTCGTACCAAACCCATTCCTTACAAAAGGATACAAATTGCCACATGCCGTGTTGAATGCATAAAATAAATGTCATTGTGGTTGCCATGGCAACTGGGGCAACCAGGACTATCCCCTTATTTCCCAGGGGTCCACCAGACAACGGCAATTACCCGAAGACATAACCGGCGTAATTAAAAACTAAAACCGTAAACGGAATGAAAAACCATTGAAACCCAGTCTCGTTGAAACGGAACCGATGTCGGCAATATTTCTTGCCAGGAGAAAAAAATTACTACCAGAACAGACATTTATTTCACATCCATTGATGGCAATGAGGTTTCAGAATCGGTGGTGTAAGACCATTGGTTACAGAACGAGAGTTCTTTTTGTTTTTTAAAGATGAAACTTTCGGCCACCATTTTGTTTCTATGAGCATTTTGCTACATTTCATGAAAATCATCAAGCTGGCGATATTGCACCATGCTGTCCCCAAATGTGTTACCAAGCGTGTCAGACAGAAAGTATATTCCATATGCAGTATATTTCTATATGACATTGAATATTTTCGCAAATTTAAATATTAAAGCATAATCAAATTATAAAATATCTGCAGATACTTCGACATTGTTCGTAATTTAAAAAATATGATAAACCTGAAAGCATTTTAAATACTATGGTCACTGAAAAACTTTCTTTACCTCATAGATTAAGAAAAAGGCTTCGTAATCTATTATCTAATTATCTATGAAAAATTAACTTAAAATATATTGGGGCCTTTTGCTTGCCATTTTTCGAAAAATCTAAAGTTTCGTCTTTAAAATATGACAGTTAAAATGAAGTAGTAAAATATCGCCCTGCAATTATTTTATCATTACGACAATTAAAGAAACCTATTGCGTAGTTCGCAATCAATTCCTTCATATACTGGGTAATTAAAAAGACGCGCACATAAAATTTTAAAATCATTTAATGTACCACGAATTTGAAATAGTAGAATTTTTTCAGTTAGTTGCCATTATTATACCCACAGAAATATATCTGAAATATCGGCGGCTGTTTTTATACGTCAGACGATAATTGCAAAACTTTTTTATCAATCGCACACAGCATGACGTTTTTCAAGAATAAAATGATTTTCATTTTAGAACAATATTTTTCAGGTCAGTCCTATGAGAATCCCATTAAATAGTTTCAAAAGAAATACCTTTTTAACGACTCAGCATTTGCAGTCATTAACCTTTTTCGAAAAATATGATCCGTTTCAGACACAATTAGAACAGGCAGGACTTCATTTTAAGAGTGAACTCTTATGAAACTCGTCAATGAACTCTTCTGAAACTATTCAATGAACTCTTCTTAAAGTCTTCAATGAACTCTTCTGAAGTTCTTCAATGAACTCTTCGGAAACTCTTCAATGAACGCTTCTGAAACTCTTCAATGAACTCTTCTGAAACTCTTCAATGAACTCTTCTGAAACACTTTATTGACAGTCTCATAAGAATGACTGGAGAAATATTGCTCTAAAATAAAATTCCCTTCACTCTGGGAAAATACCATGTTCCTCGATCCATAAAAATATATCTGAAATTATCATCTGACGTATAAGACAAGAAAACTCAATCATGCATTGATTATGAAACACTTTCCAACTGAAATGCAATTTTATTTAAACATCTCTAAAATGCGATACATTCAGCGGTAGTATTTTTAAAATTATCACAATAGTACATTAATTTATTATATTCGAAAATTTAAAACTTCATCGAAAAAAATGAACATTATTCAGATGATGTCATTGAAATATAAATCGTCTGGCTCTCTATGTAAAAGCTATACATATTTCATTCATAAAATTTTATTCCATTCCTTTCATTCATCACAATATTACAATAATTTAATTTATTTAGAAACTTAAAACCATGGGAAACTTAAAACCATTTCGTCAAATCTCTTCTTCGGGTCCAATTATTTTGACGAAGCATCTGGTCCGAGTATTTTGACACAAAATATGTATGTTTCTGAAGAAATAGATAGAATATATATATATAAATATATATGTATATATATATATTTATACATATATATTAGATTTCAACTTTTATCTTTTGCGATTGGCAACATTGGTCTTGTTATTTAATGCTCAACACGGTAGGGCATTTGCAGTGTATTTTCAGGTAATTTTGTTTCCTATATAATTTTTCATATTTTATGCTGGTAGTCCAAATAGCAAGAGTTTATAGATAAAATCTATCTCTTGCTTCAGAAGCAAGCATATTTTGTGTTCATTTTGATTAAATATCTGGACTTGAAAAATTCGAAATGAACAATTCTTAAGCCTCGTGCTTTTTCAGGTAAATAGCTTACGTGTATTACCTGTATATTGTAATACTTGGTTATTTTTTATATTTTGCTTTCCAATTTTCGATTCCACACCTTTGATATTTGATTATTAGCTTTAGTTTGATTACCAGAAACATGCATTTAATTTTTCTTATGATGGTTGATTTTCTATTTAATACTTCGTTTTATTTTATAGACAAATTTTTAGTTAGTGTATTATGAGTTACAACTTCTCTATTCTGTCACTGGATATTCATATTATATTTTTATTATGTATATATATATATATATATATATATATATATATATATATATATATATATATATATATATATATATATATAAATATTTCAAACTAGGAAGGGCATTTGCATAACAATGCGCAAACTATTTTTTTATTCTTTTAAAACAAAATGCCCAACAAATATATATAATATTTCATTTCAATGCAAGCTGTTTTGCCTTCTGTACCTATAAAATCAAATTGCAAATAACGGAATTAAATTTCTGACTTTCACCTGAAAGTCACTCTCTTACCAAGCAATTATCGCCGAATTTCGAGATCCTCCACAAAATAAACATTTTTACACCTTTCTGGTAGGTCGGACGATCTGGGTTTCAACAACAACAAAATAAACCTTTTTGCACTTAAGCTGTATGCTCCTTTCTATTTGGCTTTCTCTTAATCCACGTCTTGGATATGCTATAATATCCCTTTGTATTTTTCTTTACACCCATTCATCTTTCTCTTACACTAACGAAGGGGATCCAAAGCATCCACGAAACATTTGTATGCTGCATTATTGATATTATTTGTGATTTTATACGTTGCTCAAGTTTTTTTTTATCTTCTAACAAAGTGTATTGCACTGATTGAAGTTGTGTACATATTTTTACAGCAATCCTCTATTCAATTGATACCGAATAAAATTGTCTCATGTATATCACAACGAATTCTCCTCTCAGAACAGCCCCTTTTCCTTTTAGTGGACTTCTGATTTTATACAATTTTTTTCAGTAATCGCACATTCTTCGCTAAGGGGACAATATAAAAAGTTGTATTTTATGTTTTTATGAAAATACGCCACAAAGTTTTTGAAAATGTTTTAATATAATTACTTTCCTTATATACATAATGTATAAGGAAAGTATTGTGACGGGGTCGAAAATTCGAATTCGAGTTTTCCATGGGAGAGAACGTTTCAAGCATCCCTGATCACGAATCAAACATTTTTGAAGTGATGTCTGTGTGAGTGTGTGTGTGTGTGAAAGTTTGTGTGTGTGTGTGTGAAAGTATGTGTGTGTGTGTGTGTGAAAGTATGTGTGTGTGTGTGTGAAAGTATGTGTGTGTGTGTGTGGGTGCGTGTGAAAATATGCGTGTGTGTGAAAGTATGCGTGTGTGTGTGTGTCAGTGAGAGTCAGTGGAGACGATAACTGACGAACGAATGGACCGATTCGAACGAAATTGTTTTATGAAAATACGCCACAAAGTTTTTGAAAATGTTTTAATATAATTACTTTCCTTATATACATAATGTATAAGGAAAGTATTGTGACGGGGTCGAAAATTCGAATTCGAGTTTTCCACGGGAGAGCACGTTTCAAGCATCCCTGATCACGAATCAAACATTTTTGAAGTGATGTCTGTGTGAGTGTGTGTGTGTGTGAAAGTTTGTGTGTGTGTGTGTGAAAGTATGTGTGTGTGTGTGTGAAAGTATGTGTGTGTGTGTGGGTGCGTGTGAAAATATGCGTGTGTGTGAAAGTATGCGTGTGTGTGTGTGTCAGTGAGAGTCTGTGGAGACGATAACTGACGAACGAATGGACCGATTCGAACGAAATTGGTACAAAAATCACAATCCGTAAACACTGGAAACCTATTGTTTTTATACGCAATCGAATGTTCTGAACCCCCTAAATTTTCGAGTGAAGTTTTCAAAAAGTCGTCAAAAAATCAAAACCGCTAATAAAGTTACGCATATAGACATTTCTTATGTAATTTTTTATTAAAAAACGATTGACATAAATTTTAGAACGCTAACGTGAACCGTTATCGAAATATTGCACATTTTTCAAAAAAATTATCAAAAAGTCATATAAAACAAAAAAAAATAATTCCTATTGAGAAACATGTTCGCTTTTCATATGTAATAAAATGCGATAAATTGGGTGACATCATTCTCGTGGATCCAGCTCGTTCCATTCATGAAAAAATATACTTTGAGTAATGCTTTTGTATTTGAACGCCAATAATCATTTATCTGCTGTAAGAATAACTTATTTCTCCATTCGTAACGCTTCTTGGCGAGATTTTGGCGACGAATTTGGCGAAATATCGCCAACTTGGCGACATTTTTAATTGTTGCCAAATTAACAAAAATCTCGCCAAATTGATAAAAAATGGCGCTAAATCAATGAAAATGACGACTAATTGAAGAAAATTCAATATCTTGAAAATAATATAAATAACTACTTAAAAAATAATCTATTTTTTTTACTGTAAAAATAGTAAATTCAGTGCATTGTATAAGGAAAGTCATGTGCTGTCCACATCAGATTTTTTTTCTTGCGATTTAAAAGAATTTTCCAATTATATGTATTTCGTCTAGCACAACATTTCAAATGTTACGAGCCTGAAACGGTTCAAGTATTTCAGGCTTTGCAAGGATTTTTCTTTACAAATCATTTTAATTTTTTTTTTCCAATTTTGCCTTTATACACTAATCTACATTACACATGAAGATTATTATATAACACGTAATGTGTGAAGTAGTATTTTCGTCTATATAAATCTGTACATTTGTACAACATAAAGAATAATTTTTTATGAAAAAATTTGAAATCGAGTGTTTATATGTATGTAGTATGTATATATATTTCAGTGTATAGAGGTGTTTTAAGTGTGTACATTAGATAACATAGCTTTTAAATCGACATGCTGCAACTTTCATGAACAAGTATTTATTTGATTATAGCAATTTATTTTTCAGCAATTGTATATATGTAAATGTGTTTTATGATGTCACAGCAGAAGCTGCTTAATTTCCAATTTTTATATTTTTTGATATATTTTGAATAGTTCTGCTTATTAGTAATATTTTTAAATAGAGTATTTAAAAAAAAATATTTTTCTTATCAATAATACTTTTATATGTTTTTTAAATATTTTAAATAAAATGTTTATATGTCACAAAAAATACTTATAAGTTCCATAAGTGTATATATATTTTATATATGTGTTCATATGACATTACGAATTCAGAAGCCATGTTGGCATTTAGCAGTAGCACCAGGGCACAGTTGTCGAGAGTTTTGCAATAGTCCACTTCAACGATAAGAGCTTACAATTCCGTTCTAACGCTAGAGCGTCGGCTAGCCTGTGGTTCAATTCCCGCTTGGGAAAGCAAGAGTTTTAAGCAGTATCTTTCTCATACAAAGTCTCTTTACAAGATACTACTTAAGACTATTTACAGAGTTTTAAGCAGTATCTTTCTCATACAAGCAGTATTGATATTCTCAGTCAGTTCTTGGGGTGCACAGTCAGTGTGACGAGGGTTTTAAAAAGCTGTTATCCCAGTGATTGGCTCCTCGCCTGTGGCTATTAAAGATTTAAGCTTGATTAGTTTCTTTAAAACAAACCTATCATACAAAAAACCAAAAACAAAACTGAAAATTAATTACAACCATTTCAACAACGTCCATTCAACTAAATGGTCAAAATGCACTTTGCCTTTTGACAAAGCGTTTGAGTATTCTGTGCCTCACAATAATCATTGGTTACATTAAACAGCGGGGTTTTTTCATTGTAGGATTACATCAACTTTCCGTCTCTCGTTGCCAAAATTGTTGCATGAAGTAACCTGCGCCGATCATTGCTTATCACTGTTCAAGTCTTTCCGAACAAATCAAAATGGAAACAGAAGAAAATGATAGCTTGTTTGCCGCCACTTTTGACAGAATGCATATTATGGAAGTTTATTTTGGTAATTTCTATTTTGTACTTTAGAAAGTATAATAATACGCTGTTAAAGTCACTTTACTACCATTTATTTTTCGCCATCGAGAATTTGATGAGCCAGCCGTTGTTAGAAAAGTGCTTGTTTCAGTAGTCCGACAAATTCCTCTTGTTCTCTGTCAGATAATCTGAAGTGTCAGTTTTTCTAGTACGCTCACTTTCCAAAGTGTTTAGTTCCATTGTAGTAATCATTACCAGAATGTAAAAAAATAGATTTAGTGCTCAAATATTTGGTAACGAAATATTTTGCCATATTATTGTTTTCATTAAAAATGTTTTCTTAAAACATCTACTTCTTGATTTCATCATCTATTTTCGAACTGAACCAAAATTCCTGAAGAGTTGAGAGAACTCTACTTTTGGTTTAAAAGATGACGACTTTGACATATTCGAATGTTATTCCAATGTTCTTGTTCCATCATTTGCTTAACTAGTCCATTTTGACCATTTTAAAATCCCGCAAGATGATTATTGAAGAAGGTTTAAATAGAAGATGATATATCAGAAAAAACCATTAACGTATTTTAGTAAAATATAAAATGACCGACTTTGTTAGAACAGTTGTGGTCAATTAACGAAAACTCGGCTTTCAAATTGCATATTTCAATACGGAGCTAACCCTTGAAAATTACACATTTTAGAATATTGAATATCTCCTGATATAAAGATAGGAATTGATCGAAATTTTATATTTGGACTAGTTTGGGGGTCTAGAATGTGCTTAGACGTCATAATCGGGTGTTGTTATTGAATTTCGAAGTTTGTACGCATTTGGATATGAAGACGACCTTTTATGAAACTTATATGCCCATGAATTTATAGACGGCGCCATTTCTAATTGAATGGTAACTTTAAATTTGCTCTACGACGAACGGTGCTTGAGTAACAAGGGGTGGGGCTTTTTTTCCCGCATCTGTACATGGAAAGTATTATGAAGGAAGAGCACATTTCATTTATCCCTGATCTCGAAAAGAGCATTTTCAATGTGATATGTGTGTGTGTGTTCGTACGTGTGTATGTAAGTATGTGTGCCCGTCAGTCAGTTGAAACGAAAGGAACGATTTGAAAGGAATTTGGTTCGATTGTTACAACTAGTGAATACTCCGGCCGTCCAAATAGATGCTCAAGTCCTTGTTGACGAGTCGGACGGTCTGGGTCTTCAACTAGTGAATACTGGAATCCTATTAACTTCAAACGCGATCGAAAGTTCGGAAAACCTTTCTACTTTCGAATGAATTTTCTAATAAATAATTAAAAAGAAATTAGGACTTTTACTAAAATTTTTTACGTAATCATTTCTCACGTAATTTATCATTAAAAAATGAATGGCATTAATTTTAGGACGGTGGCGTGAACCGTTCCGTGATTATTTTCAATCACTGTAATTTTCGATTTGCGCTCCTATTGTAAATAAGAGCATCATTGGATTGATTTTGTGCTCTTTTTACGTTCTTTTGCATTCAATAGCGGATGGAAGCAAGAAATCTGCGTGGAAGTAAAAAAAAACAATATGTGGCTTAATTTTACGAGCCTTGACAAATTCATTCCTATCAAGGAGTCATCATCACATTTCATAACGATTGAGAATATGCTGTAACGATCAAGTCCATAAAAGGCTCAATCTTCATGAAATTGACGTCCGGCAAAGATCACACTGTTGGTCTCCATAGAGTAGTGTTCTTAATTACTTTTCACCAGCTGCCGCGTTTATTATCTTCTTCACAAGACTGGGTCAGTGGATAGAAACACTAATCTACTAAATATAAGTTAGATGTTTACTAATGAAGATATGAACTTTATTTTAAGATTTATTAAAGGTGATATAAAATCATAAAGTTAACCTTTCATAGTGGGAAAATGTAAAAAACATTAAATATTTTGACTTCAAATTTAATCAATAAGAAATTAATGAGAATGATGTCTTTCTGCAATATGCTCGAAATTTGGGGTATATAGTTTGTAGTTTCCAGTTTCAGGTCGCTTTCAAGGTAAGCATATGTTAACGTGTTCAGGTAACTGCCTTTTTTATTGGTCATATCAGAGAAGCCTGATTCGCATTTTTAATAGTTTCAAACATAGTTAAAAATGTAATTTAGATAATTAGCCATACATTTATTCCAAAAATTGCGAATGGACATGTCCTTAAAGTTACTCTTCAGTTCATCTGAACCTTAAATATAGATTAATCTTAAATATAAAGCACTTCGGTCAGTATCAGGTAATAGTCTTCTGGCACTTTTAGAGATCTTTCAGAGAACCCGGATCATGGCAAATGGATCAGCATGTTTAAATTATATTTATAGTTTCATTCTCAGTATCACTCCTGATCTGTTGCTCATATTTTTAAGCAAAATGACATTTATGTTCTGTTCCAAATTATGTTTCTATTCTATAGTAAATTCTTATTGAGTATTCCTATTTCTGAGTGAGAGTAAGTTATGTAGCATTTTGTTGCGTTCATAAGAGATCAGGAGCCATTTCGCCACCCGCTTCTTTTCCTCGTAGTTTAAAATGAATTACCAGAATTACCGGATAACTGACAAAGTTTCTAATTCACGCCAGTTGCTTTTGCCATTCCTAGCACATGCAGCATGAGGGATTGGGATGTGTCAGAGTCGGCTCCTCGTCTGCGACGATTAAAGGCAATCATGGACAGCAGGTGAAGCGAAACTCAGCAGTCATTTTCGTCTTTGAAGAAACCGTAATTGCGATACGTTTTCGCGGCTTTAAAGCCTTTTTCTCTGATCTTCGATATGAGAGCCTTTCTTTCAGGAATTTCTTAATGGTCAATTTTATAACATTATGGGATATCTGCATCAAATATCTAAAGAATTTTTTTTTTTTTTTTTTTGGCGATATTTTCCCATTCTCGTTTTGAGATTTGACTATGCCTCCGGTTTCTTTGTAGAATGACCTGATGAGCATCCCATTTATTAGGATGTCATATTCCCGGATGTCTCCAGGTTGAAGGAAAGCGTTAGAGTTAATCGACTGTAAAAGAGATTCAGAGTCAGACAGATTTACAAATTTCGGAAATGGTGATAGAAAAGCGTCGGAGTTGATCGACTGGAAAATAGAATCCGAATGAGAGGGATTTACAAATTATTGGAAATGCTGATAAAACCGATAAGTCGAGAGAATTGTAGAAACAATGTAGAAACAATGTCTCAGTTGCAGTGTGATCCAACAATAAGTTAAATCCGCACTTGGTAGTTTGAGCGGAGATTTCTTTTTATTATCTTTAATACATTCTAATCTTCATGGGTTGCATAGAGTATTCAAAGATAACCTCAAAATATCCTCAGTACAAAGAGAAATTTTCTCGACAGAGCACAATAAATATTAGGAAGCAATTGTAAGAAATATTGTCAACCGTTTTAGGAAACAAAATAAGCTTCCAAAAGATTGCAGATATTTCGGAGCAATTAGGGTGATTTAGAAATAAATTTATTTATTTCAAAATTTCCGTAAGCGGCTTTATTTATTGTTAAGTTCTTAAAAATACGAAGAATGAAATATGCTGTCCAGTCCTATGAAATAAGCACAAAAGGAATCTTTTGGATATGACAACATGGAAGCGGTCTAGATAAAAATCCGAATTAATATGACTTGACTGAATATAATACCTTTAATATTTTAAGCACTAACTTTGAGAACCAAGAATCGAACTTGCATCCCAGGAATTGCTCCCAGGTATTACAACAACTGCATCATTTCAAAGATAATTCCTACATGTTTTACAGTGAATGCGAATTTGTTTGAGTTACTTAGAGATTTATGGAAAATGGTCGTTTGAAATTAAGTAACAACTGGATCGAACCGGCATTATAGATAACACCATCCACTTATCAGATTCGTGATTTTTATGATGCTCTCCGCAGTCTAAAATTATCAATTTCTACATTAGCACATTAACTCTAATGTAGCCTTACTTCAATTTTCAAGAAATTTAAGGTCATCTATCAGGTGGGTTAAAATTTGTGGATGAATATAAAGTAGTGATTCCCAACCGTTTCCGTTTGTTATGCATTTGAAATATTTCGTAAAATCTCGAGAAACATAGCTGACACGTATTAGGTTTGACAGAGGTAAATTACAAAATATACGTTGCAGTAGGGTTATAAATAAGAATTGACTCATACTTTTGGTTAAAATATTACAAAAGTATTTATTCATATCTTCGACTTATATTAATAAAGCTACCACTGCTATATATGTCTGAAAAAGTCTGACACATAGCAAGTTTTCTTGCTGCTATTGTAGACATCGGCTGTACCATACTGACAATCGCATAATAAGAGTGAAACCAGTTGATCGATTCTGTTATCTGTAATGAGAGTGCCCTCTTAACTTTGGAAATGGATCTATCGGTGTATCTAATATAGGCTGGTTCTGCAAATTTGAAGTAACAAACAGTTTGTGTGGAAAAAAGTGACTAATCAGCGCATATTGGGTAAGTACCGGCATTTGCTCGTTTTCCCCAAACTGATTATCGGAGCACGAAAATGGGAAGATGTAAAGTATTCGTAGGGAGTCAACAAAGATAATATACCTTTGTAGAGAACTCACGAACGAAAATATTCTCAAAACCACTGAGTAGGGTGCAACCAAATGCCGAAGAGAAAAAAGAAAGAGAAACAGAAAGATCACACGAAAAGAAAAGATAAGTAGGAAAAACGAAACGTATAACTTGTCTGTTATCCCAAAGCGAATGCTTTAAAACATAGTAATTAACTGTTATTATTCGAACAAATCGCGATCCTCAAGTACTCCGCGCTGTTGTCATCCTTTCTGCGAAATGATGTCATTACGTAGATCTCCATGAGACGTATTATTATCTTTATTATTATTATTTTGCGCAACGGAGTTACTATAGGATTCTCGAATTCATTTATCGCTCATCGAGTTCGTGTGACACTCCCCCTCTTTATGACCAATGCGGACTTTTCTTCTTCGCTCGAATCAAAATTATAAAGACTGGGTTCAGAACACGACAAGGTAAAGAGCATTCAAACCAAATCATCAACAGCTGACAGGTTTTTGTGTGGCTTTCTACAGAAGAATGCAGGTTCTCATTAATGGAGATGACATTGGTGAACTTAAATTTTTAACCCTGCCTGCTATGTAATGGAGTGTATGATTACAGTTTTTATTCCAGTCATACATTCTATTTGCTAAGTTGTCTCGCCCAGTTGCCAATTGCATTAAGAGCCTGGATACATTTTGACTTCCCTACAAGGCATGCGTATGTTAAGTGGAAATGTCTTGATGCGGGCGGAAAAACTACTTTTGAAGTTTCACAAATTAATGCTGAAAATGTGTTAGATTTCGCTATGTTCCAGACACAATAAGGAAATAATCACTTACACCAAATCATCAATAGCTAACAGGTTTTGTGTACCTTTCTACAGAAGAATGCAGGTTCTAACAGCGATTATATTGTGGAACTTAAGCTTTTATAAAAGCTTGCAAAACTTCATTTAATAAAGCAGGCATATGTTTTACAAGCAGCAGTTTCATTTATTTCAATTATTCCTGATTTCAGAATATACATGTATATACTTATTAGCATATATCTGCTTTATTCAAAGAAATTTGGCAATCTTTTATCTTACAAGCAACAGTTTTATTTATTGCAATTAGATTGTCAACTATGCCTACTATGTACTATGTAATGGACTATAGTTTTTACTCTAGGCATGCATTATATTTGCTAAATTGTTTAGTCCAGTTGCCAATTTCATTAAGACCCTAGATATATTTTAATTTAACATGCGTATACTAAAGGAATATTTTGATGGTATTGAAAAATCGATTTGTAAATTAGTGCTAACAAATATATAGCTATAAATGCTAAAATATTGATATAGCTATTAATGCTAAGATATTAACAGATTTCGTTGTGTACTGGATACAATAAGGAAAAGACCATTCAAATCAAATCTTCAACAGCTAACAGGTTTTTGTGTAGCATCTTGCTCAATGACTGTTCTCAATAATGGAGATGACATTGGACTTACCTTTCTAACCTTCCCTGCTATGTAATAGAATGCATGATTATAGTTTTTACCTCAGGCATGCATTCTACTAAGTTATTTCGCCCATTGCTAAGTTGAATCTACTTGCTAAGTTGTTTCGCCCGTAATTTGATGTGCTCTCTTTGAAGACGGGGTTTATGCACAAAGCTAACATGATCAGCGCCTCTATAAGAAAATATAAGGCCGCTGAAATTATTTCTATTTTTACTTTTTCAGTAATGCATACTAATATATATAAGAGAAAAATATTTTGATGGGATTCAATTGTATAAGATTCACACGTTTGAGAATTTCGTAATAGGAATCAACCACTTTTAAATGACGTCTGTGTTTCTGTCTGGTGGGTTCTGTTTGTGAGTCTGTGAGCGTGATGATTCCCTACATTGATCAAATCGAATGAAACTTGAAACAATTAAATAAATAAGACTGTGACTACACTTTTATAAAATTTAAAATAATTAAAGGCTTATAAAAAAATAGAATTTTATCATGACATTTTCCCAGACGTATTAAAATTCTTCAAAGCCTATATCGTTTCAAACATCCGTCATTAGAAGGAAAAAAAATACAAACCATGGGGTTAAATATCCTATATCCCATGCTGTAATACAAAAAGTAAATTAAAATTAGCATAAAACAGATTTCTATAACGTAAAATATAGTTTAAAATTACAAAGGGATAAATACAATATTTGAAGCAATATAAAACACTTAGACATTGAACAAATTTAAACGGCATTCACAAGTATAAAAATGTGAACTAAATACAACTCAATCATTTTTACAATCATGTTTATGGACACGATATTTTTCGAATTAAATAAGAAGATCAAGTGAAATTTGGTATGTCTATTTCAATGAATGCATTTCGGAAGTTTATTGATTATCGGGCTGATTATACCAAGGTTAGGACCTGGATTTTTTGAAGACGTATTTTTCATAAATCGGAAAAAAGTCACATAAATATAATTAAATGCAAAAACAGCTATGAAAGTATATATTTTAAATGTAACTTTTCGTTTAAAAGAGAATGTTAACATTTATAAGATGCTAACATTCTAGAAATATTCGATTTTTTTTTTTTTTTTTTTTTTTTTTTTACTTTTTCACATGGAACATTATATCTCTCGAACAAATTGAGTAAAAACTAATGCCACTTGGTACGATTTTTTTTCAAACAATAAATGTCTATCAGCCGAAACATAGTTGAAACTAGGGGAATATATTCAATTTCATCATTTTAAATTTAAAAAAATATTATAAAAACTGTTTTATGGTGAAATTTATTGTGAAACTCATTTTATGTGTAATTTATTTTTAATTCAAAGCTAATGAAATAATGTACAGAATGATATGTACCAATTTTGAGATATTTCACAAAGTATCTTCTCCCGTGAATGGAACGAACTAGATCCACGAGAATGATGTTCACAAATTTATCATAGTATTACATATGGAAAATGAACATATTTCCCAATTATTAATACCTTTTTTTTAAATTCATATGTGACTGTTTTCGAGAAATATATTTGAGAAAGTCAATATTTTGAGAACTGTTCATACTAGCTTTCTAAGGTTTATGTCAATCGTTTTCTTGGAAAAATTTGCATAAGAAATGATTATTGACGTAACATCATTAAAGGATCAGATTTTCTTATGATTTTTTCAAAATGTCATTCGAAAATTTTGGGATCTTCTGAGTATTTGATTGCATTTAAATTCCATAGGCTTCTAGTGTTCATTGAATGCAATTTTTTTTACCAAAGTTCTATTCGTTCGTGAGGTGTCGTCTCCCCATCCTCACAGATGCACACACATACAGACATTACCTCCAAAACTCAGCTCAGTGATGTTTCAAACGTGTTCTTTCGGCGAAAACTTGTTTTGAATTTTAGACCCCATTACAATAATTTTCTTATACATTATACATTATGTATATAGAAAAAATAATAATAATTATATACTTAATTTTTTTTTACATAATTACACAAATTTTGAACACTACTTTGAAACGTTTTCGAGATTCGCTTTACAAATATTTAAGAAATTACATAAATAAGAACAGTAGTAAGTATCACGAAATATGCAACACTTGGAGATAAATTTAATGAACATGTCGACTAATTTGGCGAAATATATCCAACTTGGCGACTTTTCTAATATGGTGCAAATTGATCAAAATGTCGTCAAATTGGCAAAAATGACGCCAAATAGATGAATTAATAATTGACACATTTTGATATATAATGGCTAATTGCTTAATAGATATTAGCTATTAAGCAATTTTAGCTATTAGCTATTTTAGCTATTAGCTATTATCTAGCTTTTGATATATAATGGCTAATTGCTTAATAGATGTTAGCAATAATTCCCATTGTCAAGTTATATTTGCTCGAATTATAAGTTAATTTGGCACTTGCAAATAATTTTACATGCTATCCTCCAGAAAAGCGCCAAATCTTAGCGTACTTTTCAACTTTATGAACACTGTGATTTTTGTGTGTATTTGTCCATTATTATTACTTTCCTTATATACATAACGTATAAGGAAAGTATTGTGACGGGGTCGAAAATTCGAATTCGAGTTTTCGACGGGGGAGCACGTTTCAAGCATCCCTGATCACGAATCAAACATTTTTGATTTAATGTCTCTCTGTGTGTGTGTGTGTGTGTGTACGTGTGTGTGTGTGTGTGTGTGTGCGTGTGTGCGTGTGTGTGTGTGTGTGTAAAAGTATGTGAGTGTGTGTGTGTGTCAGTGAGTCTGTGGAGACGATATCTTACGAACGAATGGAGCGATTCGAATGAAATTTGGTACAAAAATCACAATCCGCGAATACTGGAAGCCTATTGTTTTTAAACGCAATCGAATGTTCAGCCCCCCCCCTCCTAAATTTTCGAGTGAAATTTTGAAAAAATCATCAAAAAATCAAATCCTTTAAGAAAGTTACGCAAATAGACATTTCTTATGTAATTTTTCCTTAGAAAACGATTGCCATAAACTTTAGAACGCTAGCATGAACCGTTCTCGAGATTTTGCACAATTTTTAAATAAATTTATTAAAAAATCCCATAAATTAAATAAAATATATTAACTGTTGAGAAACATGTTATTTTTCATATGTAATATCATGCTATAAATTTGGCGACATCATTCTCGTGGATCTAGCTCGTTCCATTCATGAGAAAAGGTATTTTGAGTAATACTTTTGTATTTGAACGCCAATAATCATTTATAACCCATAAGAATAACTTATTTCTCCGTCCATAACGCTTGGCGAGATTTTTTCGACGAATTTGGCGGAATGTCGCCAACTTGGCGACTTTTAAAATGTTGCCAAATTAACGAAAATCACGCCAAATGAATAAAAATGACGCTAAATCAATGAAAATGACGACTTATTGACGACAATTCAATATCTTGGAAAGAATATAAGTATCTATTAGAAGACAAACCTATTTCTCTTACTGTAAAAGTAGTAAATTCATTGCATTATATAAAGAAAGTCATGTGTTGCCCACACACACACATCAGATTTTTTCTTATTGAAATAAGTAAAGTACTTACATTATGTAGTATGTAGGGGAAATCATGTGCTACCCACATCAGATTTTGTATTTCGCTATATTTTACTTTACATATTCAAATTAAATTCACAACACGCTGGCAGATTAAACAACCACGCATAAATCTGAAAGTGAATTCCTGCACATCATCACCTTACATCGTTCCACAAATCCGAACGGCAAATTTAATTCCCTATTAACTTATTTAAATTCACGAATGCGACTTTGAGAGTCAGTCCACCTCTTCCACGAATTTGTTCAAATTTTGAGATAATTCACAACCCTTTAATCGCCCTGCCGCTTTTCGAACCACGGTCTGCTAAACGTGGCCTGGCACTTGTTTTTAATTAAAATAACGCATGGACTGCGGAATTTATTCAGAAACCGTGGTTGGGAGCACAGTTCTCCGTCCCGGACAGTTTGTTTCGTGAAATGCGAGCATTCGGTGTTAATATGTTCCGCGATAGCTAATTAAAATCGCAGAAATATCCTGCCGGTTATTTTGTGTTTGAAAACCTCCTGTGTGTGTAAACAGGTTAGTTATAGTTGTATAAAGTTCGTGAATTTAAAAGTGAGGTGGGATTTATTTAAAGCTTTAATTTCCTGAAATTTTATGGGATCTGCATCTTATCTCTGTATGCACTTAATATATATGCATAATTTTAGTCGAAGAAAGGAAGTATTTAATTTATAAAACTCATTATTCATAAATCTTATAACTTTTCATTTTCGAATTATTGCTTTTGTCGTCAATAAAGTATGTGGTCAGAGTAAGGCTTTTAAATGGGCTGACTAACGAAACCGCCATTTTTACTCTAACAAGTCCTGTTAATTCTTCTTCTTCTTCTTTGACCCAGACCAACACCCGAAGGTGTAAGATATCTATTTGGATGGCCGGGTAGTCTCACCCAATTTAGATCGGAACACAATGGGGGCGGAATCCACAGGAACTGTACCCGTCTTCCCCTATCACCAACCCCTCGGAAAGACTTACGGACCCACATATTTAAAGTGTCCGTACTCCGCGTGAACACGGGGACAATTTGGGAAGAAGTCCAGTCATTTGTCGTTTGCCTGTGGTGTGCTATTTCAATGGCGCGCATATGTTACATGGATGATATCTGATACATAATTAGGCGGCAGAATGGGTGTCAACGCTGCCAAATATTTGTACTAATCATTTAAAAAAAAAGTCCAGAATATTCAGATTTCCCTGAGATCCTAAACAAGAAAGATTAATCATGCATAAAGCATTGATTATGAAACACTTTCCAATGCAATTTTATTGCCAAATATTTGTATACTAATCATTCAGAAAAAAGTCCAGAATATTTAGATTTCCCCTAGATTCTAAGCAAGAAAGATTAATCATGCATAAAGCATTCATTATGAAACATTTTCCAATTCAATTTTATTGAAACATCTCTAAAATGCGATACATTCAGAGGTGGTACTTTTTAAATTATCAGAGTACAATAATTTATTTTACTTGAAAACATAAAATTTTATCAAATAAGGCAATACTATAAAATAGTCAGCTTCTGTCTGCAAAATCAATGAATATTTCATATCACTTACATTCCAGACTCCAGAGCTAACTAATTTTGCGTTAAAAAAATTCAACAATTTTTACATAACTCATCTTACAGTCGTTTGATTTATTTACATTCTGCATACGTTAAAATTAGGCTATGTTGTAGAAATAATCAAAGTTTAGTGATCATTTAAAATCATAAATATTGTAATTGCGTAGGCGCAGAATTTAGATACACAGATAATGTGCAAAAATAAAGCAGTTTTAGGACGAATGTAACACAAAATAAATATATTTAAAATCCTTAAAAATCACGATTTTCACTAAATGAAAACAAATGGATGCCATATATGATTTTGCAATGAGTCACGTGACCTCTTCATAAAATATGGGTGTAATTATTATTTCAATCTTTATTTAAAAAACGACTTAACATATTTTGATGAAATTTTTTTACACATTTTACATGATAATTTGAATATTTTCTAAACTTTTCAAAGCAATTTGTGAATTTTAATTCCGCTTAGAAAATATTTGAAAAATTAAGTCCCATAGGGTTCAATGTATTTAATTTTTTCAACCCAGGTGAAATCCAAAACTAATAGGGTGATATTATTTTTTTTACATTCTCTTATGTCCCACAGACCGTCTCAACAATATACTAAAATTTCATTTTGATAAAGTCGTTTTTATGGCAGTTATCGTGCGAACGGACAGATGGGCAGACAGACAGAATGAACAAAGTCATAAACACTTTACAACTATGCTGGAAAGTGTTAAATAAAGGACGAGAAAGAAACCCCCTGTTCGATGTGTACAACCATCGCTTGGACTGGGAGTCAAGATGGCCGCTGTTCCGCCAACCTGCATATTTAGGAACATTAGGTAAGGGTATCCGACTGAAATCGAAGCCTTGCGAAAATTGTAGACACTTCGGAGGTTTTTATCTCCGAACCTAAGTAATAATAATGTAAATAATGTATGTGCACATTAAATGTAAACTTGTTTCGTCAGAAATATTTGTACTAATGAATAATTGAAGATAATTTCGATATGTTGACATTTTGATCTATTTTTTCAGAAATTTTCTATTTTTCCCTAGATAGCTTTTGCTTCGCTTTGCTTAGTTTCGCTTGAAATATATTCTAAACTTTAAAATATAGATATAAATAGTAAGCGACAAAAATGTTTATTATAAAATTTAGCTTCAATATCAATATTTTATTTTCATAAAGCTCTTATAGTTTTCGAGCAATCATCTCGTCAAGTTGATTGAAAATGTTTCGTTTTCAAATTTTTAATGCTTACATCTCGAAAAATAAAAGTGATAGCTATAAACAGTAAGTAAACAGTTTGAACCCTTTAAAAGCTCTATAAGGATATATAATTGTTGTACATCATGAATTCGTTGTTATACATGAAAACGGCAATAGCTGTGGTGTGTTTGCCACGAAGAGTTTTACTGGTGTAAGTGGCATAACTATCTAAAAGTATTGGGCTCCTATATATATATATATATATATATATATATATATATATATATATATATATATATATATATATATATATATATAATTTTCTGATTTGTAATTCAATTGACTTATTTTTCTCCTTCCACTAGCCAGTAGACAGTTCCAATGGTGTCTATAGTTAAATACTATCGCCATTGTCAGAAACTGGCTATTCTATCGGTTTTAATTCGAATTGTATGGCTGTCCTGATGAGAATGCAATTTCGAACTAACCGCCATTTTTTGTGTAGTTTCAATTTATTGTTCTCTATGTCTTAATATTTTATCTTGAGCTAATTATTATTGCCTTTTCTCATTTTTGCCGTGTTTTATTTTTATTTTTATTTAAATTTATATTTATATACTTTTACTTGTGAATTTTATATCCTAATATTCTTCTCATCCCCCTTTACCATTGTAGTGATATGTTACCTTCTATCTTTATCCTTAGTCTTGGTCTATAGTTACTCATTTGTAACAGATATGCTAGTGATGGGTTTTTTTGTACATACAGTAGTTTATGCGTAATTTTCGCTTAAAATCTTTCAATTTATATATATATATATATATTATATTTATATATATATTATATATATATATATATATATATATATATATATATATATATATATATATATATATATATTATGTATATATTATATATATATATATATATATATTATATATATATATATATATATATATATATATATATATATATATATTATGTATAGGGGACACCGGGGTAAGATGACGAGCTGGGCAAGATGACGAATCACAGTTTTAACGACTTTATCCTTAGGTGGCAGCACTGGACGAGCATAGGTACAACCCCCTGTATCAGAGCAACTAATCGCATGCGGAAGGCCCCATTCTTGCTACACATACAATTTATATTCTTAGTCAAACTTTATTAAGGGCCGTGAAACTATTTTCGACTTGTACTAAATAAGCTTGAGCTACTTAAATATAAGTCATAAAATTATAATATAATTTATGGCTACCCTTTATAGTATTAAATATTCAGCTAAGCTATCATAGTTTTAATCTGATGCATAGTTTACTGTACACCAGCCATGTTGTTTCGTTTAGTCATTTTGAGCAAGATGACGAAGTTCGGCGGGGGCAAGATGACGAAAGTCGTCATCTTCCACAAATGAAAACACGCCTATTTCTTTAGGTGCTAATGATAGCGACACTGAAAGTGTAGATAATCCCAACTGTGAACAAATTCCGGGATCACGATGCCCTCCTCTTCCTTCAATATTCAACTTTAAACCCTTACCATAAGTTAAAAGATCAACAAAAAAGAGAAGAAAAATGTCATCCAGTGTTTTAACAAGTTCACTAATAAGAAATGTGTTGCTTGAGAAACAAATTTCAAAGGATGAAAGGGAAAAAAAAAAGAAAATACAGAGAAATAAAAAGAAAATTGCTAAACAATTGCGTTTCGGGGTAAGAGCAGATCAAAAGAGTGAGGATATTAACTGCCCAGCTTGTGATGAACTTTATATTGATCCACCCAACGAAGACTGGATACTGTGCTTGCTCTCAATGCGTAGCTTGGTGGCATGAAAACTGTACTGGATGCGAAGGAAGGAAATTCATCTGTGACTTTTGTAAATGACATAATTCATTTATGATTGTACACCTTTAAACTCTAATAGTGTTTTGCACGTTCTTTAAATACCTCAAAAGTCTTGTTAGGTCAAAATTTACGAGTTGTCATCTTGCCCCATATTGAAAGTCATCTTGCCCCAGCACTAGGGCAAGATAATTTTTTTTGACAATATGTTAAAACATGTTTTTGTATAGTTTAATTTGGGAAATTATTCGATATAATTTTTTTTATTAATAATGTAACGTATGAATAACTTATTTATGTTGCAAAAATATGCATTATAAGTTTTACGAATTAAAAAAAAATCAAGTTTGTTAACATCGTCGTCTTACCCCGGTCTCCCATATATATATATATATATATATATATATATATATATATATATATATATAGATATATATATATGTATACATATACATGTTTTGTATATAAGAATATTAAATACTACTCAGTTTTGTCCATGAAGTAGTAAGAACGAAATTGGTTTCTTGTCTTCTATAACATTCAACCTTTGTGGAAAAAAGTTAATGTGAAAAGAAATAGTTGTTTAAAAAGGATTAATAAAGAAAAATATGATTATTACATTTCTTTTAACATTTTCATGGAATTGAACAGAATCGTCCTAAATCTGGAAATTAAAATTTTTAAAATAGGACTTATACCTTTGGTTTGTGATTTGTAGCTTCCAGTGCTGCTCGAGTAACACTGCAACACAGCTAACAATTTGAGCAAGGTCGTTTGGAAAGCTTACCTAGCACTTCACTAGCATTTTGCTCAAGATTCAAAAAATTTCGGAATGGAAAAAATTGAATCAAGCAGTAAAAGTCGATCAATTGATCAGGAAATGTAATATAGCACTGGAGCTAATGAAAGAAGATGAATTATATGATAATGGCTTTAGTACAATTATAGCAAACCTATATTAATGTCATATATCGTTTGTGAGAACAATAAATTCGACTAAGAGCTTTTTTAATACATGTTAATACAAAAATTTCGGAAAAAAAAATTTCATTACCAAATAAAAGTCGATCGATTGATCAGGACGTGTGAAATAGCACTGGAGTTAATGAAATAAAATAAAGGAAAATTTGAGAATGGCGTTGATACAATTATAGCAAACCTATATAAATGTCATATATCGTTTGTGAGAACAATAATTTCGACTAAGAGCTATGTTTATACAAAAATTTCGAAATGAAAATAATTGAATCACTAAGTAAAAGTCGATCGATTGAGAAGGAAGTGTTGTTGTTGAAACCCAGACCGTCCGACCTACCAGAAAGGTGTAAGGTTACTGTTTGGACGGTCGGGAAGTGCCACCCAATTTAGACCGGAACCCAGTGGGGGAGGCATCCACAGGGACCGTACCCTCCTTCCCCTACCACCAACCTCTCGGAAGGACTTTCGGACCCACATGTTTAACGTGATCGTACTCCGCATGAACACGGCGGCAGTTTTGGCAGTGGCTGGAATCGAACCCGGGCCTACCGAGTGCAACTCCAGCGCGCTAACCAATGGGCTACCGCGCCCCTTGAGAAGGAAGTGTGAAATAGCACTGGAGATAATGAAAAGAAAATATGAGAATGGCGTTAATGCAATTATAGCAAACCTGTATTAATGTCATATATCGTTTGTGAGAACAATAAATTCAACTAATGGAGATATGTTAATACAAAAATTTCGGAATGAAAAAAACTGTATCTTGAAGTAAAATTCGATCAATTGATCAGGATGTGTCAAAAATCCAGACCACTCGACTGACCCCAGGGTTTACAGTAGGAGTTTGAGGGGCCGGGAACATGATCAGGAGGTGTGAAATAGCACTGGAGGTAATGAAAGAAAATAAAGGAAAACATGGTAATGGCGTTATTATAATTATAGCAAACTTATATTAATGTCATATATCGTTTGTGAGGACAATAAATTCGACTAAGAGCTATGCTAATACATGTTAATACAAAAATTTCGGAATAAAAAAAAATTGCATTACAAAATAAAAGTCGATCGATTGATCAGGAGGTGTGAAATAGCACTGGTGCTAATGAAAGGGAAATATGAGAACGGCGTTAATGCAATTATAGCAAATCTATATTAATGTCATATATCGTTTGTGAGAACAATAAATTCGACGTAGAGCTATGCTAATACAAAAATTTCGGAATAAAAAAAATTGCATCACGAAGTAAAATTCGATCGATTGATCAGGATGTATCAAAAACCCAGACCACTCGACTGACCCCAGGGTTTACAGTAGGAGTTTAAGTAGCCGGGAACATGATAAGGAGGTGTGAAATAGCACTGGAGATAATGAAAGAAAATAAAGGAAAATATGAGAATGTCGTTAATATAATTATAGCAAACCTATATTAATGTCATATATCGTTTGTGAGAATAATAAATTCGACTAAGAGCTATGTTATTAAAAAAAATTCTGAATGAAAAAATTGTATCACGAAGTAAAATTCGATCGATTGATCAGGAGGTGTAAAAGAGCACTAGAGCTAATGAAAGAAAATAAGGAAAATGTGATAATGGCGTTAATACAATTATAGCAAACCTATATTACTATCATATATAGTTTGTGAGAACAATAAATTCACCTAAGAGCTATGTTAATACAAAAAATTCGGAATGAAAAAAATTGTATCACGAAGTAAAATTCAATCGATTGATCAGGATGTGTCAAAAACCCAGACCATTCGACTGACACCAGGGTTTACAGTAGGAGTTTAAGTGGCCGGGAACATGATCAGGAAGTTTGAAATAGCACTGGAGGTATTGAAATAAAATAAAGGAAAATATGAGAAGGGCGTTAATATAATTATAGCAAACCTATATTAATGTCATATATCATTTGTGAGAACAATAAATTCGACTAAGAGCTATGTTTTTACAAAAAATTCTGAATAAAAAATTGCATCACGAAGTAAAAGTCAATCGATTAATCAGGAGGTGTAAAAGAGCACTGGAGCTAATGAAAGCAAATAAGGAAAATGTGAAAATGGCGTTAATACAATTATAGCAAACCTATATTACTATCATATATAGTTTGTGAGAACAATAAATTTGACTAAGAGCTATGTTAATACAAAGTGCTTTAGATAACCAGAACAATAGTTGTTTTTGAACAACAATGGTGCATATGCATTGCCAATATTTTATTTACTGGAAACTACTTTAGAAATAGGAAATATTTGATTATTTCTCTGATTAAATGATGAACGCAAACAACGAAATTTATTGAAACTATTAAATTTTTCCATTTCCAGAAATGACCGTCAAGTTTTGATGGACACCAGAGATATTCCTCGTCAAAATATTCGGGATACAATAAAGGAAACAAGAAAATTTTTTAAAGTTATTTCTGTCGTTTCAGTAGAATTCTAGCATGCTTTCAGCGTCGTGAATAATATAGCTACAGTAAAACGTTTTGACTTACTGATAAAAAATATCAATCAGTTCACGCGATAATAAATCTGCTTGGAAAACCCTTATATGGTAGGGCTGCAGCAACGTTCATAAAATCGCGGATAGTGCAAATACACTGCAATTCCGCAGAATAAAGAGTGGAGTGGAGTGAAGAAGAAAGCTAAATCTGACAAAATGTATTCTTACAATCAAAAAGTAATTTGGACTTTCATATAATTTAGGTCTATATAGTCAGTAGCCAAGGGAATTTCTTGAGTTCCCTCTGAAATGTCTATAGTATGAATAAATAAATTGATATGCACTCTTTTACCAATAAAGGAAAAATATTGTCTAATATCCGTCTCAATCAACTCATATGTGTCAAATATAAATTAATTTCGTTGTTGATACTTTTGAGAAAGTTATGTTATTTTCAAATTACACTTTTTTACCTAAATCTTTTATTTCAAATATTTCTCACCTACGGAAACGCTTGTTAATGGCTTATTTTCACATTAAACATTCATGGTATGTGAATCTACTATCTATCAGAATCGTTTCAATAACTGCTATTTCCTATGCTTATTATATATATATATATATATATATATATATATATATATATATATATATATATATATATATATTCACGAAACGCTTCCTCTGGTTCCACTGAACTGAGTGTTATTAAATTAGAATTACACCACCAAAGAAAAGCATATGATAAGAGCAGCAGATTTTTTGCGCTGGTAAAAGGCTGCAACTATAACGCATTTTTTATTGCATTTTTATTGCATTTTTTTACAGGTAACTGTAACGGTACTTCAATTACTGATTAATAAAGTTGCTGCAACTTTTTATTATATTTTCAAAATACCAATGGTGTTTTGGGGAAAGGTAAATTTTTCCCTTCCGTTGAAGCAGAAGAATCATATGATAAGAGCGATAGATTTTTAGCTGTGGTAAAACGTATATCTGTAACGTTCAGTTATTCCATTTTTTACAGATAATTATACTGGTACTTCAATTACTAATTAGTTGCGGCAACTTATTTTCTATACTTTCAAAACATCAATGGTAATTTTGGGGAAGACTAATTCCTTATTTCCTCTAAAGCAGAAGAAGCATATGATAAGAATGACATATTTTGAGAGGCTGTAAAAGGCTGTGTCTACAACATTCAGTTATTCACTATTTTCACAGATAACTGTAACGGTACTTCAGTTACATATTAATAAAGTTGCGGCAACTATTTCTTTAAACTTTCAAAGTCCCAATCGTGATTTTCGAGATAGTCAGGTCAGTATTTCCCCAGAAGTAGAAGGAGCATATAATAAGCGTGGCAGATTTTTAGCGGTGGCAGAAAGTGACAAACAGAACAAACTCCATTTTGGATTGACATTCAGTAATGAAGTGTTCCTTAAAAGTCTTAGCAAAACATTCTTCATTAATTTACCTCTTCTTTGCGAGATGTCAGACATCCAGGTGTTTGAATAAGCGTCGTACTTAGATATGGCGTTTAATAAAAACTCATTAAATTCCATAAACCTCATCAAAGTTTAATTGCTGGATCAAGCCTCAAAGTTCCGATAAGATTGGAAAAAAATAAAATATAAAACCTAATAAATTTTATTTTTTTAATTTTATCATCAAATCCATACATATTTTTTGTTAGACATGCATAATGTTAATATATATATATATATATATATATATATAAATAAAATACATTTTAATAATGTAAATTAATTTAAAATTAAAAAACACATTTAAATACATTTAAAAATTTTTAAAAATAATAAAAATAATTCAAATAAATTTAAAAAAAATAAATTTTAAGCATTTTAATTGAACTGAAATAAATGCTAATAAGTTAAATTAAAAAAATAATTTTAAACTAAATGAACATTAATTTAAAAAAAATTCCCAAAATATAAAATTAAAATCAATTTTTAAAATGCTTAATGTATTTAACTGTCACACAACTTTTCTTTGAAAGATTTTCAAATAATTTCTTCGTGCTTCCAGCGGCAACCTAGCAAATCCGGCTCGAGGGAAGGCAACAAAGGTATAAGAAACAAAATGGCTGAAATGGCGGTTCAGAATCTCAGGAGTCCCTCTTGGGTAAAATGATCTTTAATGGTTCTCCAGAAAAGGAGGAAAAAATCATTGGTCTTTATGAGGGAGATATATCGAGATGATGGAAACCGTGTTGTACTTTTTCTATACAGAAAAGATTTGGCTTTTCAATAAATCTGTTAAAGAGGAAAGGTCTTTTCATAGTTCCCGACGTTAAAACACCCCAAGGGCGTTACCATGGCAGAACGGTGAACGAAGCTCACCTCTAATAGAACTGAAATGAAGAAAATGTTACTGGAACTCTTATTTAGATTAATGGTTCCATCTTTTTTTATATGTAATTAATGGTATTGTAACATGAGAGTATCGCTTAAATTTTGGAAATCTGTGGACAAAACCTTATAATGGACAGATATAATATTATCTGACACAAAAAATGTAATATGGACAGCATATGACTTTACCTACAAGCTCAATTTATTTATATATATTTTTTTTCTTTGTTTCAACTTGTTTAGTTAAAATTACATGAAGTTCTCAGTCTTATATAATTTATTTTATTGATTTATTAATTAATATATTGATAATTAATTGATTAATTAACTTATTAATTGTAAATTTGCTTAATATTGATTATATAAATTTTATCCTTATCTAAAATGCCTATTATGAAATATTGTCAAAAACACTTTTATTTCCTTTTGACATTTTTGCATAATATTGATTTTATATAATGGTAAGATTTATATAGTATTTTTGTAATTGGATCTATTTGCACCCTCATTATGTTTCGGCAATTCAGCATATCAATTTTGATAATGATAAGATAATTTTATATATTATTTATATATATATATATATATATATATATATATACATATATATATTTTATATAGTATTTTTTTAATTAAATCTACCAACATCATTATTTTCCTTCGACAATTTTGCATTGTATCAATTTTGATAATGATAAGATTTATATAATATTTTTTCCAGTTGAATCTACCTACACCATCATTTCCCTTCAACAATTTTGAATTATATCAATTTTGTTAATGATCACATTTATATATCATTATTTTGAATTGAATCCGTCTGCATCACCAATTTAGTTCAATTTTATGTGCGGAGGGGGCGGTAGAATAAAAACAAATTTTCATTTTTACTCAATTGTTGTAAAAATAATAAACAAACACGTCTGAAACAACTTTCAGTGATACATCAACCCAACCCAACTTCAGGAAAAATAACACGGACGTTTCTGGCTGATTAATGTACAATTATACAAAGATGTAAAAGGATGGAAATGAAAGCAATAAAATATTAAGTTTTAAATTATAGAGATCATCCAGACAAAAAAAGAAATACCCATTTTTTCAGTTACTCTGTAATAAACATGAAGTTTTATTATTAGTAAACGAGTAGTACCAACTTTAGAACACTAGCAGGAACCGTTTTTGAGATATAGCTTGCTATCAAATAAATGTATCGAAAAGTTACATAACATTAAAATAAGTAGCAAATATCTTTAAATACGTTGACTTTGGTGATAAATATTGCCAACTTGGCAGCAATTTGAAAATTTTGCTAAATTGACGAAAATATCGCCAAATTGGCGAAAAATGACAATTAACGAAGATGACGCTAAAATTAGTAAGAATCCAATATTTTCTAATGATTAAGATCATTTAAAATACATTTTTTTTTTAGAAGTTGTTGGCAATATATTTAATTGTCCAGTTAGATTCTACAAAATTTATTAATTTGTAATTGTCAGTTAGATTTTTACAAAATATGAGTCAATTGGGTACTTCAAAATAATCTTAACCATTGTCATCTAGAAAACAGCACAATGTTGATGTGCAAATCGACGGTAAAAGCATTCATTCTGCCATAGATTTTGTGCACCATTAGTTCGTTGGGAAAGAAGTTAGGCCATTACATTATGTGGCGAAAGTTATGTGCTGTTCACATCAGATTTTTATTTTATAAATGAGTGTGTATAGGCTGTAATAATAGAAATCTATGGCACTCTTCTCTCCCGAGTCACCAAAATATTCGAAACTCCTTCGAAATTATACTTGCTCAATGCACAATGCTTTCACTTGCTCAATGCTTTCACAATGAAACACAAAATGCCTTTCCCAAGATACAAAAGTGCTGTTGGAGAAGGGAAAGAATTTATTTCAAAACCAATCGGAATATTAGTCAGATAAAATCAAAGGGGTACCTTAAAGAGCTTCGTTGGTAAGCAGCATCAGACAAAAACAATATATATATGTATATATATATATATATATATATATATATATATATATAATTGAAGAATTTTTATTTTACTTGTATTATATATACCTGAGATTGATTGATCATTAATAGAAAATGTTCTGTATAGCAAAAGTGAAAGGAAGATGGACTGAAATGTAAATGTGACATCAAAAAGACTATACGACAAGCTGTTGAATATTTTAAAAGAAACATGATAAGTAAACATTATAAATAAAACAGGTAATAAATTGGTATAAAATACCCCTTTTCCCCTGTTCCATATATAAGTTAAGGAATGGAATAGGAATTACATGTGATGAAGATGTGTGAAAAAAAAAATTAACTACACATTAAAGTAGAAGTATTTTTATAAACATCATATATGTAATGCAGGTACTTAAGGTACTAATCCCCTTGTGCCCTGCATAAACATACATGGTGTAAATGCAAGAAATGTGTTTAAGATGAAGAGTTGCAAAACAGAAACTTTGTTTTGCATGATGAGCTAGGTCTTTTCTAGCTCCCCCAAAAAATGTTGAAATTGAATAAATTGAAAAGCATTTCCGAAACCATGCACGTTATCAAGAGTAAATTGTATTACAGAAAAATTGCACATCATGGCCCGATGTAGAAGAAAATATAAATTGGATCAGATTTATAAGAAATCAAATATAAAAATCAAATATAATCAAGTATACCAGCGCATGGCTAAGTATTTATAGTAGAATACAATGTAATGAAAAGGTATAAGAATATAATAATATAATAAAATATTTACCCCTTGTGCTGCTTAACAGTGTAGACTACGCGATACTGACTAAGCATTTTAACTCAAAAGAGGTTACAGTTAATTCTATATACTAAGATTTCAACTGTTGGGAGTGAAACATGGAGATGAAAAATTATTTAAAATTGTTTGAGAATGATCTGTCAATATGTTGCTGTAATTGTAGCAGGGTGTTGAATTTAAAATTAAAATGTATTTTAATGAAGAATATATATATATATATATATATATATATATATATATATATATATATATATATATATATATATATATATATATATATGTATATATATATATGTATATATATATATATATATATATATATATATCTATATATATATATATATATACGAGTCTTCTAGTCTCCTTCCATCTTCAGACTAAGAGAAACAGACAATTGAGCTGGTGCAAGCAGCTTATACAATATGTTTCATGTAGCATTAAAGCAAATGAATAGTAGTAAAAAACAACATATTAGCAAATTATTGAAATATAATTAAAAGAAAAGTGAAAGCTAAATAAGAAAAACTACGAATTTTTTTTATGCTAAGAAATTGCTGAAAAATAACACGTGCAGACAATGACTTTCACCTGAGATCACAATCAAGCCTTTTTAGGTGATTATATTAACAATGCATAATTATATAGGTGATTATATTAACAATACATAATTATATTTTAGAAAATTTCTCAATTAATTAACAGCTTCTCTACTAATAAATGCTAATAATAAAATTATTTGTAATTATTATACATTAATATCGATGTATAATAGCATTATAAATTGTCACAAGCAACTATTAGTTTACAAATATAGCTATGTAATTAATTATTTATTAATAATTTATATATATTAATATTTATAATATTAAAGTGTATAATATAAGTTTGTAAATCGTAAATGATAATTATTAATAGGCTTTGTAGCACATAAACTTTAACTCAATAAAACATAATAGTGCTGCCCAATAAGAAAAAAAATACCGTATTTAGTTGTAATTAATTAAAAAGAAAATAAAGACTAAAATGAAATATTTTTGTGCATTCCACTCCGCCCTCTCTCTAAGAAAAAGTTTACAGTTATCTCCTACTTCATGACTGTTAAACCTCTACTAAAATTCACTTGTGCCTTCTTGGATTTCGTTTACTTGAAAAATTCATTTTTAACACGTCGCATCCTCAGGAATTTTTTCGATGTCAATAAAACTTTTATTTAATCTAAGTAAAATTTTCAAATGATAAATAAACTACTATTCAATAATTTTTATTCGTTTTATTTAACTAAATCAATATAAACTTAAATGTTTATTTATCTAGGAGAGAAATTGGATTGACAGGTTGAAGGACTGAACATATGGTTGAAGGACTGAACATATAAGTATGATTGTTGAGATTTTTAACGGAACTGCTGCCATCTAGGAGACAATAATAGAAGTTATTATAAAAACTAATTTAAAACGATTTAGTATATATTAAAAACCATAGATGGCACCACTACTTTATGAATAGTGGAGTCCCTATATACACAGAATAGGACTGTGTATATAGGGATTAGTCTGTGCCTATATAATAGGGACTGGAATGAAAAATGAGGTTTCTAATGAAAAATACAGTCAAGCAATATATTTGCGTCAACAGTGTGATTGAACTGTTACAATAGAAAATACATTTTGGCACTTCATTTTTTTTTTTAATCTTCTGGTATCATTAGAAAAATTACTTTGGTTTTCATAGGAATTTGAAAACATGTCGCATATTTGTAGTCATAACATCGCCACTACTACTGCCAAAAGGATTTTCATGTTTATTTTACAAAATTCATATTAAAATTATTGTATTCGTTTTAGGTATGTTAATTTTACCCTGACAAAAAAAAAAAAGCATGAATGAAAGCATCGAGAAAAACATCGAGCTCTGCTTGCAATAAAAATATAAAATTAATCAAAATATAAATAACTGTAAAATGTATATAAATAATCAGCTTATATTGTTTAAGAGCAGTGGAAAACGGAATTCCATAAAAGAAACAAGGTTAACAATTATGCTATTTTTTATTTTTCGTAAATGTGATGTACTTTGGCACCTTTTACTATTTTGCCTACCGCAATTGCTACGTATTTCTATCTCTCTTATAATTAGTTATCTTGCAACGTTATCGTTTTCATGGAGAACAAAAACTATTGTAAGAAATTAATTTTTAAATATTTTGAAACATTATCTTAAACTGTGAAATTTATATAGAACCTTAAGTAGGGACCGATACCCCTCAAATAACATTATATATATATATATATATTTCAGATCAATGCATAGAAGGGAATGGTTAACTGTTGTACATCATATTCAGCTTTATAGAATTTGTACAATAACTTTCAGAACAACTCTTATGAAATCGAACATCGATTTTTGGATTTCAAAGAATCCAGACAGCCTGTAGCACCCCTTAAACAAAAAGTAAAATTCTTTACACAATTTCGTAACATGTAGACAAATATACAAAGTCTAACTTAATTTTAATTAACTTAATTAATCATGATATTTACCAATTTAATTTACCCACAATATTTACCAACATTAACTAATTTAATTATCCATGATACAAACTCTAAATTTTTCTATTTCTCGTATTATTATTATCATCAAGTATTGTTATTATCAAGTTAATACAAATCGGATAAAAATGAGAATATTTTAATAAGTACTACAGTTCGAGCATAATACAGTCACGTTATACAAAATCTAACTTCTTCATTTTTGAACTGGTCATATAATGTTAATTTCGCATATAAAATTGCGTATTCATACGTTAAAATTAGTATACTGAACACGCGCATGCCCATATTGACCACGATATGGGCCTTGTGTTCATTGCCTTGTATTCAAAGAACTACAACAACGTTTACCTGCAGCCAAACACGTAGCGAGGAAATTTTTCGGGGGAGGGGGGGGGGCACATTTTCTAAAGAAAGCATAACAATATGTTTAAAATAAAACTTATTTATAATTGATCTTGCATGTATATCCATCTCACAATACATTTAGGTATGTCCTAAATAACAGATGTTGGAAAAGTCTGTTTTTTTTAGGAGATGACCTAAGAACAAATTTAAAGTACCGAAATTCCGGGTGCCCCTTGCTACGTCCCTGACTATAGCATTCTATTAATTGCAAGTATCAGTTGATGACTAGCGTAAAAAATTAAAAACCGATTCACAGATGCTGGTATCTGGAGTAAGACTGCGATTTCTATAATAAAATTCTTATATAAAAGAGATTGAATAATTCACAGACTCGCATTGAATATTGTCAAATAGTCAGTTTTCTTTTCAATTCAATGTTTTTAGAAAAATAATAGTTTAATTCTAAAGAATTTGTAAACAACTAAAGTTTAAATATTTATTAAATATCCAATAATTCAATGTGCAGTTTTAAACATTTTAATATTAAATGATATTTCTTTATCTTTTAAAAAAACTAGCGATGTTTGAACATCGCAAGTTTAGGTTTATCATTGTATCCAAAATAAATAAAAAGGCAATAAGCATCGAGGATGTTCCATCCATGAGAAAGAAAAAACCTAATTAATTCGACCCATCAATTAATCTGTCGTTTCTTTAGAAGCCGGGTGGATTCTGTCTAATTGACCGAAAATGGAGGAAGCCTATCTTTATCTCTGTTTAGATTAAATTCTAAAAACTAAAGCTTGTATAATACTGTGGCATTTGCGAGTGGCATGTGTACAGTGGCAGCGAGTCAGGTAACAGCGGATTATTGGCTTTTCATGTCGGATTGCCTTTCTTTTTCGAACTAGTCAGGTCGCCAGTCAACCAGCAAAAATTAATTTTAAGGCTTATCGCATTTTTTATGAGAGTAACATGGATAAATGCCTGACCGAGATGTATAAACTGTAAACAACAGAAAATTGTGCACATTAAGATTTAAAACCACTTAATAAAATGAAGTACAATTTCACTGTCGTAGGGCAGGTGTATCCTATGGTCATATGACGCGGGTTCGGGTCGAGTAGCAGGTCGGTCAGCGATTTTCTTTATTGCGGGTGGGGGTAGTGTCATACAGGATCGCACAGGTCTCTAGGAGGGTTCCAGCCCTACGTTTTGCTCTTTATTATTTACATTTTTAAGTTGATTTTTTATATAAAAACGAAAATGTCTGCTAATTTTTTAACAACACCTTTCACAAAAATTGGCTTTTGAAACTTATGTAATTAGCTCAAAATTTCGTTAATATGCAATAAAATCCCTTTTCACAAGAATCCCTTCTCATCCCTTTTCCTAACATTTCAACAACATGTTTTGCGAAAATTAGTTTTTGAAACTTATGTAATTAGCTCACAATTTGGTTAACATGCAATAAAATCCCTTTTTACAAGGTTAAATTCCTGAAAATTTTCTCTCAGGGCGAGGGGGTGCCACATCCCCAGAACCCCAATCCTCCCCTCATTTGGAAAATTAATTTGGAAAATCCATCCGTGAACACTGTCATATCTATATTTTTTAATATTGATGTTTATAGTTGAGCTGCATCTCATTTTTCGCTGGCAAGCCTAATCTCTATTCAATCTTCCTACTACGAGTTTTCTCTTCCGGTTGAAAATGAACTCTGTACGTATTTCAACCACAGTATATTACGTATAACTTGGCTCAATTTTATTTGCTCGTATCTGTTTTAAAACCATTTACATATTCAACTTCAAGATATGTATGCAAATTCAGATATACAAGTGCCTTTTGTGGCAGTTTATCTGTCAAGAGAAAATTAAATAAACCTTTTATGATATATTATTTGTTCAATCATAGTACGTTTTACAAAAATTATTTTGCCAAGTTTTTATTCATTTACTTTTTTTTCATAAAATTTAAATGCAATGATATCTTGTTATCTCTCTGAAGTTGGAGCATTTATATCTTCTAAAGTAACAAGCTACAAGGTATAACAGTCCCAAGCCCCAGGTACGTAAAGAGATCACGCAACATCCATCTTGCCATGGGGGGCAATTTAAGAAAGTGAGCCATTATTTTTACCTGATGGTGAAGCGAAACTGCCCACCTTTGTTTATATCCGTGTTAAAGCACAATTAAATTATTTTGAGACGTGTGTCTTTTTATCCGTAAGTGTCTTTTTGTAGTGGAGGATTTCTATCAAGAAAATAAAGTAATTGAGAATGGTGTTCAACTCTTATATTTGATACAGAAACAAGTACAATATTATGGGAAATAAAGGAGTTTACAAAATATTTGTTTTTCAGTAACTTCCCAGTAACCAAGAAAGCTGGAATTCTGTACAGTAATAGTATAGGCCGCAGGATAGAACCTAATGGAGAGGGATTTTCGATGGAGACGGAAAAATAGGCTTCATCAAAGAGCCTTTCCATAAGTCCCCTAGGCGACCTAAAATGTTGAATGCATACTTATAGTATTTGATTTCACTTTCTCTCCGAGGGGCAAACAAAATAGAGGAGGGAATAGATAAGTCTTTCTAGAGCTTTCTGAAACCCCCAATGGCTTAAAATGTAGAAACCGTGCCCACTTACAGCATTGATAGAACATAACCTAACTGCGTAAGTATTCGTTCCATTTAATAATTATGTTTAATAATAATTATGTTAAGCGCTATTTTCATAGAATTTGAGGCAATAGCAACCCTTTTTTCACATATTTGACTGTCCAGCAATACTTGAGGCTTTGCAAAGCATTGGGGAATTTCCTTTCCAGGGAAATTTTTATAATGAGAAGATTGTGGATCTCGCTAAGGCAGTAATATCTGCACATGATTCAATTTGACCTCTTATGGACACGACACCCACCAAGCGCTATACGTAGTTAAACAAAATAAAAAAAATTAAAAAATTAAGTGGTGTGTAACTCAACTCGACTTTCGTATAAAAGTATCCATTATTATTATTATTATTATTATTATTTTTTTTGCAAGAAAAATTTTGAAAAGTCTCTATTGTTGGTCCATATGATACTAATTGTAGCGTGGTTACCCTTTGTTTTAAAGGGATTGAAAAACTCTTTCGATTAATACCAAGTATGATAATGAACCCCTCTGGGAAGTAACTTGCTTACCGAGTATGGGGGGGGGGGGGAAGGGTAATTACGTTACGAACATAAAAAATGTATCGCGGCTATTTTTCGCTACTCGGGATCTTTGAAGCACTGAGCCATACATAATCCGTTTTATACCATAATTATGTCATTTCGAAGTTTTTGACCGAATTTCAAAAACTTCTTTCTAGTTCTAGATTTTTCGTTAAAAAAGACGGATGAAAAATGGGTTAAAAGAAATTATTGTGAATGCATATATTGACATCAAAATCTCGAGATCAAAAATTATTGTGAAAACAATACTTTCTCTATACTACATCCTATAATACGAGAAAATAAAATTCGCAGCTGAAATTTTTGAGAGCGATAGTTTCCCTGCCTTTTACAAACTGAAATACTAGTAGAATATAAGACTGATATATTCTAAAGACTGGTTATATGATTGCCAAAACAAACCGAAATTGGCTGCCTGATAAATTGGAAGATTACAGAAATTCATATGTTCAACAGAGCAACTCTCAGGAACAACATCAAATCCTTACTACAAAAATACAAAACCCTTATTTTAAACTCACAGAAAAAATCTAAAAAATACGATTTGCGAATACACACAAGCTTCTTATAAATGCCTCGGATCTTGCAACATCCCACATAAAAGCTGCAAATCTCTCTCAGTTATCTGAACTCGCATACATTGGAAGATTACAGACATTCATATGTTCAACAGAGCAACTCTCAGGAACAAAATCAAATCCTTACTACAAAAATACAAAACCCTTATTTTAAACTCACAGAAAAAATCTAGAAAATACGATTTGCGAATACACACAAGCTTCTTATAAATACCTCGGATCTTGCAACATCCCACATAAAAGCTGCAAATCTCTCTCAGTTATCTGAACTCGCATACATTGGAAGATTACAGACATTCATATGTTCAACAGAGCAACTCTCAGGAACAACATCAAATCCTTACTACAAAAATACAAAACCCTTATTTTAAACTCACAGAAAAAATCTAAAAAATACGATTTGCGAATACACACAAGCTTCTTATAATTGCCTCGGTTCTTGCAACATCCCACATAAAAGCTGCAAATCTCTCTCAGTTATCTGAACTTGCATTAATTGGAAGATTACAGAAATTCATATGTTCAACAGAGCAACTCTCAGGAACAACATCAAATCCTTACTACAAAAATACAAAACTCTTGTTTTAAACTCACATAAAAACATCTAAAATATACGATTTGCGAATACACACAAGCTCCTTATAAGTCCCACGGATCTTCCAACATCCCACATAAAAGCTGCAAATCTCTCTCAATTAGCTGAACTCGCATAAATTGGCAAATTACAGAAATTCATATGTTCAACAGGGAACAACATCAAATCCTTACTACAAAAATTCAAAACCCTTGTTTTAAACTCACAGAAAAAATCTAAAAAATACGATTTGCGAATACATACAAGCTTCTTATCATTGCCTCGGATCTCGCAATATCCCACATAAAAGCTGCAAATAAATCTCTCTCAATTATTTGAACTCGCATAAATTGGAAGCTTACTGAAATTCATATGTTTAACAGAGCAACTCTCAGGAACAACATCAAATCCTCATTACAAAAGTACAAAACCCTTGTTTTAAACACACTAAAAATCTAAAAATTACGATTTGCGAATACACACAAGCTTCTTATATAATTGCCTCGGATCTTCCAACATCCCACATAAAAGTTGAAGATCTCTCTCAAATATTTGATTTCCATGATAGACATCTGCTACGATAAAAGACCCTTATAAAAAGACCCAAATCTCAAAATAATTTAATTGTGCTTTTTACACTGATATAAACAAAAGGTACAGAGCAGTTTCTCTTTTCCGCCAGATAAAAAGAATTGCTCACTTTTCTAAATTGCAGCTGTCCCGCTAGATGGATGCTTCGAGTTCGTTGTGTGCCCGTGCTTGGGGCCAGTTACCGGCGAGTTTGTTACTTTAGTAGATATAAATGTAAAATGTTTAGAAAAAAGGCAAGATATCTTTCCGCCTTGAAAATACGGAAAAAACTGCATAAGATAATTTCTGATAATATGAGGAATATATATTATGAAGATTAAGAAATCGAACATGCTTATTTTTATTAAACATGATATGTTTATTTTATGGCTATTATTTAAGCCTATAAAAGACAGTAAGGCTGCATTTTTTTAAAGATTCTTTCCCTATATACATAGTATAATGTATAGAATAAAACTGCATAAAATAATTTCTGATAATATAACTGATGTATGTTATGAAGATTAAGAAATCGAACATGTTTATTTGTATTAAACATTACATGTTTATTTTATGACTAGTATTTAAGCCTGTCAAAGACAGGGAAATTAACACACTTGAAAAATTAGGCTGCATTTTAAGATGTTGTATTACTTTACCTATATACATAGTATAATGTATAGGGAAAGTATTGTGACGGGGTGGTAAATTCAAATTCGAGTTTTAGGCGGAAGAGCTCGTTTCAAGCATCCCTGAACTCGAATCGGTAGGTCTGTGTGTGTGTAAGTATGTGTGTGTGTGTAAGTTAAGTATGTGCGTGTGCGTGTAAGTATGTGTGTGTGTCCGTGAGTCTGTGGAGAAGTTTTCTCATGAATGAATGGAGTGTTTCGAATGATATTTGGTACAAAATTTACGATCGGTGAATGCTGGAAGACCATTGATTTTAAAGGCAATTGAAAGTTCAGAAGATCTCCAAATTTTCGAATAAAATTTTGAAAAGTTATAAAAAGATATAAAAGACCCTCAATATAAAAAGACCTTCAATATAAAATACCTTCAATATATAATAGACCTTCAATAATGTTGTGTAAATAATTATTTCTTTTGTAATTTCTCATTAGAAAGCGATTGAAACGAAGCTTAAATATGATTCTAAAACTGAGATATTGCACTTTTTTCAAATAAATTTATAAAAAAAAATATATTAATCACATAAAACTAAAGAAAGTATTATTTATTGTAAAATATATTCACTTTTCATATGCAATATTAAGGGACAAATTTGTGAATTTATTCTCATGGATCTAGTTCGTTCCATTCACGAGAGGAAATGCTTTGCATAATATATTTTATTTTTTATTTTGGCACATTATAATTTACAGTAAATTATGGTATATAATACTCTTCTTTCTGTTTGTATATAACACTTAGTGATCAATTAAAAAACTTGGTGACTCATTTAGCAAAATATTGCCAGTTTGGCGATGTTTTGTTCAAGATTGACGAAAATATCTTTAAAATTACTAAAACTAAGCTAAGTTCACCTAAATGATGCAAAATTGATGAATTAATTAATAAAATATTTTAATATATGGACTATATTGCTTATTGCGGATGCTATCAATATTGATAATTGTCAATTTAGAGTTACGTGAAATATAAGTTAACTGGGTACTTCGACATCGTTTTACATGTTGTCATCCGGAAAAGCGTCAGATGTACAGTTCAGCGTAAAAAAACGTTGTTCCATAGACCTTATTCACCATTTTTCACTGTGAAAGAAGTAAATTCATTGCATTGTATAGGGAAAACCATGTGCTACCCTTATCAGATTTATTGTTTTACAACATATGGCACTTTGCGTTAATAATAGTTGTCTGTAACGAAAATTGGTTCAGTTAAATTCTGACCCGTGGTTAAGTTTCAGCTTTTTAAGGTCCCTAGGGGGGCGGGGGGGAGACGAGGTGTCTTCAGGAGGATTCTGGGCATAAACCCTTTATACCAATCATTCTTAAACTGTGAGTCGCAAAGTCTTGATCGCAAAAAATTTGAATAAATACATATTTTACTAGTCGCTTCTTTTGTAAGTTGTTAATTTCAGTTTATTGTGTTATTTCGTTTTTTTTTTAATTTGTCTAAAGATGTATCAAGGATAGGTTCATAATTTGTATGATAAAAGATGCATCTGTTAATAATCAATATTATAAAATTTTAATTTAAATTAAATATTATATTTGTTAATACCGTTATATAATGTTATTATATTTGTTAGTATTGTTATATATTATTATTATTACACTTGTTTGTAGTGTTATATTTGCTAGTACTGTTTTCCAAAACATGAATACATATGTTTTTCGGGGGAGGGGGTCATTAATTTCAGCCCTCTAGTGCGCTGGGCCCCCTGTAATTTTTAAACATAAAAAGGGGCTGTGAGACCAAAACTTTTAAAAACCACTGTTTTATACTATATCCGCCATTGAGCAGAGCTTGCTACAAGGCCGCCCACACAAATTGTGTGCCCCCTCCATAATTGACTTTCCATTTTCAGTGAATTTTTCATGTCATTTACTGGATCAGAAAAGTCATTGTGGTCTCGGGCCCCCTCTGTAGCCTGGGCAATACTCAAGTCAAGTACATCCCACTTATTTGAGGTCCAGCTTGGTTCTGTTATAGTACTGAGGCAATCGTCTCCAATATAAAGTCCTTGTCACGTGATCTAATGCACATACTACCAGCAAAGAAATTACCCGTATGTGCGTGGTATGCTGAACGCCTTGTGCTTTTTATAGTACTTTGTGTAGAAGACACACATTTGGACAATCCATCGTCGCATATTCGCAAACGCATGTTCCACACATTTTTGTCACGAGAAATCGTACAAAAGTATATGGCTGAAGTAATTGTACACTGAAGTAGTTAAGTATATCGCAAAAACAACTGGAAAAATTGTCTAAAGAAAATGAATGACACTTATATACATTCAGTAAAATATCTAGAAAACTTGCAAAAGAAAATGGACATTGTTTCGAAGCAGTCAACATCTTAAAATAATTCAAACCACAAATGGTTTTCTTTAATCCTACAATGTTCATTTGTCAACTAATGAATGCCTTTTGTAAAAATTTTATTGTCGATTCCTATTAATTAGACAATGCGATAAAATTTTATAATTAGCCTTTTGTTTATCTTGCTTGGTTAAAGATTTCTGTGTCCTAGCGTGTTTAATTCTCCGCTAGGAGCGTTGCAATTACTTTTATTCGATTGGACATGGTCATTGATACACCTAACGTATATACGCATGATTATTTTCTTATAAGTTATTGGGGTACTTAAGAACTTTTCTAGGAACTTTGCAAATTGCCTCACACACGCAATTTCATAATTGTGTTGTAATTTGTGACGTCAGAAAATGCACCAATTTCAGTAGTTATATACAGATTCATAGATTGATAAAATAGTAAGTGTATAGAGACGATGAAATTGTCAATCCGCAATATATTCTTTTAAATATCTTGGCTTATATATCTTTACTGAAAATGATATAGCAGTTTAATTAACTATTAATAAATCTTCTATTAATTATCTATTAATTATCTTCTATTAATAAATTCTATATCTTCTATTAATATTAATTCCATTAATCTTCTATTATTATCTTCTATTAATAAATCTTCTATTAATTATTTTATTAATTATCTTCTTTAATTATCTATTAATAAATAACTATTAATAAATCTTCGTAATTTCACAAGTGTTGAAACGGTTAGAATTAATTAGGACAAAATCGTTTGAAACACAGGTTTACTTGTTGTTTCCGGCTAATAGATTTTACTATTAAAATTGAAGTTTATTGTTCGACAAATTCTTGTCTAAATTTTAAACAAAATAAAGTTTGTGTTTTGATTCAATTTTGCACAACGTTTCGGTTTACGTTGTTCCTCACTAACATCGTCCAGATATTAGTGAGGGACAATTTAAATTAGATTTCCTGACATTAGGCTTCTTAATTCTGTACATTAGATTTCTTAACCATTAGATTTCCTGAAAACTAAACCAAGATGAAGGTAATTACTAGATGTTGATGTTACATCAATAAATATGAGCGTTGCTTTCATAAAGACTTCGGCATTAAATAAAAGTTCTGAATATCAACAACACTTAATACATAAAAGTATAACGCACATTTTGCAGGTCTATTAACGCCATTATTATGCATTTCGCGACATTTTATCACATTTGCTACATTTACGTTAATTTGGCAATTTTTAGAAAAGTCGCCAAGGTGGCGACATTCCGCTAAATTCGTCGCAAAATTTTTTGCCAAGCTTTACGGATGGGAGGACGGAAGAATGGGTTATTCTTACATTAAACTCTTATATTCTTTCCAAGATATTGAATTTTCATTAATTTCACATATTTAGAGCCATTTTTATCAAATTGACAAGAATTTTAACAAGTTGGCGACATATTCGCCAATTTAGCAACATTGAAAAACTCCCCAAGTTGGCGATATTTGTCTCACAAATTTCGCCGAGCGTTACAGGGAGAAATAGGTTATTCTTATAGTAGTTACCTATATTCTTTCCAAGATATTGAATTTTCATCAATTAGTCGTCATTTTCAATGATTCAGCGTCACTTTCAACAATTTGGCAATTAAAAAAAAAGTTGCCCTGTTGCCGATATTCCGTTCAATAATTCGATAAAACATCACTAATCGTAAGGCGTCACGATACAAAATTATTACCCAAAGTATCTTCTCTCTTGAATGAAACGAACTAGATTCACGAGAATGGTGTTAACAAATTTATCGCAAAATATTACATATGAAAATGAACATATTTCACAATATTTAATACTTTTTTATTTCATGTGATATTTTGCTAAATTTTATAAAAAATGGGCAATATCTCGAGAACTGTTTATGCGAGCGTTCTAAAATTTAAGCCAATCGTTTCTAATGAAGAACTACGTAAGAAATGATCATTTACGTAACATTATTGAAGTTTTACATTTTTTAATGAAATTTTTTCAAAATTTCGTTCGAAACTTTGGAGGTGTTTCGAACACTCGGTTGTGTTTAAAATGAATCGACTTGTAGTATTGACTGATTGTAATGTGTGTACCAAATTTCGTTGGAATCGCTCCATACGTATTTGAGATATTGTTTACACAGGCACACGGACACACACCCACACACTTTTTATCCTACTTAAATGATTTATCCTACTTAAGTATCGTACTTAATTTATTTTTAAGTAGGATAAGTTATCCTACTTAATTTAGTTAAGTTATCCTACTTAATTTATCTTTTATCTTACTTAATTTATCCTACTTAAGAATTTATCCTACTTAAGAATTTATCCAACTTAAATAATTTATCCTACATAAAGATATATATATTTATCCTGAAAAAAGAATTGATTTGCTTCTGAGAGAAGTTGTTCACGAAGTTCAGATTAGATGGGGGCGTGGAAAAGTCAATGTATAGACAAGTATCTCTCATTTCGCGAACTATTTTTCGATTTGCTTCTAAGAGGAAAAATTCATAAAATGCGAAATAGATAGTGCGCCTGGGAAAGTCAATGGCGAGCCTGAGCCATCCATTTCTCAACTCGCGAACTATTTCTCTTAGCTAGATTTGTCTCTAAGAGAAATAGTTCAGAATGCGCCCAATAAATGGGACGCGTATAAAAGCCAAAAGAGAGACAGCGCCATCTATTTCTCATCTCACAAACTATTTCTCCTAGACTGATTTGCCTCTAAAAGAAATAGTTCAGAAAACATATGAAAGTTAACTAACATGAGAAAGGTAATGGATAGACAGCGCCATCTATTTGGCATCTTGCTAACTATTTCTCTTAACTACAATTTAATCATTTACTTCTTCAGGTAGGATAAATTTTAGTATTTGAGATGTTATCCAGAAAAACTGATACCTGTGCAATTTGTGACAATCCGTTGTACAAAGATCAAATACTAAATCTGGTAAAAAGAAATTACTAAACTTGTATACCTGCAGTTTAAAGAATTCATTTCTCATTCCCAGATGCAGAAAACTTGATTCTTAAATTGTTTCATGTCCGAAGAGCATTCTATATCTATTAAACCTAATTGGCGTTGCTCTTCGAACTATTTTTATCTGTTCGATTGCATTTAACATACCTTCGAATGAATCCAAAAACATTTCTACCTCTCCGCCACGCTGAAATGAAAATCAAAAAGTCGGAGTTTAAGTTCATCCTAGGGCTTATTGCATAAGTGTTTCACAAATTATACATAGAGAAACTTTGGAGAGTTGATAATGTTAATCGGAAAGGTTACTAAATATATTTATAAATAAAAAAATATCTGCTGTTGCCAATATATGACTTTCCTTATATAATGTAATGAATTTACTTCTTTCACAGTGAAAAAATTATGTTTAAACTCCATAACACAACGTTTCTAACAATCACTTGTACATTTATCACTTTTTCGGATGATAACATGTAAAACTCTTTCAAAGTACCCAATTAAATTATATTTCACGTAGTTCTAAATTAACAATTATCAATATTGATAATATAAGTAATATAGTTCTTATATGAAAATATTTTAATAACTAATTCATTAGTTCAGCTTCATTTTCGTTAACCTGGCGTCATTTTTGCAATTTTGATGAAATTTTTGTCAATCTGGGACGAAATATTGCCAAGTTGGCCATATTTCGCTAGATTATTCACAAAGTCCACCGAATGTATCGCCAAGAATTACAGAAAAATGGAGAGAAGAGCATGTCATACAGCGGGCATCTAGATGGTATGGCCGCTGTATGACAGAATTGAGAATTTGCATATGATTTGAAACTATGATTACAAATAAAATCAAAATGTGCATTAAATTTGCACTTTTTGATTTCATGTTTTAATTTTTAGTTATAACAGACTATAAAATATATCGTTTGCTATAACTATAAATTAAAATATCTTAAGAACGGTACGTTATACATAAATATAAACAATTAAGATCATGTAAGATATATTTTTCTGCTCATGATTGTATAAATATATTTTCTGTGTCTAGTCGTTCTCCAGTTATAACTGGAAGAGTGCTTTAACAAAAGTTCCGATATTTAAAAAATTTTCGAATAAAATTCCAAGATTTTAATTTACTTATTGGTCATTCCATTTATACAAAGTTTCAAGTTTCTACATTCAACGATTTGTGCATCATTTGCGCAGTTAGTTAGTCCCATTCTAGCTATGTGATATAGATGAATGTTCTAGAGTAAACCTTGGACGATTGTGTCAATGTTATTATGAATCAACCGTTTTACTTTTTTGACATATTGTATTCATTTTACATAGGAATCGAATTTTTCCGTGGCCGGCAAAGTAAGTCAAAATCGACGTAAGTCGATTTCAACTTACCCCGCAGTCTGCAGAAAAATTACAACATAACTTCGGGGTATTTGTGTAGAGTAACTTGAATAATCAATACGATAGCTAGTTTGATATGAACACTATTTGAGCTTACCTCATGCCCCATATTTTTTTGTACTCAGAAATTTATATTTTACACACTGCAGTTTCTCCCCCACTGGGTTCCGGTCCAAATTGGGTGGCACTTCCCGACCGTCCAAACAGTTACTTTACACCTTTCTGGTACCCTCCCGGCCGTCCAACTAGTTACTCTAAGTCCTCTGGACGAGTCGGACGGTCTGGGTCTTCAACACCTTTCTGGTACCCGGTCGTCCAAATAGTTGCTCTTAGTCCTCTGGACGAGTCGGACGGTCTGGGTCTTCAACACCTTTCTGGTAGGTCGGACGGTCTGGGTCTCAACAACAACACTGTAGTATTAGGAAATCAGTGATTTTAAAGAAGTTATCGTTATAGAAATCTCACAAATAATGATTTATTTACCCTTACAATACATAGTATATGTAAAGGAAATACATTATTATGGAGTTGAGAATCCACGACAATCCGCGACTCTGGGTGTTTCATGGATCTACACGATTTAAACATCCCTAAATACGAATTTACTATTTCTTCGATGTCTGTGTATTTGCTGTCATTTATGGGATCTATATCTTGGATAAATTAATGAAATCGAATGAAATGTGGTATGATCCTTTGATATAATTATTATTAATTATGTGTAACTAGTTGTATATGATAATAATAATAATAATAAACATCATGCTAACAGCTATGCCGCCATGCCATTGTAGTGCAGTTTGCAAAATGCTCGGCGCTATTTATTTTACGACACCACTGTGTGCCTACACATACATGGTGTCAATAATTACATAATTGTTAATGCATTATCTATTATACCCAAATTCCTATATCTAATAATTTCTCTTTTATCTAATCCGTTTTACTCTCTTCACAGTCACTTCATTGCTTTTAGTCGACATATAGTCTGATAGATGTCGCCACTACCTTTTCCTTCATTTTGGTTATTTTTATAAATTTATCCCAATTCAGATAACTAAAATTATTTTTTTATAAGAAAAGCTATTCTAAAATAAATTTGAATATCAATTTTGCAGCCATTTTATACCCGCATCTGTTCTGATTTTGAAATTAACAGTATATTTAAAAAATCGATAGTATAAGAACAGAAGCATTTCATGCATATGAAACATTTCCTCTGAATAAAACTAGAAGAAAACACGGCATAGACATGTATGTTTCAAATTCATTGAAATAAATTTATTTATTCTTTTGTATGTACAAATACAGATAAATAAGTGCTTGACAAGGATGATTATTTGTTAGGTTTGTGTATTTTTCAGTATTGTGTTCATTCCTATCTCATAGATGGAGCCACTAATTAACATGATTTTCTTTATTAAATAATTGTTCTAGTGTATCGTTAAAGCTGTAGCCAAAATTGTTCAGTATTATTCTTATTTTAATACCGACAGATAATATTTGAAAGTTCAAAGAAATATATGACAATTGACTTTTATGGATAAAAAAGGAGAGCAGATAGGAATATCTTGCTTACCTTTTTGTTGATGATTTTTTTTGTTGGGTTGTTACTTGTTGTCCTGCAAAAAATGTTGAGAATTATCACGGGTTTATAAGGAAGGTATGATCAGGAGCTTTCTAAGAAAATACAACTTTCAATGAAACAGCAATAACTTTAACCATACACACTTACATAATAGATGTTTAGAAAGTATGTTACGACTTTGTCAACTGTTTTAATTAAAATTTTTTGACAAAATATGTTTGGGAACGCCTAAACGCAAATCGAATGTTTTTTGAGGTGACATGTTTGTCTAGATGAGTGAGAGAAGAATACTATCTCTGAAACTCTCACCATAGGAAAACACAACTTTCATAACATTATATATATTAATAAAACATTATGCATATATGTATAAAACATTATTAATGTTTTATACTAATAATGTTAACCATCTAGACAAACACACAAAATATACGTGTAGAAAGTATGTTATGAAATGGTCAAATGTTATAAATACATTTTTTTTCATAATTAAATAGGTATTGAGAACGTCTGAACTTAAATCAAATGTTTTTCAGGCGATGTGTCTGCCTCTGTGAGTGTGTCGTACAATACTATATGTGAAACAAATTAGGTCATTCAAAAGAAATTTTTGTTTGATTGCTACAGTTAATGCAAATGCCATATTTAGGAACCCTTACTGCTTTTTAAAGCAATATATCAAAATAATGATAATTAATAACGTTCAATGAACGATTATTTTATATATTTATATTTAATCTGCAAAAAGATTAAAACGCTCAAAACGCTGAGCTGTACTAATTTCAATGTAGTGTACATTTTTTTAAATGATTTATCCAATAAATAGATAAAATTTAAAGTACGTTGGAAGTACAAGATTTTCCCTATATATTTATTTTGCATTTTTCTCTTTTGCTATTTACAAGTATTGCATTAGTATATATTCCCAGTTTTATATAATATGGAAACTTACTTTAAGTATATTTCCAGTTTTTCAATTTTATTAATTTTTACTTGGTAATTTATTGCTTTTATAGACGTCAAATCACAAAAATTCTTATAACTGGAAACTTCGTCTAAATCGTTTATCATAGCATATCAGAATTCATTGGGTGAGATTTGTCATTAAAAATTTCACAGAAAACTTTTATCTGCTAAATATAACATATTTTATCAGCTATCTCACCAAAGCTTATCAATAACTAGTGGTCATTAAATGTAACACCTTGTGACAACAACACTTTCTTCAAACCATCAATGGCTAGCAGTCATTAATGGTTTGAAGTCATTAATGGCTAGCAGCATAACCATTAATGGCATAACCATTGATGGCATAACCATTAATGGCTAGCAGCGAAAGGTTATATGTAATTGTGCATTTATTGTTTTTTGGAAGCAAAGTTATAAGCTCTAAACATTATTTCGTACCGTTACCAATAATCGAAATTTTTGAAATTTTCGATTTTTTTTCATTGATCTGGAAGCTGAGATCAAAACCAAGATTTCAGGCTAAAGTAAAAGTGCTCGATAATTAAGCAAAGTGTTTTTAAGATTTTTTATTATTATTCCTTTGCAACGTCGCGCCTAATTTCCAATTTTTGAAATTTTAGATATTCTCAATGCTGATATAAATCGAATGACACCAAAACTTAATTTCTGCTAGAATCATTCCAGATTTGGTGGAAGTGCTCAATAATTTTGATACATTTTCCCTTCACTCACTCGCTTACACGCACACTCAGTTCATTGCATACTATACAGATTTCATTTTTTTTTATTTTTTCTGGCAGTGATGCCAAAAAGACGTTTCATTTTTAATTTTTACTAAACTTTTATTGGCATCAGAGTATATCCTCAACTGTAAATGCCATGGCAATTATTGACAAGTTCTTGAATTATAGTTGAGACATGCTTACATTGCATTTTTGTTGCCCGGATAAGCACGCAACTCACGCATATATAAACACAGCCGCGCCGCTGAAAATAGTTGAATCGTGTTCTAACATCCGCAAATTCTGACAAAAACTCAATTTCAAATATTCGTTATATTTTTACAATATTTTTTATGCATGGCATATTATGCATTATTTAGGAAATATATATATGCGTTAAATATTGTGTAGTATATAGTATATGGCTGCATAGTTGAGTTCTCTAATCCAAAAAGTATGTTAACAAAAAATGAAAGTTATTCAAACAAATTATACAAAATGTGGATAGGATTAGGGCAATATGCTCCTTGATAACTGTGTGCCTCCAACATTTGCCTACTCTGCATGTCACAAAATCCGCCATGCTAAGAAAATATTCTTTTTGTGAAATAATTAAACATTCATTTTGAGAGAACTTTTTTGCATCCACGCAGCGGGCGTATCAATCTTTTATAAAAATATATCTGATAAAACGTCACCTCAAAACATTAATCATTAGCTGCCCACTCCAGGTGGTAAATATCGAAAATTTTTAAATATAGATTAGAAATAAAATAAGAAAAAATGTTACAAGAATGCTTAACGAATATTTTAGAAATCTGAATTACATTTAAAAACATACTAACACGTGTTTTTTAAAATGCATGTTTAAATGTTATTAATGTATGTTAGAACTTTACTCAGAAAATTATGAAAGTTCATATTATTAAATATGTTTAAAATGCTTTCGGATGTGGCCGCTCGTCGGGAAGTAACTGCCCTACAGAAATATATTCATAGAATATATGCAGTATATATGTTACGGTAAAGTGATTAATCGGAGATTATACATAATCGCCGGTTATTATGCATAATCCCCAATCATCTTGGTAAGTTTGATAAGTATCACTAAGTTTATCACTTTTACCGGCGTTTATGCATAATTCCCAAACGAAGTTTGTAATTTTGATAAATGTGCCAGAATTTCTCACTTTTACCGGGGATTATGTGAAATTTCCAAATGAATTTGGTAAGTTTGATAAATATAACTGAATATAGTTAGAAACGTGTAAAATGACCTCCTCAATGGAGTCTCTTTTGAAAACCAGACGTTGAAAATACCCGTATTAGCAACCTTTCCTATGATTTGAATCTACGTTGCCATGTTCAAAAGTTCGGAGGGGTGTCAGATTTGGCGATTTATCGCCCATTTGGTGATATTTGGCCACTTTGCGAAGGTTCGAGAAACACTTCAAATTAACGAATATTCTACGAGATATGAGATATTTTTAGAAGCCTTTTAAGGGAGTCTATAAAATGCGCCATCACTCAGTTAGAGTGGCGTTGACGTGATACGAGCTACATTGAACTGGGACATAAGTCATTTTCTTTAGAATGTTACCCGCTGTTTTGTGAAATTAGTGGAGCATTTAATTGCTGTTTTACTGTACCTGACAGTTGTTTATTGATATTTTAAGATAGTTATGAAGCAATTTTACTGTATAATGATTCTATTTATGTTGTGCTTGTTAATAAATATGTTAGTTATAGAGAAATTTGCACTCATTCTTGTATCCTGAACTTACAACAGAGATAATGAATTCCAGAAAATGATTCCAGAAGATAAATGACAATATGCAGTAAAACAGCTCGATAACTATCTCATAAGATCGCTGAACTACTGCTAGGTACAGTAAAACAGCAATTAAATGTTCCTAATTTTATAAAATAACCATTAATATTCTTAAAACACTGACGTGTGGCCCAGTTCGATGTAGTTAGTACCGCATCAACTCCGCTCCAAATGAGTGATGACTTCTTTTATAGACTCTCTATAGAAACTTCTAGAAATCTGTCATATCTCGTAGGATATTCGTTATTTCAACGTTTCTCTCGAACCTTCGAAAAGTCGCCAAATTGGCAATAAATCATCAAATATGACAACCCCTCCGAACTTCAGCACATAGCAACCCTAGATTCACGTCATAGGAAAGGTTGCTTGTACGGGTGTTTTCCTTGTCTGATTTTTAATAGAGACTCCATTATTTATCAAATGCAATATTTATCAAATCTACCATCATATACTGGCGATTATGACCGGTAAATTTGATTAATTAAATACTATTTAGTACGATTAATTAATTACGAACTACTGAGTGCGCATAATCATCGGTAAATGTGATTAATTCGCGATATATGAAATAAATTTATGAAATTTATCAAAATGATTGGTAATTATGCATAATAACCGGCGATTATGCATTATCGCCGGATTTATCACTTTTACTGTAACATACACATGGTGCCCCAAAAACATTGACCTCGGCTTTTATTCCTTAAATATTGATCTTAGACATATATGATAAATTACAAATTTGCGTAAAAAAAGGTACAGAATTTTATGAAATTGATTAAAATTTTCAAGGGAATTAAATTTTAAGAAATACAAAATTTAAATTTTTATACGGCCCCCGTATAAAAACATTTCCAAAGAGTAAAATGTGCCCCATACACTAATAAGGTGATGTACAAAATTTCAGCATTTTATTATAAAAAGTCCCAGAGATATGAAAAGACATAAATGCTGACTTAAACTACTTTTCGATGCATTGACATGGGTTCTCAGAGAGGAAAAATCATGTCGGCAGATCGCGTTTCAGAGGTCATACACAAATTATGAAAGAAAACAATGATTACATAAATAAATAATAATTTTGCTATTTATTGGTACAAAAGTATCTACACTGTGTAGAAATAATAACTTTACACTAAGATTACAAAGCTTGTTGAAAATGTTTTCCATCCATGCCAATCCAGCGCTGCATTCGCCTGCTAACACTTCTGTGCACTCGATCAAGTTCTTGTTCAGTGATGTCACGACAACCATTTTGAATGTGTTGTTGCAACTCTGCTTTATTAAAGGGAGGTGACAGATAAACAGTTGTGCGTAAACGACAACACAAACAAAAATCCATAGGCGTTAAATCAGGCGATCAAGGGGGAAATTCGACTGGCCCATGCAAGCCAATCCACTTGTCTGGAAACTCGTTATTTAACTTGTGTTTCACAACTGTAGTATGGTGAGCTGGAGATCCGTCCTGTTGAAACCATACATGTGGAAGTTCTGTTAAGGGCAGTCCATCCATAAAATCAGGAATAACCTCATTCAGAATCTCATTAACATATCTGTCACCCGTCAACGTACCATCGTACAGTATGGGTCCAAGCAAACGGTTTCTGAAAATACTACACCATATATTCACAGAAAATTGCTTCTGATGATGAATGTCACGTGCCACGAATAGATTTGTGTCAGACCAGAAGTACTCATTTTGTGGATTTATCCATCCATCTTCTTTAAAACAGCATTCGTCAGTCCAAATTACGTTTTTCAGGAAAGAGAGATTTGCATCTTCCTGATTTAGAGCCCAATTACAGAATTCTAGACGTCGTTGATAATATTTTGGCTCCTGTCCTTGCACACCATGAATGTTAAATGGATGTCATCTATTCAGTCTCAGTATTCTCCACACTGTTGCACGTAGTACGTTCATTTCTGAAGCAGCGGTACGAACACTACTATGTGGATGACTGCAAAAGTAAGCCAAAATATCAATTTCTACATCAGTTGGGTGAAGTCCACCTACACGAGTTCTACATCAGTTGAGTGTTCTACATCATTTCAGTTGAGTGAAGTCCACCTACACGAGTTCTACATCATTTCAGTTGAATGTTCTACATCAGTTGAGTGTTCTACATCATTTCAGTTGAATGTTCTACATCAGTTGAGTGTTCTACATTACACGAGTTCTGCATCATTTCTACATCAGTTGAGTGAAGTCCACCTACCTAGTCCACTTACACGATGTACGCTTCCTCTTTCACGTATTCATTGCATCATTCGGGAAATAAATCTACCAGAAGGATACCGAGAGTTGGAAAAGCACGTTAATATTCCCGTGCAATTTCATCAGCATTGCGATTGCATAAACTGTACAGTATAAGCATTTCAAAAAGTTCTTCGTTGCTGCATTGCGACATACTGTATGCACAGGCTAACTACCCTCTCAAAGTCAAGCAGAAATGTGAAATATTTAAGGGACGCTCAGACTGCCAGACTGCGAGGGCTACGCTTGCGTAAGCGAGGGGATTGATTAATACCAGAGCAAAAACAACTTTCTCATGTGATGATGCGTCTGTTGCAATTATGTGACGCACTGATCAGAGGCGTATTTGCATATGCTAAGCTGTTTTAATGTTCATTTTAATTGTGCCATTTCCAAGTTTTATTCTATCATTAATCATGTAACATTTTAAGGTATTTTTCAGGAAGCATATTTTTGAAAAATTGTAAATAAATCTAAAGATAAGAAGCAGATATCATTTACCTATGATGCATTTCTGCGTTGCGTCATCTGCACTCTTTCTGTAAACATGTACATTTTAATTTGTGATTAACCCCTCACCAACTTTGTTTAAACATATCTCTGGGACTTTTTATGAGAAAATGCTGAAATTTTGTACATTACCTTCTTAGTGTATGGGGCACATTTTACTCATTGGAAATGTTTGTATACGGGGGCCGTATAAAAATTTAAATTTTGTATATCTTCAAATTTAATCTCCTGAAAATTTTTATCGATTTCATAAAATTATGTATCTTTTTTTAAGCAACTTTGTAATTTATTATATATGTCTAAGATCAATATTTATGCAATAAAAACCGATGCCAATGTTTTTGGGACACCCTGTATAATATTTAAAGATCTTTGCAACATAGCGAAATTGCGCTCAATTGCTCGAAGTTAGTATTGGCACAATTTTAAGCAACTATCAGTGGATTTTCAGGCCGCGCAATGAGTCTATACAACCAACCAATGTTTTGAGAAAATGGTTGCGTTTAGCTTGTTTTGTTGTTGTTATTTATTCGTGGTGAAGGAGCGCCTATGCACCAAGTCCACTAGACCCCTGGTCCCATGGCGAAGGGGAGAAATTTGCATCTTCACCTTTTTTATTGAGGCTCCTCAAGGGCGGAGGTCTGATTTTGCCTCGACAACACAACGTCCATGCCCGCTGACGGGATTCGTACATACAGCCCGGCAATCCAGGGACCAGGCCACTCGACCACCGGATCGGCTTAGCTTGTTTTACTTGTTTCTATTCGCTGCGTCCGTATTACAACACAGCTTTCCGAATTTCACCTTCGCCAAATGTGCTTCGTAAATTACATGAAATATTTTTTCATATATAATATGTTTTTTTAATATTACCGGTGCGTAGGCAAAGTACGAAAATGTGTATCTCTTTTATTTTTTGCAGTCTCATACTTTGTGGGGAGATAAAATTGTGTTATTCATTTTGGAATAACTAACAGCTACAAATGGCTGCCGTTCAAAAAATGTACTTACGATTTTTCTAAAACTAAACTATAACTAAACTATAACTAAAATAAAATGAGATTTAGATATACAAAGTCAGCATTAATGCCAATATGAAAAATCCAGACCGAGGAGTATTTAAATTTTCAAGTTTTTCATTGATCATTTTAGCACCTTCGGAAATATTCATTTCGAATGCTTGAAAAAATGATTCCTCTATTTTATATATCTTGAAAATAAACTCTATTTCACTGCTCAAAGAAAACTCTGAACGCTAATAATGGGGTGGAGAAATGTGGGCGTGGCTATATACACAATTAATGCATGATATGTTGATATTTTGTATAACTGAACATAATTGTCAAGATTTTCAATTTGTTTAATTTTTTATAGGAGGCAGGGCCACCACAATCCTTGCTCGAGCTCCTATACAAAGGTAAAGCACAAGGCCCCATTAAAATTATTAGAGTGAGACCCCGCCCTCCAAAATTTGAGTATAGAGCAATAAATCGTACATAATTAAGTTTCGTTTGATTGCAGGGCAAATCTCGATATCGTCTGTGAAGGGAAAGTTCTCCCGTCCCGAGTCAAAATCGCATAACTTTTGGAAGACAGTGTTTTATGCTAATTGTTTACAGATTTATCATTAATATTACAGAAAGTCAAACTAAACTAAAAAAAAATAATAATAAATAACTCTCTGATTGTTTTTAACACTTTACAACATAGTTGAAAAGTATTTATAAGTTTGTTCATTCTGTCTGTCTGTTTATCCGTTCGTACGATAACTGCCGTAAAAATGACTTTATCAAAATGAAATTATTGTATGCTGTTGAGACGGTCTGTGGGACGGTTTGTTGAACATATAGGAATGTAAATGAATAATATCACCCAATTAGTTTTGGGCTGAACCCGGGTTGTAAAAATGAAATACATTGAACCGTATGGGACCTAATTTTTCAGACGTTTTTAAGCGAAGTTAAAAGTCACAAATTGCTTCGAAAATGTTATGAAAATTTTCAAATTATTCCATAAAATATATAAAAAAAAAATTCTGTAAAATATGTTCGATAGTTTTTTAAATGAAAATTAAAATAATAATTACACACATATAATATGAAGAGATCACGTGACCCACTTCAAAATAAAATATGGCATCCATTTCGTTTTTCCAGAAAAAAATCGTGATTTTTAAAAATTCTTTTAAATTTAATATTTAGTGTTGCATCTTTTAGTGTTGCATATATTCTTTAATATTTAGTGTTGCATCCGGCCAAAAACCGCTTTATTTCTGCGTATTTTCTGCACGTTTATATTCTGCGCCAACGCAATTACAATATTTTTTAGTTTAAATGATGATAAAACTTTGATTATTTCTACAACGAAGCCTCATTTTAATGGATGTAGAATGTAAATAAGTGATTGTAAGATGAGTTGTGTAAGAGTTGCTGAATTTTTTAACTCAAAATTATTTAATCTGGAGTCTGGAATAAAAGTGTATGAATGAAATATTTACTGCTTTTACATAGAGAACCAGACGATTTATATTTCGATGACTTCATTTGAATAAAGTTTGAGTGAAGTTTTAAATTTTCAAGTAAAATACATTATTATAGTTCTGTGATAAATAATAAAAGTATCACCGCTGAATGTATCGTATTTTAGAGATGCTTAAATAAAATTGCACTTCAGTTGGAAAGTGTTTCATAATCAATGCTTTACGCCATTATTGATCTTTGATTTTGAAGTAAATAAGAAAGCAAAGAAAAAATTGATTAAAAAAATAAATAAATGGGACAGAAAAGTGATGGGACAGAAACGATATCGTCATACTCATATTTTATTTTATCAGAGTTTCTCACCAGCGATTAATCGATGACTGTACTGTAAGAATTTGTTAAATAATCGTATTTGTGTTGACTGTACAAATCATACAAACCACTCTAATGATGATACTTTGTGGTACATATATTTTCATGTTACCATCGTTAATGGCAATTCGTATTTGATGAACTTTAGTAGCAGACCTAGTTCTGTGATCCTGTGGAACTGCACCACTCGTAGATTCGAAACTGCTCCTTGCACTCAAACCAATCCCCTATCTATTTCCAAAAGTATCGTTTTTAACATCTCCCGTATTCAGGGGTTCCTTCGGGAATGCCTTGTATACTCCTTGAGAGTTTTGGAGCCTTGAGGAGTTTCGGAGTTAGAGAGAGAATAATAAAACGGGGTGGTGAGAAATAAAGAATAATAATATTCGAATGGGGTACACTTAGAAAAAAATCGGACACATCAAGACTGACAGAAATTATCACGTTTTTTATTTTTTGAGGAGAAGAAGTTAAAATCCAAATTTTCGTTTTTTTAGTTGTAAAAAAAGTAATAAACAAACATATCTGAAAATTTTTTCAGAAAATCCAAATACAGGAATAATAACATGGGCGTTTATGGTTGATAAGAAAACGAGGGGGAGGTAAAAAATGTAGGAATTAAAATATGTTTTTAAAAATAGAGATCATATTAGATTTAAAAAAAAAAAACGATTTCTTTTATTTGTCCAGTCATTGAAATTGAAGAAACGCATCTGAAATAATACTGGAACGGTTTCTAAACATTGACGTTTCGACAAATAAAACCTGTTGAAAATAAATTGCCTAATCATTTCCTACATGATGACATAAATTTGATGAGATAAAGGATTATGAACATGGTGAATGAAACTGAAAAATTTTGTTTCAGATATATACCAACTGGATGAATTATAAATGATGGCAAAAAAATTTGGACGGTTGAATAAAACACGAGATGAATAAAATACGCTGAAACTTTACATTTTTAGCCACATAGAACAATATATTATTCATTTAAAAACTTGAATGTTGAAGTCGACATACAATCTGTACATATTTTGTGTTGAAACATGATATTTTTTTATTTGCAACTAAAATACTCAAACTTCTCCTACTTAAAAAGACGCAAATGATTGATTTGTTGCAAAGAGAAATAGTTCGTACAATTAGCAATAGATGGCGCAGTTTGTCTGCTAACTTGCCTATACACAGCTCCCATTCATTGGGCATCTTAGAAATCATTTACATCTTCAAGTAAGATAAGTTTTAGTATTTTATTTGTAGCTCAGAAAATTGATACTTGTACAATTTGCGACGTTTAGCTGTACACTGAGTGTTAATCCTAAATTTGAAATAAGAACGCTATGCGTGGTAAACATGTATACACGCAGTTTTTTTTTTTTTTCAAGTTTTTTTTCACACAGATGGAAAAAAATCTGTTTTCTAAACTGTTTCTAGTCCGTAAGGCATTCTATATCTACTCTACCTATTAAGTATACATCTGGTTTTCTTCGTGTTCGAAAGTTTTTACATATTTCGTAATTCTCATGTTTTACCTGGATGGTTCACCCCTACTCATAGATTTATATCAAAAATCTGATTCTCAAAGCTGTTTCTAAATATTGCCGTTTTGACAAATAGAACCTGGTGAAAATAATTCCCAGTGGGGCGACATCCACAAGGACTGTACCCTCCTTCTACTACCACCAACCTCTCGGAAGAACATACGGAGCCACATATGTAACGCGCCCGTACTTTGCGTGAACACGTGGACACTTTGGGCAGCTTCCAGAATCGAATTCTGGTCGTTCGAGTGCAATCCTCGTGTTCTAACTACTAGGCTGCTTCACCCCTTTTCCACACGTTTAGTTCCGCGGAGCTCTGTTTCAGGAATAATTTGACCATAGAGCCTCTGCCACATTTAATATGTGTGTTTAAGGCCTATATGTACTTTGTGAATAATGGACTAATTTTTGTGAAAGTGCCCTTTAGTCTTCTATAATTCTGTGGAGTTCTTGGGGTTCCACGAAGCAGATTTACATTCTCTTTGTCCCAGGAAGAGAACTCGTACCTCGGGCATTGTGCAGAGTTTTCTATCTCAAGAAAATAATTACCGTATAACTTCCACAATATATTCCCTAACTAAAATGTCTCTGGAAATTCGAAGACTTTCTATAAGAAATCTGCTTATTCCTCCACACCTATTTCATGGAACTTCTCAGTACTCATATCTTAATATAAGATATTTTTAATAGATTTATCTTGTAGATAAGATTTAACATAAGATATTTTTAGTAGATATATTAATGGTTGTGTAGTTAATGAACTAATTGTATTCAATTTATTGTAACCGCCATTTAGATTTCCATTGATTTTCATTTTTTTTTTTTTTTCAAAAATGTTAATTTATACCCTATCTGTATGTTTCTTGATTTTTTCTGAATAAAATAAGGAAGTGGGATTAATGGGAAAGAAACAATACTCTTCTTTGTCGAGTACTCAAAATATTCGAAAATCATTTATAATTGCACTTGCTTAATGATTTTGTGCAAATGAAGGCACATAACGCCTTTCACAGAAATAAAAGTTGTATTGGTCAAGGAAAAATAACTATTTCAAAATTTATCAGAAATATTGGTGGTGTTAGAGAAATGGGCCCATTAAAAATCGCAGTTTTCCTGCATTTGTCTAATTTTCTTATGGTAAGAGATTGCCCAGTATTTTCAAAAACAATGTTTTATGACCAATCACAGTCATTTATTACAATTATTTTCTAAAACTGCAATTAAAAATTCACTTTGGATTAAAAATTCTTCAGCAAAAATGCGAGGGTATCAATTGATTTATTTCTATTAATCTAGGAGACAAAACGAAACTTTTACATGATAAAAGATACAGACACGGCTGGCAGCGAGGTACAAACTGGTGCACTTCTACAATATTTTATCTGGAGATTTTGTAAATAATTATGAGAAAGTTGGTGATTACTAAATTTATTAAAAGTATGACAGTAAAACAAGTGAATAAAACATAAAAATAAAACAACTAATTACAGGATAGAAAATCTATGAGAACTAAGACGTTCAGTAAACCATACCGTCTGAATGGACGTTTGATCATTTTTGGGTGATTATACGTATTGTTACAAATTAAATATGAACAGATGGTATGAGCAGCACATTTTAAAAATTAGTGTGTATAGCACTTTCTAAAATTAGTATGTATCACTTTTTAAAAATTAGTGTGCACCACCTTTAAAATCCCCCCCCCCCCTTTGATAGCATCCTACGCTCCTGGAGATAGAACAACCAAACTAACAAATTAGACATTCAAATACATCAAATGCAGAATCACTTCTATTTTTACGTATAAGTTTAAATTGTTTCTATTAATATACACCTGGGAGAAAATACAGATTTGCGGCTGAATTTTCTAATTCCAAAATTTTTCGTATTTTTTTCTCTCATATTGCATTTAATTTATATCAGATATTTTGTGATCATATTATTTTAACATTGCGAAAATATATTGATGTCGAAATTGTGTTCAAAACCCAATCACTTGTAATGATATTAAAATGTTGTGTAAGGAATAACTTCTAATTAAATTAGCGATTTTCGGGGGGGGTTGGCATCCCCCTGAGCTCTCGTAAATACGCCCATGGAAATAACTAATTGCAGTTAAACATAATTTATCACCTCAATAACCACATTTTATTACTAATTTTATTTTTTATTTGGTGCTGCCATCTAGGATCTAACTTATCAACAAGTTACACTTCTACGCAATTTCAACAGATGGCAGCACTATACAAAGTTTCTTGAGAGAAAATTATATGTATAGGAAAAAAGGCACTCTGTAAGAGTATTTACAGATAGACGCAAGTTTATCTAAAAATTGAATCTGAACACTAAAGAAGCTTCCAGAAAAATAATGCAGTCAGGGCCATAGCAGAGGGGGTTTACCTCACCTAGAGGTACACTCACACCCCCTGATAAAAATAAACTTTTAGTAGTGATATGAAATTTTATATAAAATATCATTAAAATTTTGCATACAAAATTTCTTTGAGATTTTTTTATGACTTACTTCGTTTTAAAAAAAATTATTTGCTGAATTTGTGATTATATTAATGATCAATTTATTTACATATTTAATTTAAAAATATTTGAAAATTATTAACAGCTTTATTATTAGTTAATGCTTACATTAAAAGCAATTGTAATTATTATATATTAATATTGATGTATAGTAGCTTAGCTACTATATTACTATTGATGTAAGCAGTTCTTAGCTTGCAAATATAAATATTCAGTTATTTGTTAATAATTTATATGAATTGAAATTGAATGAATATAATTATGGTTTATAAATACTAATGATAGATTGTATTCTTAGTGAGACCCTCCTTTAAAACTGTTCAGCCCGCCTTGAATTTCCCTCCAGCCCCTCTTCAATTTTATCTCTGACTACAGCTCTGAAATCAGTTATCTTTGGAGAAATTCTTAAGAACTATTATTGTTCTAAATTGAACTAAATAGCAAAATAATAATATATTGAAAATAAAATATTGATTGCCATGAGATGTTGCTTGCAAATGTCCATTTTTGGCCAGAATTATTTTATTATCTTTTACTACAAAAATATGTTTTGAGTTTTGTAATACGCGCCTTTCCAGCTGGGACTGAAAAACGTTTAAATTAATATTGCTTTAATAAAATTCTAGAATTTCTGCCTATATTGAGTTTTTGCACCCAATTTGTTTAATCCCAGCGTTTTCAGAATAAGTAATTATTGAGAATGCGGATGCAATGTAAGTGTTAAGGTTTCTAATTGTTGAAATGCTCAGCTCATAAATGTATAACATATGAGTCCACATTGTTCGTTCTAAAATAAATTATGGAACTCGTCCTGACCGTTAGTTGTCTGTCTAAATGTCTGTATCAACTTCTTTGATATATATATATATATATATATATATATATATATACAACATGCCTATTGGAAGATCTATCTTTAATTACAATGAAATTTCACAAACTCTCTCTATAAATAAAGATTCAAAGTCAAATGTAGATAATGAATGCATATGCAAATTAGACAATTATGCTAAATATATTAATCCACGATTGGAACATATAGTTATAGGAGACTTAACCATAGTTAAAGACGATTCTTTAAGAACCATAATGTATTTTGGTACAAAATTCAGGTTACCATCTTGTTATAACTCTTTTAAAATTTTTAAAGTCAATAAATTTTGACTTAGATAAATATATTTATAAATCAGCCTCTAAATATGCCCAGGCTGTAGAGGCATTTAATATGTGGAAATTTACGTTATTAAAATTTATTATAAATACTATTTGTAGTATTAATTTGTCTAGATCTATATATAATATTGATAATATAAAACACTCTATTCATTATTTATAAAGATATTTTGCTATTACTTATGTTGATAAAGCCTTTAATAATTATTCTATTATTTGTAAAAAATTCTATATACAATATAAATTAGATTATTTAAAAAATAATAGTCTATTTAAACTTCACTCACACTCCATAAATAGTATCAAACGGAAAATTATCAATATAGTGATTTAAATATTAATAATAAATTTTTGAAATTCCCATATATTGCGCTTATTCCTAAATTTCATAAAAATCTTATTAAATTTAGAACTGCAACTAGTGGTCATAATACTTACTCTAAGTACGTAAATTATTAATAAATTATTTAAATGCGCTAAATAATACTTTACGTTATTCTAGTAATAACTATCTTATTCTAAATAATATTAAAGAATTAAATAAATTAACATCACTAGGTAAACTAATTGGTTTTCAAACTTTTGATATTAAAGATATTTTTAATAATACTAAGATCTCTGATCTTTTTGATGTAATTTTAACTCTATATAATTTTCATATTACTAAACAATCTACTTAAACTAAATTGAGCAATTTTCCTAAATTTCTCCACTTTGTTCTTTTCAATAATTATATATTTCAAGGTAATAAATTATACTTACACGTATCAGGGGTTCCACAAGGTGGCTCCAGTAGCAGTATGTTAGCTAATTTATACCTTTATTATTATGAAAAATCATTTACTGCAACAGATTATAAAATTTACAGATATGTTGATGATCTGATTTGTTTATTATTCACTGAAAACTATGTCATAGATATAGATTTCTATCCAGATAATTTGGAATTAATTCCTAATGAAGCCACTATTAGTAATAATATTAATTTTTTGGATTTAAATCTAATTATTGAACATACTAATGGAATAGTTACTAATTTATATGATAAAAAGACTATTTTAAATTTAACATTAATAAAATGTTCCCATTTAATTCCTGCAACTCGATTCAATTGTTTAGAAATATTATACTTAATCCACTTTTTAGAATTTATAGATTATCAGATAAAAAAATTCATGCTATGCACATTAATAACCTAAAAATTACCAGCAAATTATATAAATATCCAGCATATTTAGTAAATGGTGTAGTTAAAAAGTTTGGATTAGGAGTTTGGAATATTCTGAAATTTCTCTCTTTAGTAACTAATATTAGACAAACATCAACATTCTCTTGAATAAACATTCCAATGTATTTACATCGTCTTATATTTTAGCCTCTATGTTTTCAATTATATTACACGCCCCTTTATTTTGTAGATTTTATTGTAGAATATATCATATTTTATAACCTTATTGCAATACTGTTATTTATTTCTCATGATTGGCCACAGTAGATTTCTACTTTTATCTTTTGCGATTGGCAGCATTTATCTCGTCATTTATTGCACTAATGGATTGGACTTTTTCGGTGTATTTTAGGTATTCTTGTTTCCTATTTAATTTTTCAGTCATAATGCTTGTAGTCCAAGTATTGTTAGTTCATAGACATAATCTATCTAACAATTTAGAAACAAGCATATTTTGTATTAATTATGATTAAATACTTGGACCTGACAAAGAATTTTTTCGAAATGAACAATTTTTTTAGGTCTAGCACTTATCCACGTGTAAAACTTTAATGCTTGGATATTTTTTGTTTTTCTACTTTTTAATCCACGCCATTGAATTTTGTTGATTATCTTTAGCTAGATGACTAGAAATATGCATCTTATTTCTAAATTATTGATGATTCTCTATTTAATAATTCTTTTTAATTTATAGGCATATTTAAGTCAGGTTTATTTGAGTTCCAACAACTTCTCTCTGTTCTATCATTGGATTTTTATATTATATTTTTATTATATATATTTATATATATATATATATATAAGTAGGATAAATGTTGAAGAGAAACAGTGAAGAATCCATAACAAAGGAAAGAATTCAATTACTAACCAGAAAAAATTCAAGAGGATGTTAGCTATAATCAAGATAAACCAGGAAACCACCCGACTAATTTAAAACAAGTAATCAAAAGTAAAACTGGAATGTAAATCAAAGGATTGAAGGTGATGTAATAGTAAAATCCTCAGGGGGTGACTACTGTACACCCGTTTCAAAGTAGCACATTTCATTTAATGGCCTGTTACTATGAACAAAAGGCCAAAATACGCTGCAAAGTGAAATAGATTGAGAAAATTTAAAATCTAAAAAGAAAAGAAAAATAATTGACTTACACGTGTAGAAGTTGGAACTCCTAAACCATACCAACATAGGATGTGCAAAGAAAGTTTTGCCAAGCCAAAAAATGTAATGTGTAATTTCCATGCTGTCATTCTTAAAAATTGTAAAAAGTAATTCCATTCTAAAATATAAGAAGGGATAGCGACCAAATGAACTGCAACCAAAATACAACAAGTGCTTAACAATACGTATAGATAAAAATGTTAATTATTATTACCCCTATAAAATAATTTAAAGTATTGATAAATAATGAATCGAATAGATAATCGAATGGAGTAATCGATTATAGAATATAAACCAGGTCCACCACAGACACCTTGCATCTATCTCCTGGGAAAATGCTCTGTTAGATGATGCAAATGTATGGAAATGCGTAATAATATAATTTACTACCATAAGTACCAGTATGCTAATAATAAGAAAAGGGAAAGGTTCGATGGGGAGTGATTATAATGCTATAGTGATTTAGCCTTAATAAAATGCTTTAACACTGCTGAGTTACCCTAAACTTTTTTACTATACTATTAACTAAATACAATGGATAAAAGTATGATTTACTAGTTTCAATAAGGTTATTTATATATAATTGATGAAACTTTTTATCTAATTATCTATAATATCGAAAGAATTGATTTTTAATGACATTACGATAAATTTTAATCGAATTACAAGAAGTAGAAGGTAATAATTTATTGATATTAAAATTAAAATAACTTTTTATCATATAAATTATAAATAATTCTATTAGAAGATTGATTCAATAAGGGATTTAAATCCAGGAAGTTAACCTTGGCACTGATAGAAGGTTAATTATTCAACAATTCCAGATTATCCGGATAGAAATCGATGTTGATATTATTTAAATCAGTTTTAACAACACAGATCAGATCGTCTACATACCTATAAATTTGTATGCCAGTTGATGTAAATGTACATTCATGTTGATAAAGGTATAAATTCGCCAAAATACTACTACTGTAACCACCTTGCGGTACACCTGAGACTTAAAAATATAATTGATTCCCCTGAAAAATATAGTTATTAAATAATACAAAGTGGAGAAGTTTAGGAAATGTTTTGATATATATATATATATATATATATATATATATAATTGAAGATTTTTATGATTACTTGTAATATATATATATATACCCGAGAAATACCAAAGAAAATTGCTTGTAAACTGAAGGTAAAGGTAAAAAAATTGCAAATCAGAAGCCTAGTGTAGCACGATGAGCTATGCAAGAAGTTTGGAAATTGAATAAATGGAATCTAGTGAATATAAAAGGAATAAAATGAATATGAAAAGCATTTCTGAAACCATCTACGTTATCAAGGGCCATACATGTTTCATTAATGCTGATTCTACGTTTCTGTTTACACAACTGTAAAATGTATTACAGAAATAATGTAAATGGCCCGACGTAGAAGAAAAGACAAAGTGGATCAAATACACAAAAAAATCAAACATGAATATAAAATATTCTGTTACACCAGCTTGTGGCTAATTATTGAAATGAGGATGCAAAGTATTATAAAGTAATATCAAAAGAATATAATGAAAATAAAATGAAAATATATCTACCCCTAGTACTGTAGTACTTCTGGAAAAGCATGTGTATTACCAATCATCTCATAATAGGTTACAGTGAATTTTTTGTTACTGACTAAGCAGTTTTCTCAAAGCAGGTTAAAGTGAATTATACGAATTGTTTAACTGTTAGAAGAAGACATGGAGATTATGAATTATTTAGTAATGCTAGAATATGTTCTGTCAATATGTTGCTGTAATTGTTGCAAGTTTTTGAATTTAAATTTAAAATGAGTTTTAATAAAAGAAATGTAAATTATACGAATTGTTTAACTGTTAGAAGAAGACATGGAGATTATGAATTATTTAGTAATGCTAGAGTATGTTCTGTCAATATGTTGCTGTAATTGTTGCAAGTTTTTGAATTTAAATTTAAAATGAGTTTTAATAAAAGAAATATATAACTATAATACAATCGCTATACAAGAAATATGACTATAATAGAATCGCTAATATATATATATATATATATATATATATATATATATATATATATATATATATTAGCGATTGTATTATAGTCAATATTAGCGATAAATTTAGGGTAGAGTTTAACTTGAGAAATTATTTTTTATTTAAGCTGAGAATTTTCATAGCTTCAAGGACTTCAGTTAGCAGCTCAGTGGTTTACAGTAACGAATATTACCAGCACTCTTGCCAAATGCTCATAAAGCTTCCAGATAAACTATTTAAAAAAATCAAACCATAAGCGAAAATGTCAAATCAATTAAATTAAAATATATTTTGCTTAATTACATCAGATGAAAATGTGCGTGTATTATAAAACAATTAAATATAACTTGTTTTGCCTTAATAATTTTATGAAAATCAATTATTAAAACAAAATCATCACAATATATATACACAATGTTTGTTTGTAACCAGTAAGCCATATATAAAACAAAAATGTTGTCTTTTTTATTAACAATATTTAATAAATAGAAAAAAAAACAATAAATACACTTGAAATATTTTATTCAAAAGCATGAGTTAGTTATTATTCATGAACTGTACTGCTTTAGACGACTATTTTGTAATCTATCACTGTGGAACCTAAAACGTGTTAGCCAAGAAGGGTCCCATGATGTTTTACTAAATATGTCAATGGTTCTTCATAACAGAAAAGGTTGGGAATCGATGCATTAACTCTTTAAGTGACATATTTTGCTCTTCAGGTGTAAAGATTCACAAAATATATATCCTATAAAATGTGTCAAGAACTGATTTTTTTTAATTATAAATTTACATGTTTTTTGTAAAATTTTTATTTTTCGCTTAGATTACTATAGTAATGAGTTAGTGTTGCTGAATCAATTTATAAATTGCAGCAAAATAAGTTAAAATCGAATATTTTTTCTGGAGAGTTTTTCTTTTTCAGCCCAATGTGTAATTTAAGATCTTTCTTAACTTAATAAAGTATTTATGATATTAAAAGATATATATCTAACCTGGTATGGGCGTAACAATCGTCAAAACGACAATATATTCTAATCATTTTTAAAAGCCAAAGGTTATATTCAACAAATGTAAGGTTTGTTTATTTCCAATAAAATGTATAGATAAATGTTGCTTTGCATTAAAAATTCAATTCAGCCCATTCCAGTAATGTTAATTTTTTTAATGCACAGTCGAACCTCGATATGTCGAATTTGAAGGGAGTAGAAAAAAAATTCGAGATATCGAAAATTTAAAAAATTTTAAGGAATTCATAAAAGAATATATACATACTAGTTTTATACTTTGCACATTTAAAAAAAAATCACTTACTTTTTCTTGCCGACAGAGAATTGGGAATTACTCAAGAAAATGCCAGCAACAAATAAAGCGAAGCTTGAAATGATTGGATACACATTTAATGTAATACTATGTACGTACATACATTATTAAAATTTAATCTTGCATTTCTTTACTTTACAAAGTAGTCATCTATGACAGTCCACTGAATCCTTCAATATATATCACATTTTCCAAACGAGCTAGGAGGATCCAAATGAGTTTAATTTTGTGGTGATAGTTTACTTTAAAACTCTGAATAATACCTTGGTCCAAAGGCTGTAACTTAGAAGTTGTGTTTGGTGGCATGAAATGAACTTTCATGGATTTTAATTTCAGCACGCTATTATACGCTGTACAATTGTGTAAGAAGAGAAAACAATATCGCGATTTTCACGGGACATTTTTCTGTCTAGTTCCTTCAACCAATTCGTTAAAATTTCGGCAGTCATCCAAGCTTTATTGGTCGCAAAACAAGTCATTGGAAAAAATGTCTTTCCTGAAAGACATCAGGATTCAGCAGATTTACCTATCATAAGAGGTTTGAGCCTTTCTGATCAATCCATATTAGTGCAAAATAGCACAGTTAATCTTTCTTTGCTCCTTTTCCAGTCATGACATGCTTCACCTTTAATGGTCATAGTTTTATCAGGCATACACTTAAAAAATAGTCCTGTTTCATCTGCATTAAGCACAGTTTTTGGATCGTATTTTTCCAAATGAAAAGATGAAAATGGTAAGATGATCCAAATGGTAAGATAAAAAATTTCGAGATATCGAGAGTTTGAACAAAAAAATTTCGAGTTAAAGAGGTTTTTTTACATTAGTTTTATACTGTGCGTGAAGGGAGATGAAAATATTTCGAGATATCGAAAATTTCGAGATACCGAGATTCGGCGTATCGAGGTTCACCTGTATTTTGTATTTTGCATGTGTTTTGAAAATACAAGTATTTCGTATTTATAATTTTTTTAATTTTAAAAGTATTTAGTGTTCTGTAGTTTATGACCCAAAACCTATGTATTTTGTATTTTGAATCGAAAATACATTTTCAAAGTATTTTGCCCAACTCTGACCCACACACACATACACACACACACATATATATATATATATATATATATATATATATATATATATATATATATATATATATATATATATATATACATATATATATATATATATACATATATATATATATATACATTTATATATATATATATATATAATATTAAAATAGTAAATATAATGGTAGAATGGGAAAAGTAACTCATAATACACTATTTTAAAAAAATATATATTTTGCCTACAGAATACAATGAAGTAAAATGAAATTTAACAAAAAAGAGGAAATTATAATACATATTACAGTTCAGAAAGCTAAAGATAATCAACAAATGCCAATGGAGAGGAATCAAAAAAAGGAATACCAAAATAATCAAGCATTAAATCTTGCACGTGGAAGAGCTCTAGGCTTAAGAATAGTTCATTTCGAAAAAATTATTTATCAAGTCCTAATATTTTAAACGAAATGAACACAAAAATGCTTGCTTCTGAAACACAAGATAGATTTTATCTATTAACATGTGTTATTAAGATGACAAGCATAAAGATTGAAAAAATGGAAAGGAAACATAAATACCTTAAAATACACATCAAATGTACAATCAAATGTACAATCTAATGACTACACCAATGTTGCCATTCGATAAAGAGTAAAGAAGTGATTTACTGTTGTCAAAGTGAGTAATAAAAACCGTACTGCGTAATGCAAGTAAAATGTGATATTCTACAGTTAAAGCTGCAAAATAGAAAGATGAAAATATATTGTAATGTAAAAACAAGAGAATGTAGAAGTAAGGCTAAAATAAGATACTAAGGAGAGAATATAAGGAATTTTAGGCTAATCGAAATTTATTAACTATACCATTTACTAAATATGCTGGATATTCATATAATTTACTGGTAATTATGAGGTTATTTATGTGTAAAGCATGAAATTTTTCATCTGATAATCTATAAGTTCTAAAAGTTGATTAAGTATAATATTTCTAAACAATTGAATCGAGTTGCAGGAATTAAAAGGTAATATTTTATTAATATTGATTTAAAAAAAATCTTTTTCATCATATAAATTAGTAACTATCACATTAGTAGGTTCTGTAATTAGATTTAGATCCTAATTATTAATATTTTTACTAATAGTAGTTTTATTAGGTATTTATTCCAAATTATCCGGATAGAAATCTATATCTATGACATAATTGTCAGTAAATACTAAACAAATCAGATCATCTACATATCTATAAATTTCATAATCTGTATAAGTAAAGAATTTTTCATAATGATATAGATATAAATTAGCTAACATACTGCTACTGCAGCCACCTTAGGGAACACCTGAGACTTGTAAGTATAATTTATTACCTTGAAAAATATAATTATTGAAAATAACAAAATGGAGGAGTTTAGGAAAATTGGTAAATTTAGGTAGGTGAGAATGATTAGTAATATAGGCATTATATAAAGCTAATATGACATCATAAATATCAGTGATCCTAATATTATTACATAGATCTTTAAAATCAAAAGTTTGAAATCCTATTATTTTACCTAGTGATGTTAATTTATTTTTTAATTCTTTACTATTATTTAGAATAATGTAGTTATCACTTGAATCACGTAAATTACTATATAGTACATTTAAATAATTTAGTAATAATTTACTATCAGTAGTAGAGTATGAAATGCAGCAGTATATTGAACTGCTGATAACTGTTAATATGTCACTATTACCAATGATGGAAAATAACGACTAACAAAACGGCATTGCCAATTACATAGATACAAGATGTCAGGTCAATGAAAGCTGCTTTGAGTTTATTAGAGTTATCGATGAATGAAGATAGTTATTCTGCCTGTTCCTAGACTGACTGTTCACCTATCCGCCCATCGGAATATCATGTTTCAGGAGGGAAAACAAGCAGATGCTATAAATTTGAATTGCACCATGACCCAACTAATGGTATTTTTTCAGTTGAATTGCCAAAAGCCAAAAGTACAGTACTACAAATATCCAGATATTCTCAAACACCATACAAGGGTATAGAAAAATCAAGGGGTGGAGAAAAAAAGACAGCGTGGTGCTGATTACATTGTGGTTCATGTGTATTCAAGGTGTCACCACGCGATAGTGAGAAATTGTTTCTGAAAGTTCTATTAATACACGTTACTGACTGATTATATTTTCAGTTTTCAGAGCTGCTTCTTACTGTTAAGGCTTTGGAGTTAATGATAATCAAGTTGAATATATATTGGATGAGGTTGCTTACAGTATGAAGCTGCATATTTTGCGAATATATTGTAAATATTTACTACTAATGTGTGGTCGTGTCAACGTAAAATATTATAGGAAAAGTTTAAAACTCCTGTGTGCCAAGAAACTGCCAAATGTTTATTCAATTTTGGTATGGAGTTGCTGCCAATTTCTGGCCAATCTGAAACCATTGCAGACATTTTTGATTCTAATATTATCATAAGTGACTCATATAAATCTAATACAATTATTGGTCAATGCTGTTATTACTAAGCACACAAAATTTCATAGGAATTCGAATGGTTCTTGAAATATCATGCACGCGAGTTCAAAAATCTCCATTTTGAGAAATAAATGTGTTCAAAATATAAATTCATGCTTTTTATTGTATTGTTATAATGTATCGTATTTTAGTATCTCTGGAAAAAATTATCATTAGAAATACAAATTGTGCGAAAATGTTCAGAAATGATTACACTTCATAACTAGACAATAAAAAAGGGTTTTTTGTTTTCGTGATATTAATAACAGAGTTTCCCCTTAGAAGCCTAATATTTACGTTTTCATTATTCGTTAAATTTTTTTTAAGAAAATTTCTATTGTAGTTATCTTTTAAATTATTCTGGTAGATAATGATTTTTTTTTACATTGTTCAAAATTCAACCCACCTTCTTAGGTGATTCCATTCTTTTTATATCTCCCCTTTATGCGATCTTGGCGACCCTTAATCCAGTGCCGCACCATAATCACCCCAATCATTTACCCGACATTACCCGGGTCAGGGCAAAGCCCGAATTACCGATGCTAATTTCTGGCGTTACAAAGCGGCGCAGCTACTTAACGATCGCACCGAAAATTGCTCTTCTTTAAACTCAACTCCGAGGTCAAGCCGTTCATAAAAGTTCCTTGCTTTGGTGCGCTCATTGACTTTTCATGCAAATGTAGTGCATCGAAGGAGGAATGCATAGTTAGGCAGTAATCAATCAACTGGGGTTAAATGGCTTGCGCGGCTCAATGTAAACATTTTATTAAACGCTCGTGATGGATTGCGAGATTTTAATCTTCCTTTACACACCTAGTTTAACCTCTGATGGTCTTAACTAGAGGTCAAGGAGGATTTGTTAATTAAATTCGAAACAAGCCGTCATTAAAATATTTTTATAAATAGTTCATCACTTTCGTGCTACTAAAACCAGGTCCTAATTGTCCGAAGAACCTGAGCCTACCTGGGCCTCCTCCAAGGGGTCATCAAATTACTTTGGCAATAGGAATCTAAACTGTGTGTTTAAAACAATTCAGATTTTATTTGCTAATATGCAGAGTTCCTAGAATCAAGTAAATCTAGGATCAAATTCAATACCAAATTTATTAATACAACAAACAAGACAGCATAAACAAGAACAAAAGTTGACAGAGAAATACAACATAAAAACGCGGAATAATAAAAAAAAACTGTAACGATTAGACCTAGGGCCTAACGAATCCATTCAGGTCACTAAGATGAACTAGTAAGGAAATATAGACAGCAGGCGCAATACAATTATAAACAAAAAATGTACTTGAAATAATTACTTAGAATAATGAAAAAATATTTCCGTATCCATATATGAATACAGACAATATTTCAACTTAGACAGTTAGGTGAACAGTGAGATAACTTTCCAGACTTAAGATCATTAAGTAGAATATTGAAAATTTCAGGGGCTAACCACAAGAAGTTCTTATCCAAAATTCCATTATTAGTTTTAGGAATACACTAATAGTTGTGAGAACGAGTAGATCTGATGTTGTGATTGATTTCCAAGGTGTTGGGGGTGTTTTAAATAAAAAAAGAAAAGGATCTTAGACGCTATTTATTCTATAGGGTTGTAAAAACCAAATTGTCTCTTTATCCGTTTTATATGCCATTGCAGGGGATTTTTACTTAATCTGTCAAAACTGACTTAACTCAAACATAGAGTACTTGATAGTTCTACCTTTCGGTCCAATGATCATAACACAGGACGGCACTGTTTAAAATATAACTCAGTTTATTGGGACTTCACAGAATTTACAGCAGCTGGCTGTTTAAAGCATCGGACAATATAGATACTAATTGTTAATGCATACGACCAGAATAAATGACAAATATACAAGCTACTACAATATACTAGGCTGGTGATAATGCTTCCATGGATACGCATTTACAAATCTTATATGTTTACCCTGGCATTCTGCTACTTCGCCCCGTATAGCAGACGCACCCCGAATACTAGACTATTCCTAGTCATCGTTGTATCGAATGTGGTTTCCATCCACTCACTATTCGAGTCCTTCATCGCCTACTCATGAACCCGTCTTTCATTCCAAGAACACTGATAATCCTCACGATCCGAAACATATTCCTATTCTACCGTAGGAACGCAGAAAAGGCTGATTAGGTCGGTGATTCTTCTAACAACCGAACTAGATAGGATGGTTGGTTTTAAGTAACATAAATTATAAAGCAAACTGAGGGAAATATTAATCGAAAGGTTATTTAAACCTCACAGGGTTCATAGGATCTATCTGTAGTAAAGTGACTATGCCTAGTTGAATAAAAGTACTTAGTGGTGAATTTAAGTATTTAGGGATATGAACTCCGCAACAAAGCGAAATAGAAGAAAAATGTCAAATACAAAGTGGTACAGCATTGTTTACTGGGTAAAAATCGACGAAGTCGGTTACAGTATTCATTTAAATCATATAATGTGGTTATAGACGATTTACTATTCAGGAAGGATACAATAATAGCACTTACATGCAGAGGAATCTAGTGCATAGTCTGTTAAAAATGTCCACTGTTAGCAACAATACACATTTGCATTTGATGAAGAATATTATCGCGCACTTTGACAAGCATTGCAAGTCAGGCGCGATAGCCCAGTGTCGGGAATTGCACTCGGTCGGCCCGGGTTCGATTCCCGCCACTGCCAAAACCGCCGTAGTGTTCACGCGGAGTACGATCACGTTATACATGTGGGTCCGTACGTCTTTCCGAGAGGTTAGTGGTAGGGGAAGGTGGGTACTATCCCTGTGGATGTCTTCCCCACTGGATTCCGGTATAAATTGGGTCGCGCTTTCCGGCCTTTCAAACAGATACCTTATACCTTTCTGGTAGGTCGGACTGTCTAAGTCGAAGAAGAAGAAGCATTGAAAGTCTCACCGTGTTACAGCATCCAGATATCCTCTGTTTGTACCGATGAAGTATGTCATACCTCTGTCATACCGATGAAGTATGACAGGTGCAAACAGAGGTCACTTTGATAATAAGAACTTACAATTTTGTCTCAGTAGCTTAACGTTAGAGCTTCGTCTGGCCGGTTCGAAGATCCAGAGTTCCATTCCCGGTTGGGGCAGCAAGGTTCTTTACAAATGCGCCCAAACAAATCAACCCTGTGGGTTAGATGTTGGAGACCTGAAAGTAACCCTAGTGCAACAAGCATAGATTCAGTCGACTGTGGTATATTGAGCATCGATTTCAAATAGAGAGGATAACGACCACGTAGGAAGCTAACTCGGAGGATAAAAATAGAATCAGGATGCCAACCTCATCACCCCTGCTATTAGCATCAACAATGCTAATACCAGGAGGTGGTCAGTTAGACTGTTAGCTGCACATCAGTCTGACATTAGAGAGTGAATAAAATGCAGAGTTCACTTCGACAATAAGAGTTTGCAATTTCGTCGCAGTAGCTCAACGGTAGCGTGTCGGCCGGCCAGTTCGAAGATCCAGGGTTTGATTCTTGGTGGAGGCAGCAAGGTTCTTTACACATTTATTACACAAGGTTCTTTACACAATTATTTATTGCATTTCGTATAGCCATTTTTATACGTTCCTGATGTCGATGCTCATTAATTAGGTAGTGCTCTACAACTTTAAAATTGCCATTTTTCCTTTCTGTCGTTTTGTTGCAGATTTCTTGACCCTAACGTCTCCAATTTTTAAACTGCTGCAATCCCTTTTATTCGATGGGATATAATCACTTTACTATAGATAGGCGTAACGAATACACTTAGGAACATTACATTTCAAAGTTATTTGCTAAAGGATTCCCTCCTATTTGCACCATTTGAGTTCTCAAAATAAAAAAAAATATATTGAATTACCTTCAACTTAGCAATATTTTGCAAATATCACCAAGTTGGTGATGTTGTGCAACATTTATCGCCATGTCCGCCAAATTGTCGCCTTCTCTTCAAACGTGACAAGCAGAGAGGTTTTTTTTTATATAGTATAAGAAACACTCTTTTTGATAATAATGTTTTGGGAGAATAAACTAAAATTACGCTATTTTGATGAAATAACTAAAATTATGTTATTAGATGAAATAACTAAAATTATGTTATTAGATGAAATAACTAAAATTATGTTATTAGATGAAATAACTAAAATTATGTTATTAGATGAAATAACTAAAATTGTGTTATTTTGCACTTGATATAAAAGAAATTCTAAAATTGTGTCTTTAATTTATTAAAAAGAAATACATTTACATTTAAGGGAAAATATAACTGTTCATGTTATTGCCCCCATTTTAATGCCTAATATACGTATATATATATATATATATATATAATTGAAGAATTTTTATTTTACTTGTATTATATATACATGAGATTGAGCATTAATAGAAAATGTTCTGAAAAGCTAAAATGAAAGGAAGATGGACTGAAATGTAAATGAGATAGCAAAAAGACTATACGACAAGCTGTTGAATATTTTAAAGAAACGTGGTAAGTAAATATTATAAATAAAACAGGTACTAAATTGGTATAAAATAAGTTTAATATATGAATTAATGCAGAATTTTTTAAAAGATATAGAGCATCCATAACAAACAAAATAATGCAATTCTTTACCAGACAAGACTCAAGAGAATGGTTATCATCAAAAAGAAAAACCAGGAAACAGTCCTTATAATTTAAAACAATTGTAAAAATGGAGTGACGAAAATTGAAAACCTAAATAGAATTGATTTACACATAAGTAGATGGTCATACTTCAAAAACCAACTTAACATGGTGTGTAAAGAAGGTGTTGCCAATCATAAAGAGTAATGTAAAATAAAGTCCATATAGGCAATCTTTGAAATTGTAAAAATAAAATCCATTCTAAAATATAAGTAGGGAATACCACCTGATAAACTGCAATCAAAATACATCAAGAGCTATTTAATACATATGAATAACAATGATAATTATTAAACCAGTAAAATAATTTTAAAAATTAATAAATTATGAATCGAATAGGCAATCGAATATTTTAATGGATTATAGAATTTAGACAAGGCCAACCACTGACACATTGCATCTATCTCCTGGCAGATTGCACTGTTAGAAAATGTTTGTGTTTCGTAATGCATAAAATTAGAAACAATAATGATAAGTAGCAGTAAGTTAATAAAAATTATGGGATAGTGAATATAGTAACTATAGGGATATTTCCAGGATAAGATGCGTTTAACAACGCTGAATTACCCTAAACATTTTTACTATATTTACCAAAAAAAAAGGATAAAAATATGATTTGCTAGTTTAAATAAGGTTATTTACATGTAATTGATGAAATTTATTATTAGATAATCTATAAATTCGAAACAATTGATTTTTAATGATGTTACGAAATATTTGAACAGAAAAACTTGAAGTAAAAGGTAATAATTTATTGATATTAAAATTAAAGTAACTTATTTTTTCATATAAATTATAAATAATTCTAGAAGATTCAATACATATATTCAAATCCAAAAAGTTAACATTATCGCTAATACGAGGTTCATTAGACAACAATTCCAGATGTAACGGATAGAAATCGATTATTATATTATTTAAATCCGTAGTAACAACACAGATCAGATCGTCTACATATCGATATATTTGTAAGTCAGTAGATGTAAATGTATATTCATAATAATATAGATATTAATTAGCCAATATACTACTACCTCATCCTCCTTGAGGGATATCTAATACTTGTAAATATAGTTGATAACTTGAACCACCAAGCTGGACACCTTGAACTTGTAAATATTTACCTGAAAAATATATTTACCTGAAAAATATAGTTATAATTTTATTTTAATATGATCGGCATATTTGGCAACATATGCATTATAAAGAGATAAGATGATATTATAAAGATCTTGAATATTAATATTATTAAAGAGATCTTTGAAATCAAAGGTTTGGAAGCCAATAATTTTGTCTATTAAATACAATTTATCAATTTATTCTCGACTATTATCTAGAACAAAATAATTAGATTGAGAATATTAAAGGTTGTCATTCATTTCTTCAAATAATTGAATAATGCTTTACCAGCTGAAGTAGAATAAGTATTATGTCCACTTGTGACAGTGCTAAATTTAATGGGATTCTTATGGAATTTTGGTATTAAAACAATATATGAAAATTTCTAAAACTTAAGGTGTAATTGTAAACCACCATATATATTAATAATTTTTAATTTGATACTATTAAGTGAATGTGAGTCTATTTTGAAAATTTTATTAATCTTTAAATAGTCGATAAAAAATGTATATATATTTTTTTACAATTAATTGCATAATTGTTTGAGGCTTTATCTACATAAGCGATACCTTTTTACTTTCCCTGCAATACATGGTAATGTATAGGGAAAGTATTGGAATCATGCCGAAAATCACAACTCGAGTTTTCGACGGATCTACACGTTTCGAGACCTCTAGAATACGAAAAAACCATTTTTAGCGTGACGTCTGTGCGTGTGTCTGTCTGTGTGTCTGTCTGTCTGTCTGTCTGTCTGTCTGTGTGTCTGTCTGTCTGTGCAGATTTTGTATCCACTGTAACTAAAAAACTAATGGACCGAATTTCACAAAATTTGGTAGGTAAGTCACTTGTGGGCGGGGCTAGTGCTGATTAGTTTTGGATACGATTCGGAATAAAAGAACCCGCCTTTTTTTGCGAAATGGCCCGCAAAAGCTTGTATCCATTCTAACTGAAAAACTAATGGACCGAATTTCACAAAATTCGGTAGATGAGTCACTTGTGAGTTACCCTGGTGCTGATTAGATTTTGGTACGATTCGGAAAAAAATGACCTGCCTTTTTTTGCAAAATGGACCGCAGAAATCGCCCAAATCTAAACTAAGGAACTGGGTAATCTCAAATATATCCATTAAATGCCGATTTAATACGCAATTCTTAACGACGAAAAAAATAAGACCAACCCCATTACACTAGGATTAGCCGTTCTCAAGATATTTTAGTTTTTCGTACTTTCCCTACGCCACCTTTGAAAATAAGCCCGGTTACCGAATGAGAACGAAAATTGAATTTAATTAAGTGAAATAAATTTAATTAAAATAACGAGAACGTTAATATAAGTCTGCAGGGAAAGTCATGTGCTGCTCACACATCAGGGAAAGTCATGTGCTGCTCACACATTTTTACTTTCCCTGATATACATGGTAATGTATAGGGAAAGTATTGGAATTATGTCGAAAATCGCAACTCGAGTTTTCGACGGATCTACACGTTTCGAGACCTCTAGAATACAAAAAAACCATTTTTAGCGTGACGTCTGTGTGTGTGTCTGTCTGTCTGTGTGTCTGTCTGTGTGTCTGTCTGTCTGTCTATGCAGATATTGTATCCACTCTAACTAAAATACTAATGGACCGAATTTCACAAAATTTGGTAGGTATGTCACTTGTGAGCTAGTCTGGTGCTGATTAGTTTTGGGTACGATTCGGAATAAAAGAACCCGCCTTCTTTTGCGAAATGGCCCGCAAAAATCGTCAAAATCTAAACTAATGAACTAGGTATACTCAAATATATCCATTAAATGCTCGTTTAATACGTAATTTTTAACGACGAAAATAATAAGACCAACCCCATTACACTAGGACTAGCCGTTCTCGAGATATTTTAGTTTCCGTATTTTCTCTACGCCACCTTTGAAAATAAGTCCGGTTACCGAATGAGAACGAAAATTGAATTAAAAGTGAATAAATTTAATTAAAATAAAGATAACGTTAATATAAGTCTGCAGGGAAAGTCAGGTGCTGCCCACATCAGATTTTTAATTTTCAGTAGAGGATTTTAATTTACTAATGTTATATAGTGCTTTGGAAATTTTTATGCTATTTATAATATTTTTAATGACTTTTAAGATAATATATTTACACATATTAAAAGCTCCTAAAGGTTATGATATTTACATGCTATTATATATACAAGGTGTCTCAAAAACATTGACCTCGGCTTCTATTCTTTAAATATTGATCTTAGACATATATAAAAAATTACAAAGTTGCGTAAATATAAAGGTACAGAGTTTAATGAAATCGATTAAAATTTTCAGGAGATTAAATTTGAAAAAAAAAACAAAATTTAAATTTGTATACGGCTCCCGTACAAATACATTTCCAATGAGTAAAATGTGCTCCATGCACTAATAAGGTGATGTACAAAATTTCAACATTTTCTCATAAAAAGTCCCAGAGATATGTTTAAACAAATTTGGTGAGGGATTAATCACAAATTAAAACGTAAATGTTTACAGCAAGAGTGCAAATGAAGCAACACAGAAATGCATCATAGGCAAATAATATCTGTCTCCTATCTTTAATGGATCTTTGGCATGGATGGAAAACATTTTGAACAAACTTTGTAATCTTTGTGTAAAGTTATTACTTCTACACAGTGTAAAGACTTTTGTACCAATAAATAGCAAAATTATTAATTATTTATATAATCATTGTTTCCTTCCGTAATTTGTGTATGATCCCTGAAACGCGATCTGCCGACATGATTTTACCCCTCTGAGAACATGTGTCGATGCATCGAAAAGTGATTGAAGTCAGAATTTTTGACTTTTCATATCTCTGTGACTTTTTATAAGAAAATGCTGAAATTTTGTACATCACTTTATTATTGCATGGGGCATATTTTACTCATTGGAAATGTTTTTGTACGGGGACCGTATAAAAATTTAAATTTGTATTTCTTAAAATTTAATTCTCTTATAAATTTCAACCGATTTCATAAAATTCTGTACCTTTCCTTATGCAACTTTGTAATTTATTATATATGTCTAAGATCAATATTTAATGAATAAAAGCCGAGGTCAATGTTTTAGGCACACCCTGTATATATATATATATATATATAAATTGAAGGATTTTAATCGAAAATTATGCATAAACTACTGTATGTACAGAAAAACCCATCTCTAGCATATCTGTTACAAATGAGTAACTATAGACCAAGACTAAATATATATATATTTATTTATTTATCTAGGTCTAAGTTAATAGATTTTAAGATAAAGAAGGAATCACTACAGGCGGGTAGCCTGAATTTAGTTTCGAATGTCATGGCTTCTTTTAAGGATTGATTATGTACAATGTTTAAATCGCCAGTGACGATATGACCTAGCGTTGGGTTAATATATTTTTTAATTTTAACATCACTATACACGCATTTATTTACAATAGCATCAGTTTCACTGTTAAATGAGAGAACTTGTGAAATTTCATTATAGTTAAAAATTAGCTTATTTAACGGTTTGTTATATTTGAATGTTTTTACAACTTTTCAATCTTTGATTGGCAGTAAATGGTGATGTATATTGAATAATTTATTATATATTTTAAAATATCCTAAATAATTTTTGAAATCAAATAGAAACATATCGTAATCAAATAAGAGAATGCAGGAAGTAAAATACGTCATACTTGTATAACACAGTTTAAAAAAAATCAATTAAAGTCAGGTCCGATAGAAATTATCAAGAGACCAAAGAAACAAAATGATGGCAACATTCAATCATTTTTAATAAGCTACTATTACTGGGTAAACGTAATAACCTATAATTATTATTATTGGATAATTATATAAACGTGTTTCACTGCCATAACGATCGCACGTTTAGTTCTTGACCCCATGCAGTCAGCCTTTGAAAACACCCTCAAAACGATTACTTTCATACTTTTGCTTGTTCTGTGTGGTATCTTGAGAAAGTTGCATAATGTTTATGCAATCTTATAAAAATAATAGTAAAAATGAGACATTTTATTTATCTGGAACTATCATTACAAGTACTAGAATTTCTTGATATTTAGATCAATTATATCACTATATATAATTGGTTAACATGTCTAACGTGTTTCGTCTTTCCAGACCCTGCAGAAGCTTCAAGACTAAGAAGGGTGAATTTTTGCGTACCTATAGTATCAACTAATGGTGTAGAATCTAATGGAGCTGTATTTTCGATTTACCTGCCTGGGGGTGAAGAAAATAAGCTTTCGATCCTCCTTCGAGCTCTCTACATCTTCCAAAAGCTCCCCACCCCCCTATGCGGTAACAGAACACGGAGTTTACGATATATTTTTCTGTTTCTGAATCAAAATATGTTCAGATTACAGACCGATTTGCTAATATTGTAATTATCTTAGAGTTAATTTTGAAAGAAAGCATCAGTTCAAAAGAAAACGTCATCGAGAGTTCACGATATATTTTTCTGTTTTTAAATCAGAATACGTTTAGTTTATAGACGCTTTGCTGATATTGCAATAATCTTAGAGTTAATTTCGAAAGAAAACATTTTACTTGCACTTTGTTGGGACAGAACTCTAAAAACAGCTTTTGCTGAATAAATCTTGACCGAAACTGCGCACAATCGATAATTATTTAAATCACAAAGAAAATGATGCGCTAATAAATTTTAGTATGCAAACGCACATTTCAAAAATCAGTGGATTATCTTATTTCATTTGAACAAGTCTAGGTCTGAATGTCCCAAATATGTAGAATAAGAGAATTAACCAAATACTTCGTCAATGCCAACTATCATATATAAATCAAACAAAACGTGTCTTAAACTACACATTGAAGGAACATCAAAATTGTGTCAAAAACCAAAAAGGCTGAATGATTAGTTATCTGTTTGATTTTCCTTCTATCTCTAATATTCAAAAAGGCTTTCCATTTGCATTTGCTTGAAGATTTTCATATCAATAAAAATTCGAGTAATATGGTTAATAACTTATCAATTATACCATATTTCTCCATGGTATGGTATAATCATATCTAATTATTTGTTTCTTTGTGCCGTTGTTTATATGTATCGTACTTTGTGCTTATATAAACTACATATAATTTATTTTTTCATGTTTCATTCTCAAGTTCATATTCTTTGCATATTTTCCTCGTTTAACTTTTCTTTTGTCACGCGAGATAGAGCTATTGCATTGGGCTCTGTTATTTATCCATTTTTAACACTGTACAACATAGTTGAAAAGTGTTTATGACTTTCGTCATTCTGTCTGTCTGTCTGTTCGCACGATAACTGCCACAAAAATGGCGTTATCAAAATAAAATTTTAGTCCGTTGTTGAGACGGTCTGTGGGACATATGGGAATGTAAATGAATAATATCACCCAATTAGTTTTGGATTGAACCCAGGTTGAAAAATTGAAATATATTGAACCTTATAGGACCTAATTTTTCAAACATTTTTTAGGCAAAGTTAAAATTCACAAATTGATTCGAAAATTTTTGGAAATATTCAAATTACCCCATAAAATATATAAGCAAAATATGTTCAGCAGTTTTTTTAAATAAAAATTAAAGTAAATATTACACCTATATAATATGGAGAGATCACGTGACCCACTTCAAAATAAAATATGGCATCCATCTCTTTTTTCCCAGAGTAAAAATTGTGAGTTTTAATGGTCTTTCAAATTTATATTTAGTGCTGCATCTGTCCTAAAACCGCTTTATTTTTGCGTATTTTCTGTGCATCTATATTCCGCGCCAACGCAATTACAATATTTTTGAGTTTAAATGATTATCAATATTTGATTATTTCTACAACGAAGTCCGATTTTAATGGATACAGAATGTAGACAAGTGATTGTAAGATGTGTTGTACAAGAATTGCTGAATTTTTTTCACGCAAAATTATTTAACCCTCTGGAATGAAAGTGCATGAATGGAATATTCACTACTTTTACATAGAGAGCCAGACGATTTATATTCCGATGACGTCATTTGAATAAAGTTCATTTTTTCGATTAAGTTTTGAAGTGAAATAAATGATTGTAGCCCTGTGATACTTAAAAAATATCACCGCTGAATGTATCGCATTTTAGAGATGCGATACATTCAGCGGATTCAGTTAGAAAGTGTTTCGTAATCAATGCTTTATGCATGATTGATCCTTCTTGCATTTGTTTGCCTGGCATGGTCTTATTCTCAGTTGTGTCCAGACTCATTAGGTAGGTCCCTTCTGGTACGTACTGAAGAAATAAATCCAAAGATTTCCGAAACGTATGCCTGCTTGCTTATACTTGTTTGCGCAGTATTTACGTTGCGATTTAGTTTATTATCTTTACGGAAAAAATGTGTCAGATTTTTTAATAATAGTTCGTTCTGAGCATTCACACATTTCTAATATGGTTGTGAGTTATTTCATACATTTTTTAACCACATATGCTTGTTAAAGGGGTTGTTTTCGAATTTGTAAACCTGAAATGACTTTGAAACTGGTATAATAACAATCAGATATGCATGGCCTAACAGCATTAAAATAACACCATACGTTAAACAACGTTCATGTAAATAAGTCATATATTTTTGAAAAAACGAATTAAAATAAACTATCTTCTTTTTAATAGTGACAATTGGGGAAAATTTATTTTGCTTTTAAAGCTTAACAAATTTTGAAAGAAAACACATTTTGCATAAATGTTTGTGCCTTTTGAAAGTTATGTTGAATTTCTATATTTCAAATGAAGGAACAACTTAATATTTTATTTGAAATTTACGAAACTATTCTTTGAATTACTCAAAATTTTGATTCCTTTTTCAGATGTTTAGGACATTTCAGCGTAATATGAAAAACAAACAAACAACAGCAAAAAATAAATAATGATTTAGGATTTTATTACCTAACGTAATGTCATTGCAGCAAAAATATATAAAAATTTCACCCTATTCATATTTGGCACATACCAGCACATTGAATATCACTAGCTACTTTCACATTCCGCCTTTGCGTATTGCCGTGCTTTGCATATTCCTACTAGCCGTTCATATTTTTAGTTGGTGTTTTGCTGTTCATTTGCAAAACTCTGTTATTATTTTTATACTTACTTGGTTTTTACCGTTCATCCATAGTAACCTGCTACTAATTCCTAACTCCCTGGTTTTTACCGCTTTTCATTCTTCCTTCTGCAGCTAGAAACCGTCTTCCAACATCAACCATGTTTGCTATTTCTCTGTATGTCGATCTTGTACTGGTGAGTATGTGTCGCATTCTTGCTAGTGCTAAAGAAAAAGGCTGTTGCCAATATTTTGGGAAATTTATCAGGCATCTAGATATCGATAAATGGTTTGACAGACTATAACTTGAGGGAAGAGATAGCCCAGTGGTTAAGGCAAGCGGATCACAATCGGAGTTATCGAGTACGATCTTAGACACCCACCTAAATCTATCATCTTGTAAATGCGGACGGAGTATGGTCACGATAAATCTGTCCGATTAATAAGCCCAATTAGGCACGATAAATTAGGCACGATAAATTAATCCGAAAGTCATTCAGAGAGATGATGGGTCAGGAAATATTGAATCAGTGCCTCTCTCGGCCGTCCAAACAGTTACGTTACACTTTCGTGTCGGTCGGACAGTCTGGGAGAACAGCCCGAAAAACTCTAACTTGACAAAATTAACAGAAAATATGACAACGATTAATTACTTGTTTTTCTTGTATTATATTTTTTTTAGATTTAAGGAGGATGCCACATAGCAATTGCGGAATGATTTATTTGTGTTCCATACCAGTTCTTAATGACGATGTGGGTACTGAATTCACAGCATGAAATATATATCCATTGCTACAAACCAAATGTTCTATTCATTTTTGAGATTGATTTCAGCAATTACTGCCAATGGTAATGCAATGTTGATTAATGATAGTTTACTCACCATTCTCATTGGGCGTTGCAAGATTTAAATTGCAAAATTAGAACTTGTTCATCTTCATGTTGTCACTTAAAGATACAGGTGATCTGATAGATCACGCAATCCACAGAAATTTCGGTCTGGGACTTCTGTTTAGGGACACGACTCAATACAGGGATCCTAGGAGAGTTCTTAAACACATCAATAACTTTTCAAGGAAAGGTTCATGATCGAATAAAAGTTATTGCATAGCCCTTAGTGACGAAAATTTAAGTTTGGATAAGAATCTCGGCAACAAAGAAAGATAGACATAAAAATAGAAACGCTTTTCTTTGTATTTATTCATAATCACTGTTAATTTTATAGTAGTTTGATTGATGAAATTAACTTTCGAAGCCGGTTACTTCCTTGCGTAATTTTCTTCTTAATTACTGCCTCATTTCCATGTAATTTAAATTTTTATCTTTCTTCTTTTACAAGGGTCACGTTTACGGAAGCTGTGTGAGTTAACTTCATCAACTAAATGAAAATAACAATCAGCTGGCCTATTAAAAAATACCAGTGGATGAGACTGAAATTAAAAAGGATATAACTAAATAATTTTGTTTAACAATGTCGCTTAGCGATAAATAGTCGTGTTAATCGAAACTGGATCAGTTAGATTTTATTTCGTAGTTGCTATACTAAACAATATAGTTGATATACTACAAGTTTCAGCTTTCTAGGTCACTGGGAGGGTGGAGGATATCTGAAGGGTTCTGAAAGTCTTCTAGACACACACACATTCTGTCCGTCCCCTGAGAAGAAATCAAAAATTCCAATCCGTTTCAGTCTGCGAATATTATAAATTGCGCAAAGTTTCAACTTTCTAGGTCACAGGAGGAAGGGAGGCTTCTGCAAATATTTTTTATCCTCATTTTTTCTGCCTCCGAGAGAAAAGTCGAAAATCCGCTTCCATTAGGTTTTGTCCTGGGTCGATACTACAAGGGTGGGTCAGTGATTTCTAAACTTATTTTGATAGTGTATCCCCATGGCATAGTTGCATCTGGGCGGTTCTATGAGTCCGGCAACCAATCAAAAACTTGTCAGCCTGACGCCGATATTTCGTCATTCGTGACGTCACGGAGCAGGAGAGTTGTTGTCAAAACACAGCAAGTTTTCCCCTTATTACAATTAAAAATTGTTTGTTAATTTTGAATTTGCAAGATTCATATGTAAATAACCTACGCAGAGAGTTTAAATTGTGCTATTCACACCTTCCTCAATGACGTCCAAAGAGTAATAAGAGAGTTAAATTCTCGGTCTCTTTAGAGAGACCGAGAACAAAAAGCGCGCGTTTGCCTACTCCAGTGACATCATATGCATTAGGGCCAAAATAAAAAATCTCATGTGGGCAGCACATGACTGTCCTTATATAATGCAATGAATTTACTACTTTTACAGTTAAAAAAATGTTATTCTTATATTAGTTACTTATATTCTTTCCAAGATATTGAATTTTCTTCAATTAGTCGTCATTTTCATTGATTTAGCGTCATTTTTATCCATTTGGCGAAATTTTCGTTAATTTGGCAACATTTAAAAATGTCGCTAAGTTGGCGACATTCCGCTAAATTCGTCGCCAGAATCTCGCCAAGCGTTATGGAAGGAGAAGTAAGTTATTCTTAAAGCGGATAAATGGATATTGGCATTCAAATACAAAAGTATTACTCAAAGTATCTTTTCTCGTGAATGGAACGAGTTCGATCCACGAGAATGTCACCAAATTTATCGTATGATATTACATATGAAAAGTGAACATGTTTCTTAACAGTTAATATATTTTTTTTAATTTATGGGATTTTTTGATACATTTATTTGAAAAATGTGCAATATCTCGAGCACGGTCTATGCTAGCGTTCCAAAGTTTATGCCAATCGTTTTCTAAGGAAAAAAAATCTGATGTGGGCAACACATGACTTTCCTTATATAATGTAATGAATTTACTACTTTTACAGTAAAAAAATAGGTTTTTCTTATAGTAGATACTAATATTCTTTCCAAGATATTGAATTTTCGACAATTAGTTGTCATTTTCATTGATTTGGCGTCATTTTTATCCATTTGACGAAATTTACGTTAATTTGGCAACATTTCAAAAAGTCGCCAAGTTGGCGACATTCCGCCAAATTCGTCGCCAAAATCTCGCCAAGAGTTATGCACTAAGAAAAAAGTTATTCTTACAGCAGATAAATGACTATTGGCGTTCAAATACAAAAGTATTATTCAAAGTATATTTTTTCATGAATGGAACGAGCTAGATCCACGAGAATGATGTCACTCAATTTATCGCATGGTATTACATATGAAAAGTGAACATGTTTCTCAATAGGAATTTTTTTTTATGTGACTTTTTCATAATTTTTTTGAAAAATGCACAATATCTCGAGAACGGTTCATGTTAGCCTTCTAAAATTTATGGCAATCGTTTTCTAATGAAAAATTACATAAGAAATGTCTATTTGCGTAACTTTATTAGCGGTTTTGATTTTTTGACGATTTTTTCAAAATTTCATTCGAAAATTTAGGGGGGTTCTGAACATTCGATTACGTATAAAAACAATAGGCTTCCAGTGTTTACGGATTGTGATTTTTGTACCAAATTTGGTTCGAATCGGTCCATTCGTTCGTCAGTTATCGTCTCCACAGACTCACTGACACACACACATACACACATACTTTCACACACACACACACACACACACACACACACAGACATCACTCCAAAAATGTTTGATTCGTGATCAGGGATGCTTGAAACGTGCTCTCCCGTCGAAAACTCGAATTCGAATTTTCGACCCCGTCACAATACTTTCCTTATACATTATGTATATAAGGAAAGTAATTACATAAGAAATGTCTATTTGCGTAATTTTATTAAAGGTTTTGATTTTTTGATGGTTTTTTCAAAATTTCACTCGAAAATTTAGGGGGGTTCTGAACATTCGATTATGTTTTAAAACAATAGGCTTGCAGTATTCACAAATTGTGATTTTTGTACCAAATTTCATTCGAATCGCTCCATTCGTTCGTGAGATATCGTCTCCACAGACTCACTGACACACACACACACGCATCACTTTAAAAATGTTCGATTCGTGATTAGGGATGCTTGACACGTGCTCTCCCGTCGAAAACTCGAATAAGTCACAATACTTTCTTTATACATTATGTATATAAGGAAAGTAAAAAATGTAGTTAGTCATGCTTGGGATGAATTGGTTGTTTTCCCTTTACAACTGCATTCTCTTGCGGCTTTTGCAAACTTTTTGAAGTCGGGGAACACTAAATTCTGACATTTTTTTCCGCGGAACACTTACAATACAACGCAAGTTTCTAAGCAGGGGTGGCGATTACATTGTATTGATTTTTTTTTTGCAACAATTTTTAATTGTGTATTTGATTTTTTCGCGGAACACTTGAAGTGGCTCCACGGAACACCAGTGTTCCGCGGATCACGTTTTGAGAACCACGGCCCTAGAGAATACCCAATTTGAAGACTACCGTTGTTGGTCATTAGGGTTTGTTTTAAAGGTGTAGCTGGAAATAACTTTTGAATAAAAAAAAACAAAAAATATTTCTCTCCACCCACAGGGGAGCATAAATATCTGGTACCTTTAGGTTGTGCTCCACAGTCGTCAATAAAATTGCAAAAGTATGCATAAGTATTCAGTCGTTTTCTAGGTCTCCGGTGGGATTCTGGTTGTTCTGGAAAAACGCAAACATATTAGACAATCTATATAAAAAAATTGAAAATATGTCTGTCTGTCTGTTTGTCCCGTCATCACGGGAGAACGGCTGAACCGAATTTGATGAAATTTTGTGGATAGCCTAGAAATAGCTCCTCTTAAAATTTAGTCCATGTTTGGAGTTTCCACATCCAGTGGTTCTCGAGATATTAGCGAAAAACGAATATTTCGTTTGTCTTATCGTCACGAGAGAACGGCTGATTCGAATTTAATGAAATTTTGTGAGTAGCCTTGAAATAGCCCGAGTTGTCGAGATATTAATGAAAAACGGAACTTTATCTTGGGAGTTCTACTCTCTAACTCCGTGGTTTATCCAAGCGAAAAGGATGAAAATCGTTTGTTTAAAACGTCAACGTGAATTAAAACTTCATTTTTGAGCTTAGTGCAGGATTTTTGCATTAATTAGTCACTATCTGAAAGCATGAATTGTTTGAAACATGAATTTAAATGGAAAATCTAACTCCATGGTTTATGCTTCACAAGCATTTACTAAACAATGAAAAGTATAAAGAAATGAAAATGGTTATTATTTTTGCATTTTATGGGGAAGAGATGAAAATGGTTATTTAAATTCGCAGTTTATGAGGAAGAGTCTTTCTTATATTATGTAGCTCAGCAACGCAATTAAATTAAATGTGTTTGTTAATATTTGTTATTATTTTTTCCTGGATGAATAATAAATAAATAGATGTAAAAATATATTTTGTAAATGAACGGTTTGATTTTTCTTTTAATTCTATTAATTACGGACTGTGTACATCACTTTCATTTATTTTGGCAAAGAGTTTTCAAGCTTATATATTGTGTTTAGCTAATAAACTCATTGTGTTTAGCCAATAAATTTATTTAGCCGATTGTTGAAACAGAAAAAGAGTAGAACGGGTATATTTTCTAATGCAATTTTAGTGTATGCAATATTTTAGTGTATGTTTCGTTTAGTATATGCAAACGGGATCGGATGTTTTATTCTTCAGATCTGCAAATTCAGAGCTATTAATTTCGAGGAATATCCCTAACTTGGCAACTTTTCTTAAACGTTGCCAAATTGACGGAAATACCGATAGATTGATAAAAACGACGCAAATCAATTAAATTAAATTTGTTTTCTTAGAAGAGAGTACTGAAATTATGTTTAGGTAGCATTTGTCGGACAGTCCATCCATCCTACTTAGTAACACATTTAGCGAATTTTTAAAATGTCACCAAATTGATAAAATGTTTACAAATCCATAAAAATATAATAAAATTAATGAAATTGCGCTTAATAAATGAAATTAATTATGTTTTGTTAGGGCATAGTATTGTGATGATTATTCGTCAATGTATCGCAAAATAGGACTGTCAGTTCTACAGTCCCACTTGGTGATAAATTTGGCGATGTTTTAAATTGTCGCTAAATTAACGAAAATGTCACCAAACCTTCCATGGAGATAGAATTATTCAAACGATAAGATTCCCATCAATTCATTTGAAACAAATGATGTCATGTCGTTTAGCAACGGATGTAAATCCAATGCGTTTATGCCGTATACGATTTTTATTAAATCTTTTCCGATTTGAATAACAAAGATATGTATATAAATTAAATTTCATTGACATTGCATTTTTGACTGGATAATATAAATTACGGTCTTCAGGTTGAAACGTTATTATTATTGGTATTTTCGTGGACTGTTGATTCAGGGATTATTGATATTTTCATATTAATTCTATGCCATTATTTTATTATGACAAAAATTGTTGAAACTCACATATTGTACGTTGTGCGAGTAATCTTCCATAGATGCACGGGTTATCTTCTAATCTGCGAGAATATAAGTAGTACAGGTATATAGGCATATATTTTGATATATATTGGCATATATTGGAATCAATTACGACATTCTGGTATAAAGATTATGGGGATAATTGAAATTTTTAATTTATTATGTCATCTGTTTTATTTCGGCAAAGATTTTTTAGACTCATATTGTAATAAGGGTAATCTTCTACTAACATACAGGCATATTTCTAATCTGCGACAATATAAGTAGTATGGGGATATATATATATATATATATATATATATATATATTCCCATATAATTTTAGTGCTTTCATTCTGGCATATATTGGAATCAATTACGGGTTTATTGATATTTTCAATTTATACATGTAATCTACTAATACAGGTTATATCTTCTAATATTGGAGTATATAAATACTACGGGTCCCAAACTATTTTAGCACTGTTATTTTGAATATATTGATTCAATTTCATATTTTTTGTATATTTGCTTTCGAAAGGGGCCAGGATGTTCTATTCTTCAGATCTGCCCGTGCAAATAATTTTGCATGATGAGAACAGATATTCATAAACGTCTCTTTAGGTGCAATAAATTTAATATTTTAACTTAATTTGCATATGATTCTGAATTATGAGTGTCTTTATATTATATACTCCGTACGAAGAACGGGTATGCTGCTAGTAATTAAATATATACAGAACACACAAATTTTGGATAAAAAATTTTTGAATAAAAAAAACAAGAAATATTTCTCTCCACCCACAGGGGAGCATAAATATCTGGTACCTTTAGGTTGTGCTCCACAGTCGTCAATAAAATTGCAAAAGTGTTCAGTCGTTTTCTAGGTCTCCGGTGGGATTCTGGTTGTTCTGGAAAAACGCAAACATATTAGACAATAATTATATAGATACAGAACACACAAATTTTTACTCTCGATATTTTTTCATGCCAAATGAATTTCATCTGGGTGAGGGGGGGGGAGGTAAAATACTTGTGGGTAAACGTGATCGACGACTATGTAATTTTCTTTTTATGATACTCCCCCGAGAGGTGCAAAATCAAAACCGCTCTTCAATTATCTGGATTGCGTAGGCTTACGAAATTTCTACCACATTATCAATCAAAAGGCAACGGGAGTTACCGCGACAGGCTCAAAAAGCGACGACACCCGTGCTAAAATAGTTTGCAAAAGAAGAAAAAAATTGCTCATGGGAGAGTCGGTGTCACTTCAGCGTTCGTCAATTGACTCGTAAGGGCCAATGGGGCCCATTCTAACGCCCATGGTAAGAAATTACAGGGCTCTTCTGCGCGTGCTTTTGTGATGCACGACGGAGAACGGTTGTTAGCGTCCGACGGTTAATCAGTAGGTGGCGTATGAAGTCCCGGAATGTGCAACTTTATGTAGGTTTGCGGATATGGTGGATTTGGGAAGTTTTCTGAAGAGGACTGTGGGTGTTCGATGAATGCTGTAATTGATAATTATTCATTCGGTAGATACATCTGTAAATGTCTTTTTAATGTCCCAAACCATGGTTGTTTCAGGTTACTATTTTCTCTACATGCGTGGTATAATGTATAGGGAAAGTATTTTGACGATGTCGAAAATTGAAATACGAATTTTCGACGAAAGAGTACGTTTTAAGCACCTCTGAACTCAAATCAAACGTTTTAATTAAAACAGTTTTCATTGGAAAATGAATGACATCTATTTAAAAATTCTATCGTGAAGTATTCTTGAGATACTGGGTTGTTGTTGTTGAAACCCAGACCGTCCGACCTACCAGAAAGGGGTTGAGATACTGGGTGATTTTGTTTTAAATAAATTTATCAAAGAAATTACATAAAATTAAAATTAAAAAGTTTCACCAAATACGTACTCTTTCCGCATGCAATATTATGCAACAAATATGTTAATATCATTCCCATGGATCTTATTCATTCTATTCACAAGAGAAGATACTCTATGTTAATTTTTATTATTTTACGCCAGGGGACTCGCACATAGTCAATTATATCATGGGGTAATCATTAACAATTGATTGTATTTTGATGACGATTTTGCACCTGAGTCAGGGCCGTAGCCAGAGACGAAATTGAAGTGGGGCTGGAGGGAAATTCAAGGAAGGCTTAACAGTCTTAAAGGAGGGGCTCACCAAAAACGCAATTAATCATTGACATTTATAAACCATAATTGTTGCTATTATATATTTCAATTCATATAAATTATTAGCAAATAATTGCATATTTATATTTGCAAGCTAAGGGCTGATTATTAATATCCAAATAGCTACTATACCTCAATATTAATATATACTAATTACAATTGATTTTAATGAAAGCACCGACTAGTAATAAAGCTGCTAATAATTTGTAGAAGCATTCTAAAAGTTAATACAAGTTAATGCTTAATATTAACTTTTACCTAATTATTAGTTGATTTTGACTCTATAGTGTATAACAGTGAACCCCTCAATAACACAAAAGTATCCTAAATATTATTGTCATATTTTTAAACATCTTAAATTAAATATGTGAATAAATTTATCATTAGTATAATCACAAATTCAGCTAAATTAAAAAATCTTTAAAACAAAGTAATTTATAAAAAATCTCGAAAGACATTTTTTATGCAAAATTTGAATGTCATTTTACATAAAATTTCATATCACTACTAAAAATTTAATATTTTTATCAGGGAGGCTGAGTATACCTTTGGGGGGGGGGGGGACCTTAGCCCCATCTGACCCCTGCCTAGCTACTGCCCTGACCTGAGTATGAATTAGTCATTCTGTTTGGACCCATAATTTGTCAAAATTGTCTAATTACAAGTCAAGGAGTGTTCATTCCATGATAAAATCATTGCCATTATTTCGCTTTGATAGAAGTACAGTCACTGCATTATGTAGGGCAATATATGTGCTGCAACTATCAGATGGTTTGTTTAATGCAGTGATTCCCAAGCAGGATTCCGCGGAACCGCAAAAATGTGCAAAAGTTTACGAAAAAAGTTAACTTTTGTCACATATTTTGTGGAGTAAAATAAATTTAAATTATCATGATTTTTATGTGTTCTATTAATAAAACTATGACGCATTTTAAAAGCTGAAGTTGGTTAGATATTTATGCTACAGTTAAAATTTAAGAAACGAAAGTTTTACTCGGGAAGAGATATTTTAATGAAGGGGAGATTTTTGTAGCGGCAGAAGACTGAGTTGGCAGTAATGAGCATTACCAGCATTCCACACATTAGTTATAGGGTTGTCAGATATAAATTAAAACATGAAAGATCAATTATGAATAAAGCATTGATTATGACACACTTTCCAAGTGAAATGTAATTTTATTTAAACATCTTTAAAATGCGATACATTCATGGCTGATATATTTTATATTATCACAGTACTAGAGCAATTTATTATATTTGAAAACTTAACTCCATCGCTTAAAAATGAACTTTATTCAATTGGTGTCATCGAAGTATGAATCGTCTGGCTCTTTATGTAAAAGCAATGGAAATTTCATTTATATCACTTTAGTTCCAGACTCCAGAGCTAAATAATTTTGCGTGAAAAAAATTCAGCAATTCTTACACAACTCATTTTACAATCACTTGTTTACATTTACTTGGATTCAGAATTGAATCCATTAAAATTAGGCTTTGTGTAGTAATAATCAAAGTTTGATGATCATTTAAACTCAAAAATATTGTAATTGAGTTGGTACAGGATGTAGATGCATTGAAAATACACAAAAATAAAGCGGTTTTAGGACGAATGCAGCACTAAATATAAATTTAAAAGAAATTTAAAAATCATGATTTTTACACTGGGAAAAAAGATGAATGTAATATTTTTATTTTGAAGTGGGTCACGTGATATCTTCATATAATATGGATGTAATTGTTACTTTAATTTTTATTTCAAAAACTACTGAACATATATTGCTGAGATGTTTTTTACATATTTTTTGGGATAATTTGAATATTTCCTAAAATTTTCGAAGCGATTTGTAAATTTTAACGTTGATTAAAAACTGTTTGAAAAATTAGGAGCCATAGGGTTCAATGTATTTCATTTTTTCAACCCGGGTTCATTCCAAAACTATTTGGGTGAATATTATTCATTTACATTTTTTTTAATAATCTTATGAAAACCAATAATATGAACATAAAATACTTATGAAATATTTATACAATGCTTGTTTGTAACTAGTAAACTACTAAAACAGGTTTGTCATTAATAGTAACTAATAAATAGAAATGCGGAATAAATAATCATGTAATATTTCATTCAAAAGTACGACTTGTTTATTATTTATAAACTCTACTGCTTTACACGTCAGTTTTGTGATTTAGCCCTGTCGAACCAAATATGTGTCAGCCAATGGGATTTCTGCAAGACTTTAAGAATTAATTCAAGAGTTCCTTCAATTAAATATTGTTGGGAATAAAGTATAATGCGTTAGAGTGCCCACTTCAAATATGGAAGAAAAACTAGCATCCCAGTAGCTCAAGGAATGCGCATTAAATATCTAGGTGAAATTCCGTAGTTCGAATCTCTGTTGAAACACTAAATTGCATTTGTTATATGCGTACCAAAGGTAGTTGTAAATAGTCCAACAGCCAATGTCGTTTCTCATAGCTCATAATTAGCTCATAATTAGCTCATGGGAAAATGTGCGGGAAAAAATGTATCTTTGCAAACAAACTGCCGGTCTTATGCTGCTGGGGCTTTTTGTAGGGAGCAGCTGTAGCAGCCCTTCCAAAAAGACCTAAATATAGATCATAATGATCATGGATAAAACGATGGATGTATCATTTTATGGATGTCACACTTCTGAATTTTAAAACACAAAACCTGCTCAAGGAAGTCAAGTGTAAAATTGAATATACCGGGTATTTTTAATGCGTATCGGAAAAGTTATTTTTCTAGCGCATTAATAATCATTAATTCATGATATTTTAGTGGAAAGAAATGCTCTATCTCCAAAAAGTTTCTAATATATATATCAGATTGTTTTTAATACCAATAAATTAAACACAAACGAATTATCGTTTTGCTATGTTCATAGTCTAAGAAATCGTGTCGTTTTTCATGGCCACATGGTTATAAAATTTGACCATGGAGACATGTGCAAAAGAATATGCTTTCGCAATAACTGTCAGTTCTATGCGCCTTTGCTGGAACTTTAGGAAGGGAGACACTATTGACACCCCTAAGAAAAGCTAAAAATGATGCTTATAATTATCATGGACAAACTTGTCATTTCATAGATATATCCTCTTCTATAAAACACAAAATCTGACCAAGAAAGATAGATTTAGAGTATAATCAGACCACATTGTTTTGATTATGAGCATTGCGAAAGTTTTTTTACTTACGCCATACCAACAATCGTTCTTTTCTACACTCCATAACCCGAATTTTCCTCCAAGTGCTACTTTAATAGACGATATTGACTTCAACAACTGTAAACTGAATACAAGTTTGCTCTATTCATCAATTTAGATTCTACAAATCAGAGGAGTATTTATATTCATTACTTAATTACCAATAAATTGAGAGTTTATTCTTGTTTCAAATGACTTATATGATAATAATAACTGAAGGAGTATAAAATAATACTAGTAGTTTAGTACATATATAGTCCAGCAATAGTTTTAAGAACAAATAGTTTTAATGCAAAAATACAAATCATGTGTAGCTGCTATTCTGCGCATTAATGTAACGCAAATTGTTTTTCGATTGGACACAAATGTCCATTCAAATATTCATCTTATCATTAAATGTGAAATATTTCTCAATAAAATATTATTTAACGCACTAGTGTCATTTACACCAAAAAGGATTGTTTAAACTCTGGCCTTTTATCTTTGACAGGTTATTTTAATGACGGGGCAACTTTGTTGTCAAAATTTATAAGAATGACTTTTCTCACTCATTCTACAAATTTATTTAAATCTGCATTAAGACTACACCGAAAGTATGTATTGAAAGTATATGGACTACATCGAAATATCCTACCACTCAAACCCCACCTTTTGCAGTATTTTAACGACAAAAGTACTGAAATTTCTTTTAGTGATGTTACTAATTAGTAATGACATTACGTTGTGTCTTTAATATTTTTATGTATAAAATACCAACTAAAAGTTTCTGTTAACATTTTCGCTTCCCGTACAAAGCGTTCTCACACATGCAATTAGAATGATTTCTACATTACTTCATTACTTCAACTCATCAATAAGTAAAATGACGAACGTATTCGTCCTAACAGGACAGGGCATTTATTTGATGTTTACTTCAATACCTTGTTGTCCGTTCAAAGCTTTATCACCCACAATTTGAACACTTTTGACATTAATTCATTACTTCAACTCATTAAAAAGCCCAGTGACTTATTCGCCCTAGCTGGACTTGACATTTATTTGAAACTTATTTCAAACACCACATATGCTGTCCGATCTGCGCGAGCACTCTTTAAAAATTTCTAAAAATATTACCTCTTAATGTGGGTGGTTAAAAAATTTTCTTGAAAAGGTAGCAGTACTGTGTTTAAGCATTTGTAAAATACCCAACTTTACACAGCTTTTTATTATTCGTTAGTAAGAAATATTTTCGAATTATTATGTGGTTTTTATAATTCATTTTTTTTTTATTTGTATGCCGCCTTCATGAATAGAGCGGAATGCTAATTCGTTTATATAATTTATTGGTATTAAAATCAATCTGACCTCCTAAAGAAACATTTTATAGAAACAATCAGATTTTCAAACGATGCCCATATTTTGCGATATCCATCAACAACAAAACAAGAAAGATCACTCATGCATAAAGCGCTGATTATGAAACACTTTCCAACTGCAATGCAATTTTATTTAAACTTCTCCAAAATGCGATACATTCAGCGGTAATATTTTTAAAATTATCACAATACTACAATAATTTATTATATTTGAAAACTTAAAACTTCATAGAAAAAAATGAACTTTATTCAAATGAAGTCATTGAAATATAAATCGTTTGGCTCTCTATGAAAAAGCAGTTTCATACATTTTTTTCCATTCCTTTCATTCATCACAATACTACAATAATTTATTTTACTTAAAAACTTAAAATCATGGAGGTAAAAGGGATTTAACTCTATGCTTAAAACTTCATCGAAAAATTCTGCTATAAAATCGTCTGCGGCTCAAATGTAAATCACTGAATGTTTCATTCATATCAGCTATATTGCAGACTCCAGAGCTAAACAATTTTACATTAAAATAATTCAGAAATTCTTATACAACTCATCTTACATCTTGATGTGTTTACATTCTCCAGGAGTGAAAATTAGGCTTCGTTAAAGAAATAATCAAAGTTTGATGGTAATTTAAACTCAAATATATTCTAATTGCGTTGTTTCAGAATAGAGATGCACAGAAATTAAGCAAAAATAAAGCGGTTTTAGGACGGATATAACAGTAAATATAGACTAAAAATAACTTTTAAAATCACGATTTTGACGTAAGATGGATGGCATTGATCGTTTAAACTCAAATATATTGTAATTCCGCTATTTCAGAATATAGAGGCACAGAAATTAAGTAAAAATAATGTGTTTTTAGGACGGATACAACACCAAAGATGAATTAAATAAATTTTAAAAATCATGATTTTGACACAAGATGGATGTCATATTTTATTTTGAAGTAGGTCACTTGATCTCTTCATATGATATTGGCGTAATTATTTTAATTTTTATTTAAAAAACTACCGAATATATTTTGCTGAATTTTTTTTATATTTTTATGTGATAATTTGAATATTTTCTAAAATTTTCGAAGCAATTTGTGAATTTTAAATTCGCTTAAAAAATGTTTGAAAAATTAGGTCCCATAGGATTCAATGTATGTCATTTTTTCAACCCGGGTTCAATCCAAAACTAATTCCGTGATATTATTCATTTAGATTCCCATAGGTTCCACAGACTGTCTGAAAAACATACTAAAATTTCATTTTGATAAAGACATTTTTACTGCAGTTATCTTGCGAACGGACAGACAGACAGACAGAATGAACAAAGTCATAAATACTTTTCGACTATGTTATAAAGTGTTAAAAAGCGGTTTGATTCCACTTCAGACTCATCTTTCTTGGTCAGATTTAGTGTTTTAAAATGCAGGAGGTTCATATCTATAACATGACACAAGTTTCACCCATAATCATCATGAGCTATTTTAGACCTTTTGTGAGGGCGGGAAGGACGTCTATACCGTCTACCCCAAAGTACTAAAAAAGACGCAGACATTGTCAGTTTTTATAAAGATCTTCTGTGCATGTTAACATGGACAATCATAATCATTATGACAATGAAAAATGCTATGGGATTTGTTCCTATGAATAGGACAAAACGATATTTTGTTTTGTATGTAACTTTCTGGTATTAAAAACAATCTGGTTAGTTAAAGAAACATTTTAGTTATAGAAGCATTGATAAAGAGGCAAATCAGAGTATTTAACACAAAAAATCTCAGAGATTAGCTGAATATTTCAGAAATGAAGCTGGAATTTTCATGAACGGTTGTAATTGCAACTTTTCTGATAGTTTGCCGAAATTATCAAAAAAGTAGCTGAAAAAAGATAAGCAAAAGTTGCTGAAAGTTTTACAGTGTAGAGCGTATTTTTTAAAGAACTTTTTGGCCTTACTCATGGCTATTAATTTCAGAAGTCCTTTAACTGACATTAAATTATAATTAGTGTCGTATATAAGGTATAATGAAATTCAAATTAATATAAAAGAATGTCCAAAAATAATAACAATGATCAAGTGTAAAAATTAGAATAAATCAATCATAAAGACGGTGGAGAGGGGGGGGGGGAGCATTTTACTTAAATTTATTACTTCATTATTTATTTAATACTTATGAAGTAAAAAAGAATATTAGAAAAATAAAAACTAGTATTTTAGTACTAGAAAAATAAAAACCAGTTTGAAATTATAAAATAATAATAAAATCAGTATTCTCAACTCCTAAAAAGCTAATTACTGACTTAATAAAAAAAATTAAATTTTTTATTCAACTTTATACATAATTCAAAGAAAAAGAAATAAGTACAATATGTCCATTGTATAACATAATGTAAATGTTGAAAAATATAATATAAAATACCTGTTTAATCAGATATTTTATCGGATTTTATTGATCCGTTCCACAGAAGGAACTGAATATATATTTTATAAGCAAGTTGGTTAATATAAAATATGTATTTATTACAAAATATAATTGTAATACATTTTAATAATATGCAATTCATTAATAATACATATTTTATAATATACATTATAAAATACGTATTATTAATGAAAAATGAATTTATGCATTACTATGTCTAATTAATCGGAAACAGAGATAAAAGAGTATTATCTCTTTCCAATTAATTGGATAGTCTTATCAAAAGACTATCTAAAATGTCTCGTTTTCAAAAATGAAACAGCTGAACGACTTACAAATCAACATATATTGATTAAGTGATGTAAAAAATATTCTCCCCCCCCCCCCAAAAAAAAAAAATGATACAGGGAGTGAGATTAATTCTTACAAAGTTATTAAGAACTTTAAAAATAATAAAAAATAGTAACCAGTTAAACAGATTTAAAACACTTTAAAAGCTTTTATTTGCGCAATAAAGGTCGTAAAAATACATATAATGACCTAAGTGTTTTCGGGCATCAGAACCCCGTCAACAGTTGAAGACGATTTCGATGAAGTTAATTATTTTCAACACTAAGCCCCATATATTGTTAAACAAAATAAAAGCCTTCTCTTTGTCAGACTTAAATTTCCTTCTCTTTGTCAGACTTAAATACTAATACAAAATACTTAAATACTAATACAAAAGACTTAAATACTAATACAAAGTTATAATGCTGAAAATGAAAGGTAACAAATAATAACTACTTTAAGAAACTGTATTTGGGAAAAAAATGAAGAATATTGTTAAGTAATGAGATATATTTACTGTTAAACTTTCGTAAAATTTGCAGGCTATGCGTTTTACTTTTCCGACAATATATTGCGTAAATATTAAGTACTTAACGGATATATGAGTATTCTTGAATACAAATCAGTTGAAATTTCACAGTACTGCATTCCTCGTCATTCCAGTGTACTGAATTCTTCGTCATTCCATCGTTCTGCATTTCTCGTCATTCCAGTGTACTGCATTCCTCGTCATTCCACACCCCCGCTTTTGGTTTCTCTTTAGTTCCCTTTAACCACAGCAGATGGCAGCACCTATATTCAACCTTACGTAATAACCCAGCTATAAAAAAATGCCCCACACGTTTGGGTACAAATGACCACGCCACCCTCCTATCGCTTACAGTCCCCCCCTCTCAGAAACGTTACGAAGCGGCGTCTTTTATTAGAGACCGCGGCTCGTGCATGATGACTGGGAGTGAGGAACGGCATCGAGAAACGCAACACCAAAACACCAATTTTAACACCCAGCGACTCGATTGCTACCGAACGAGGCTTTCAATTGTGAGGATCGGCCGACCACAATTAGAATCCGCGTTTGCTGATAGCATTTGCGGGGAATGGTTTCTTTTTTTTCACTCAGGAAAAGGAAAAAGGGCTATGAATTCGGCCTCCCTGGGCGGTACTCGTGGGCCTGAGCTGTTATATTATTTTTTTTTAAGTTGAATGAAAGAGGGGGGTACAGTTGGGCAGGCGTAATGACTATTTGTTGCGCGAATCGAGCTGCAGTGAGTTACGTAGTCTCGGATACAAAGGATAATTTTTGGATGCGAAGAGGGCAAAAGGATTGCTTGCATAACCGAATAGATTGGCTGGGGCGTTTGTAAATGGAGTTTTGTGACGTGGCCAATGCGGAATATCCTGGGAATGGAGGGGGTTGTATTAAGTCAAAAATGCAGATTAAACCGCTCCCTCCTTAAAACATTAAATACAATAGGCCAAAAAATTCTGGTCTGGTATAAAATATTTCAAAATATATCCGTAGCTACTGAAAAACCGGGCATAGGTTCGCACAGCCCCAATTCTGCTTGGGTATCACTGCATTAAAAAAAAATTTGATGTAGCCAGCACATGACTTTTTCTTCATAAAAGCAATGACTTTACTTCTTTCACAGCGAGATGATGATGTACAAGTAATTTTGGCATTGAATTAATACTCCGCAAATTGGAATTGGGCGATTTTGGCAACCATTGTGTCCAAACATAGTGACATCCATAATCCCGTGCAAAATCTACATCAAAAAGCAATTAGCTGTATATATTTATGAGCAAATTATTTGGCTATGAGCAAATTATTTGGCGTCAAAATTCAAAATTAGTACATAAAGTATCTTCTCTTGTGAATAAAATGAACTAGATATACAAAAATAATGTAATTAGATTGGTTGCGTAATATTGCATGTGGAAATTAAAGGTATTTCATTATACTTCCTTTTAATTTAATGCAATTTTTTTAATTATTTGTAAAACGTTCAATATTTCGAGAACGGTTCATGTTAATGTTCTCAAATTGGTATCATTCGTTTTCTAATGAAATATATTTTGTTGAAAAATCATCTAGTGAAAACGTTCGATTCGATTTCAGGGTTGTTTAAAACGTGTGCTCTTCCGCCGAAAACTCGAATTTGAATTTTCGATCCTGCCACAATACTTTCCATATAAATTATACTATATATGAATAGTGTTTGTTGATTGATGTATTGTGTTCATTTTTGCAGCCTATTATAGGAAATAGATTTTAAGCGGCATTTTTCCGCTTTCATCATGAGTTTCTTTTTTTCATCTGTTTAGTATAGGGTTCTGAGAATCAGCATAGAAATCGCTGAAATCGTGATCATCATAGATGAGAGAATCATCGTGATCATCATCATAAGATTTATAGACGTAGTTAAGATCTCGGAAAGTAAAGTGATCAACCTATGGTAGCAATATAGACCCAAAGGGGGATTACAGTGCTGAATTTCGATTCTCAATATGGACCCCATGAATAATTGTATTTTTTCACAAATAGGGCGTGCTGACCCTTCTTGCCATCTGCCTACGTCACTGATGAAATTTAACAATGATTAAATCGAAGAAGGAACAGTTGATGGCATAAAATATAATATCTATATAAACGATCTTCCGTCTAAAAATTGGAACAACACATCTTATGAAATGACCGAATCGAATGCGATTTTATTGCAAATTTATAATATGATTACATAATGAAAATACTACAGTAAAAACTTTAAAAGACCGTTTGGAGATAGCATTTTGATTTTATTATATTTATGTTTTTAAATACAGAACGATTTACAGTTTTGTGCTTTGAGCTCTGAAATGTCTAGTACTGATTGTTATTAAGATAGATGCTAATTTCCATCACATACCGTTACACAGCCAGATTCAAGATATGTGATCACTTTCTAAAGACTTCCATCTGCATATGTGAGCATGAGAAATATGCATGAAATATGGCATGAGAAATATGGACTGTAAATAATGGCCTAAGCATGAGAAATATGGACTGCAACACATAACGTTTAAATATCTTATGATAATTATTTTGCATAATTTCTTCATTTTAAAATCATTCCCTTCCTACAACAGCTTATCAGTATACGCATATAAACGTGTATTTTGCAGACTCGCCAACTGAACAGCATATTTAAAAGACTCCAGGCAGCCTTTTAATAGTAAATAAATCATTTACAATTTCTTGACAGAAAACAGGCACATGAAAATAAGGTGACTGCAATTGTTTCAAGGGTGTTATAAACTTTCTTCGAAGCGTGTATCAATTGAAGGATCAAATAAAGTTTAGAGGAAATGTTCAGAATAGAAACGATCAGAGGATTTTCATCCTATATTTTTTTACTGAGAACTATAATTCCCGGAACAATAATATTTGCACAATTTTCACTCTAATACTGATTATGACACAAATTGATGCAAACGATAAAGAATATGAATGCATATGAGTGTTGAGGAAGGATATTCACTCCGCCAAATATGTTTGACATCCAATTTTCGATTATACAGAGTAACTGATGAAGTACTCGAATTAATAAGAAATTGGGGGAGAGGGGTATCAAAGTTATATTACATTGTGGGGGTTAAAACTTTCATTTCTGAAGAAACGGCATTAGTTCTCCACAGAATCCATGATCCATATAAGGAAACGGAATCCTGTGCCATAATATTCCCCCCATTTGGCCATAATCATATGATCATAGCCCCCCCCCCCCCTTTCGAAATCATGGCTATGGCTTGTGCAAACTTAATGTTTGGGTACAGTATATTTGGGAACTGTAGTTTTGTACAAAACCACTGTTCTTGGAGTTTGTTCAACAGCAAAGACAGACACGCCCATAAACAATCACGTATTAAAATTAATTTGTCTCTAAATATCATATTCCATGCACATGGTTAATTGGCGTCCTCCCCCATTCTGTCATATCCATATGATCATAGCCCCCTTTCCGATTAATTGAAGTCCGTCCCATTCGGCCGTAACCATATGATCATAGCCCTCTTTTCTGAAATCATGGCTACAGCTTGTGCAAACTTACAATGTTTGTTACAGTAGTTCTCGGAACAGTAATTTTTACAAAACTACTGGTCTTGGGGTTTGTGCAACAGCAGAGGCAGATACGCCTATAAACAATCGCGAATGAAAATTAATTTTTCTCTTTAAATGTCATATTCTAGACACATGATTAATTGGAGCCCCCCCCCATTCTGTCATAACCATATGATCATAGCCCCCCTTTCCGATTAATTGGAGTCCCCCCTTTTGGCCATAACCATATGATCATAGCCCCCCTTTCCGATTAATTGGAGTCCCCCCCTTTTGGCCATAACCATATGATCATAGCCCTCCTTTCCGAAATCATGGCTATGTCTTGTGCAAACTTACAATATTTGGGTACAGTAGTTTTGGGAACAGTTTTGTACAAAACTACTGTTCTTGGGGTTCGTGCAACAGCAAAAACAGACACGCCCATAAACAAATGCATATTAAAATTAATTTGTCTCTTTAAATATCATATTCCAGGCACATGATTAATTGGAGTCATCTTGACAAAAATGATCGCCCATGAACACAGCCAAGACAAATTATTTCCACCCAACGGTGAACCAAATTTCTCAATATCATTCAAGAACTTTCCCAACAACCATTTCTCTTGATTCCAAAGTGATCCATTAAGGTTGAGAAAGGGTGCATCAATTTATCTTGACCAGAGGAAGATGTTTCAGGCTTAGGCAGATCCATATTTCGACTTGAAGCCCTTTCATTTGTGAGAGATAAATGATGGCATGATTACGAAGCCCGTGCTCGCCCAGCAAATGAGATGTTCAGTTTGGATATAAGCGCTGCCAATTGGCTCATTTTTCACAAGAGTTGTTTGATCCCGGTCTAAGGGCAGCCAGACAAAGAAATTCGATGTTGGGTTAGTTTAATAAATCTTGTTTGCTTATAAAATACACAGATCGAGTTTATTTGTCCTCGTTTTTGTTAATTATAAAAGATGTGTTTAATTGTTTTGCGGGAAAACTTTTATTCAAAATTGCATCATTTAAATTTAATAAATTTTGAATAAAAATTCAAAATACGATCATTTAACTGTTTGTGCTTCCTTCATATTTTGTGTTATTCTATATAATTTTGAAGTTTTAATTCTCTGATGTTTTCTACAGTGCTACCAATTTTCCGCGTTAATGAAGTCAGCTTGTATGAGTTCCGAAACCAGTTATTTCCTTCATTGTGTTTTCTGTTCTTTTACGTCTTAGATATGTTACAGTATGTTACAGCATGTTGCAATTTGTTACAGTTATGTTACAGTAATCTGAATGTTTCCGTAGTTATTCAATGAAGTTAGCTTTGTCAGTTTTCAAAACCAATCGTTTTCATTATCTCAGTACACGCTTTCGTGGTGTTCTACTTTATATTATGTTTATGATTTCATTTTTTTTGTGTGTATGTGTTATGATTTCATATTTTAATGAAAATCATTTCTTAGTTTTGATAGTCATTTAATTTTCAAATGCATAGAAAGTATACAAAGAAATTATACAAATGAACACTTTGGTTACTTTTACATTAGAGTATGAAATAACGGTACAAAGGCACATGAGTTACTGATAAATTTAATTCGCAATTACAAACTTATTTATAATTTACGCATCCTGTTAGAAATTATTGTATCTATATGCTAAAACATAAAATTTAAGGCAGAATAGTATCTACGAAATACGTTTATAGAAGACTTAAATTATGATTACCTTCCTCACACTTTGTTCACTTGAATAAAAAAAACTTGAAATGATTGATTTTAATCTCGAGCCTTCCCAAAACATTCATACTATTCGATTTGAACTCCTACGCATCAACAAAAGCTCCCTTCCATTGTTGGTATAACCGGCGGGATTTATGATCATAAACGATTCGTACGCTACATTTAGAACATTCACAAATATTCTTTCGCAATTCCTGACTTCACACGCCGCATTGAACAATCGGCAAAATCCTGGTGATTATTAGTTTTTACTAAAATTATCTTATCAAATCTTCCCTGAAGATCATTTCGCACAAAGCCCGGTCATTTAGCAGCAGCTGCAGTGTGCAAGAACTATCTTCAGAAGTTCTTACAGAAGAGCAAAATGCTTCCCTGATTTTATCTTATGTACAGAGAATTGTTCCTCTTACGGTAAGGTCGCCTTTTTCAAAAATTGAGGAGGCGGCAAGTTTCAGAAGGAATATACTAGGGTTTATGATTTTCAAACATACGCCTTCAGCGTTAGGTTTGTGTGAACCTTAACACTATAGGAGAAATTCGTATTAAACGATTGGGTAGAAATGCGGAGTTGCTTAAAGTTCCTGGAGATGGTATCTGGAAAGTGTGAGTTTTTGGGGAAGCAAGAATGATACGTTGATAATGATCCATTTCAATGAGGCGGATTTTAAGAGCGATACTTTCAGTAATACACAGTCAAGAACCTAAAGCTGTTGAGGATTGCATGTCGGTATAAGTTAAAGAATTATAATCTATCTCTCTATTGATCTCAATTATATTTTCATTAAATTTGCTTATTGTTTTATATTTCATTAGTAGTTTAAATTATTAACATTAAAACCGTAAATATTTTGTTCCAAACGAAATCTGTCGTAATCGATATTAGTTTTTTTTGGGTTTCAATTCATTTTGGAAACTTTGAATTTCTTGAATATTGTTCAAAATTATATAGCCATAAATTCCCTCCTATTGCTGAGTAAATTATACCACATAGTATAATTTTGCAATATCTTTATTATAGTATTTTTATAATAGCTTTGTCCTTTTCTCGCTAACGCTCACCAACCCCCGAAGCTCGTCTCGCGAGCTCTTTCACCCTACACCCGCGTAATGGCGCCACTTCGCGAAAACACGTTCATCGTTAACATCGTTTGCACCTTGGCGTATTCTTTTAACTATTTAAGGAACAGAATCTATGTATTAGTAGCCAAATAAATATTTAATTAGACATTTAACTGATTGTACAACTCAAGCGATTTAAAATGCATACAAGCTAAATAATTTCAATTAAACGGATAGTTTGCATGCTAAATGTTTAAACAATCGTGAAAAGGAAAAATTAGTTTTCGCAATTATTATGTATTACTGTCTATAAGAAAGAATAATAAGACATATAATTTTTAACTGTAGTTACTATGTATTATTGTCTAGAAGAATGAACAATTAGACATACAATTGTTACACTAGTAATTAAAATAGTATGAAAATTGTTTATGAGAAAACTAATCTTACGAAAAACATTATTTTTATCTCTCATTCCTTGTAAGTTTTTCTTTCAGTCCCTCTTATATCTGTACCCCATCTGCACTGTGAGGTGTCGTAGCATAGTTATTCCGTCCTTAGATACTTTGAATCAACAACTTATGCTGGTACAAAGTAATCTAATTTCATACAATAATTAATATCTCCAAAACACTGCATTATTTGAATTATTTTGGCTGAGTTATTTTAGCTTCAGATGTAAAATGTTCCAGTTTGAATGATAAATTATATGATCATTCTTTCCAAATAGTGGAAAAAAATTTCGGTACTTGAGTAGTTTACTGATCCTCAAATATTTGTAACCAAATAAAAATATGACCGAACTATAAATATATACTATAACGAATTTCTCGGCGTTGTTCGGACCCTAAATAAACACTTGCATCAGAGAAAAGAGTGAAAATTCGTGACAATTATAATATCAGCGTTGACCTGAATGTGGGATTTTCACAATTTTCCTTTGATGGAAATTTGTCGAAATTTTCATATAGAATATAAAAAATCTTAAGAAATTTCTATTGCTGAAATTTCTTTCCGAATAGACTACATTTTTGGTATTTTATCTTATTTTCTGTTATTTTTTTAAGCAAATGCATTGAAATTTGAGATTGTGGATCCCGCTTGCAGAAGGGCTTTAATCCCCCGTAAACTGTGGACTTTTCTGCGCATGCCTGCCTTGGAAATGACGGTGAGTTTTAAGAAACGCCATCTCTTTTGTAGAAATAATTGTTACTTTCATTTATTTGCCACATTTGCGGAGTGTATACGTGGGAATTTGGTTCGAAAGCCAGAAAATAATTTGACTGTGTTTTGAAGAGGCGATTCTGTAAATGTATTATTTAAGTAGCTGGTGCTTATTTAGGACCCGGGCAACGGCGGGTAATTTTAGTTACAAAATATATTTAGTTACAAAATATGTTTAGTTACAAAACATTTGTTTTAGCTACAAAATCTCTCTCTCTCTCTCTCTCTCTTTTTTTTTTTCTTGTAAATCGATGGACATCAATTTTCTCAACTGCGCTGCGCCACACTTACTGCGGATAGATAAGATTATACATCGTGAATGTGACACATTATACTATGATTTTCACCCACAGTGCCTTTCAAATTCTAACGAAATTCTGCAATGCAATGACAGGAACATCTCAATAATCATACAGATACGAAATAACTCAATTTATGCAATTCAGGTCAGCGCAATTTATTCAATTCATTCTGCAGATTGATGACGGCCTGCGCACGAGAGAGGTGATACTAAAACAGGTGGAAAATTTAATGATGAAAGTTATTCCCTCTGGAGTGTAATAATACCCCGCATAATAACCTTTACCCATCGTTGTGGGGTTTGGGGGAGTCTTCTTTATGACGAGAAGGAGCTTTTTTTAATGACTGGGGCGGTCCGCTGCAGTGTTAAAGCGAAGCCCCTAATTGAGACGTATGGAGTATCAGAATACGAAGCAATGAATGGGTCGTGAGTTTTAAAAAGCAGATGTTGGTCGTATTAATTTTACGAAGTATGCAACGGTGGTCGATGCTCAGGTAGGCTGATTCGTACGAGGTTACGAAGCTTATAAAATGTTCGACAGATAAAGGTTTCAATTAATTTTCAGTTGTAAATTCTTACTTTCCCTACATACATAGGGAAAGTCTTGTGACGGGGCAAAAAATTAAAATTCAAGTTTCCGTCGGAAGAGCTCGTTTTTAGAATGCCTGAACTCAAATCGATGGCTATGTGTATGTATGCTTGTGTCTGTATGTTATCATCTGCATGTCGGTGTGAGTGTGCATGTCGGTGTGAGTACGTATACTAGTGTGTGTGTGTATGCGTTACTGTGTGTTTGCTAGTATGTGCGTTCGCACATATGTGTGTATGCTAATGTGTGTATGCTAGTGTGCGTGTATACGTGTGAGCATGTTATCATGTGTACGTTAGTGAGAGGTCGTGTGTGATTGTATTCGTAAGTCTGTGGATGAAATAATCATTTAAACATATGAATCATTTAAACATGTGGATGAAATAATCATTTAAATAAATAATCATTTCAAACATATTTTTTATTGCTTAACATTTTTTATTGTTTTTTTTATTGTTGACACAAAATTTAGAACGTTAGCATGAATCGTTTTTGACATATTACATATTATACGTTCTCCAAATGCATAAAAAATGACATAAAATTAAAAAAAAAACTTAATATCGTGAAACATGTTAACTTTCCATATGTAATATTTTGCAATTAATCTGGTTAACATAACTTCCACGAATTTAGTTTTTTCTATTCACGAGAGAAGATACATTTTGTAATAGTTTTATATTTTGATGCAAAAGAATTCACCAATATTCATTTATTTCATGGGATATTAATCAAATATCCATTGCATTTTGATGAGGATTTTGTGCATGAGTATGAATAAGGCATTCCGTTTGAACTAATAATTTGCCAATTTCAATTTATGTGGTACTAAATTAATGCCAATAACGTGGATCTTGTATATAATAATGCTGCTGAGTATATCACAATTTAAAAAGACATAGCAACAGAGTATCAACTAAGGCAAAATACGTCTATCTAACCCAGCATTCTCAAACCTTTCACCACCCGTGAGCATTCACAGACATAACATTTTTCTGAAGTGCACTCAAAAAAGAATATATATATATATATATATATATATATATATATATATATATATATATATATGATTTGTAATTCAATTGATTTATTTTTCTCCTTCCACTATCCAGTAGACAGTTCCAATGGTGTCTATAGTTAAATACTATCGCCATTGTCAGAAACTGGCTATTCTATCGGTTTTAATTCGAATTGTATGGCTGTCCTGATGAGAATGCAATTTCGAACTAACCGCCATTTTTTGTGTAGTTTCAATTGATTGTTCTCTATATCTTAATCTTTTATCTTGAGCTAATTATTATTGCCTTTTCTCATTTTTGCCGTGTTTTCTTTTTATTTTTATTTATATACTTTTAATTGTGAATTTTGTATCCTAATATTCTTCTCATCCCCCTTTCCATTGTAGTGATATGTTACCTTCTATTTTTATCCTTAGTCTTGGTCTATAGTTACTCATTTGTAACAGATATGCTAGAGATGGGTTTTTTTGTTCATACAGTAGTTTATGCATAATTTACGATTAAAATCTTTCATTTTTTATTTATAAATCCATAATGTTATTAGCTGCTTTGCGCAATATCATGATGAAAGTTTTATATCCTGTATTATTTAGTATTTTATATCCTGTTTTCTATATACTGACTTCTATTACATCTTTTAATTGTACATTTACATTTATTATTTACTTCTGAATGCTACTATCTACCTTTTGATTTTCATATTTGCAAAAACTTTTTTAAATATATCATATATATATATATATGTATATATATATATATATATATATATATATATATATATATATATATATATATATATATATATATATATATATATATATATATATATATATATATATATATATATATATATATATATATATATATATATATATATATATAAATATATCATATATATAAATATATATAAATATATATATATATATATACATATATATATATATATATATATATATATATATATATGTATATATATATATATATATATCACGTTGCCGCTACTGCCACCACCGCTGTTTGACAAATTTCTCGTTTCTCGAGATTCTTTGCTTCGTACCGCAAAAACTATTGCATATAAAAATATGAAATTTGGTACACTAGAAAAAGCTTTGGGGAATACGCTGAAATAAACAGTTTTTTGAATTACTATATTGTAGTTTAAGAAATATTTTATATCAAAGACAAAATATTTAAACTGCGAGTTCGCGTCCTGACTAACAATAGCAAGACCACGATTTTTTGCCGGCAGGTACATACATGGGTGAATTTTTGCAGGACGATTGGTTCTTTTTAATTTCGATGTAGTTTTTGAGACATTTTACTTTTTATGCACTTCCGAAAAGAACGTCTAGCGATTTTTCTATCTCGTACCGTAAAAACTATAGCCTACAAAAATATGAAATTTGATATATTTATAGAGAAATAATAGGGTAATACGATGAAACAAACCGCTTATCGATTTAAATTTTAGTTTGGCATGAAATAGCTCTCGAATCGAGCTCAGGATCAAGGAATTCAGTTTTGAGATTCCCTGAGCTAAGAAAAATCCCTGCTTTTCCCTCCTACTGAAAATAGGCAGGGATAGAAAAGATATTTTTGAAAGTATAATTTTTAGGAAAGATAGATATGAAGCGAGCGTAGCGAGTAGGAGGCGAAACCTCCCGAAGGAGGCTGCTCGAGCGGAGCGAGCAGGGTGCAGAGACCCCTTATATATATATGTATATAGCAGGGTGCAGATCCCCCTTATATATATATATATATATATATATATATATATATATATATATATATATATATATATATATATATAGAAGATTTTTATGATTACTTGTAATATATATATACCCGAGAAATACCAAAGAAAATTGCTTGTAAACTGAAGGTAAAGGTAAATAAATTGCAAAACAGAAGCCTAGTGTAGCACGATGAGCTATGCAAGAAATTTGGAAATTGAATAAATGGAATCTAGTGAAAATAAAAGGAATAAAATGAATATGAAAAGCATTTCTGAAACCATGTACGTTATCAAGGGCCATACATGTTTCATTAATGCTGATTCTACGTTTCTGTTAACACTACTGTAAAATGTATTACAGAAATAATGTAAATGGCCCGACGTAGAAGAAAAAACAAAGTGGATCAAATACACAAAAAAATCAAACATGAATATAAAATATTCTGTAACACTAGCTTGTGGCTAATTATTTAAATGAGGATGCAAAGTATTATAAAGTAATATCAAAAGAATATAATGAAAATAAAATGAATAATATATCTACCCCTAGTACTGTGGTACTTCTGGAAAAGCATGTGTATTACCAACCATCTCTGAACTGGTTACAGTGAATTTTTGTTACTGACTAAGCAGTTTTCTCAAAGCAGGTTACAGTGAATTATACAAAATGTTTAACTGTTAGAAGAAGATATGGAGATTATGAATTATTTAGAAATGTTAGAGTATGATCTGTCAATATGTTGCTGTAATTGTTGCAAGTTTTTTAATTTAAATTTAAAATGTGTTTTAATAAAAGAAAAAATAAGATTGGGCGGATAGTTATTTGTGATAACGGTGTTGATGAATTTATGAAGATGTTCTTTGTAGTAACAAGGTGTGCTTAACATTTTGATTCTTAATATATATATATATATATATATTGTTGTATGTTATGGATACATCACTATTTCTCTTCAAATTCTAATTTATATCATCATTATTTATACCTTCTCTCTCTCTCTCTCTCTCTCTCTCTCTCTCTCTCTCTCTCACATACACACACACACATATATATATACATATATATATTTTATATATATATATATATACATATATTGTATATGACTGACATTCTCTTGAGATATGTCTGGTTAGTAATAGAATTCTATTGTATGTTATGGATACATCACTGTTTCTCTTCAAATTCTAATATATATCATCATTATTTATACCCTCTCTCTCTCTCTCACACACACACATATATATATATATATATATATATATATATATATACACACTTAGTTATACATAAAAAAATTCGCATGATTTAAATTTGCTTATAAACGAACGTAAATATACCATTCTTCATTAGCATCAAGTTAAATACAGAATGAGATCTTTGTCAACTGAAATCAAATTTTAGAATATTGATCTTAGTGAAGCAAACAACCACCACTGGATCGAGTCTCCTATTATTAATGATCATGAACAACGAATCATCGTTAACTATGTTAACATGGATATATATATACCGCAAAATTTCATCATTACCGTGATTTGTCTGATTAGCACAATTAACACACATGTTGTTACCTAGCAAATTCTTCTTCCTGTTTAGCCAAAAGTTATTTGCTGCTTAGAAGCTCTCATTAAATGAAACACTAAGATACAAGTGTCAATCGGTTCTGTCGCTTCACGGGAAAACTTGATCTCAGTCTTTTCAATGCCTGGCTATTTTTCATTCTACAATATGAAACCACTCTAATTTAATGCTATATTTATATATTTTATATATTTGAAAATCACATTTATTTTCTTGTTCCCATATTTATTTAAAATTTATTATTTCTTTTTAAATTTAATTCATATAGCTAAAATTGTGTGGGAAGTTTTAGATATTGTTATTTATAACGTTATTTAAATTTTTTTTTCATATACATTTTAACAAAGAGAATGAAAATATATAATTGTCTGTTGTAGTCATGAAAAATGTTTCATGATAAAAGACAAACACAATAGGAGAATAAAGCCTTTTTGTGTTTCTTATCACTTTCTATTCTATTATTGATAAATCTATAAACAGTCTGTATATATATTGTCCTCCAAAAGTTATGCGATTTGGGCCGAAACCTAATGGGCGAATGTTCTTTCCGCAGACGAATCGAGGTTTGCTTTGCTATTGGACAGAAGACATGTGCTAGTCTGGATAGAACAAGAAACACGCAACCAGCCCATTAGCATAATTGAACTCCATGATTTCGGTTCTAAGTAGTGTGATGGATTCTGTTATAGTAATTTAGGGGCAAATAAAACCCATGTCCATGCTTTGTCTGATTAAAGTTTGCATTACTAAATAATTCATCAGAGTATTATCCTGTGAAATTTGGAGTCGATCGGTGCAGATCCATAGCTTAAGTGCGATCTACTGTTATGGGCTTAACTCTTGGAGGGCAATGCATATATCCCCTCTAATAATTGCGAAGAGGAATTCGTATTTTAATTTTACATACGAGCTCATCAGGCAATGGTTACGGCGGCCGTGTCATCTATAAATCATTAAGCAAATCAAAAATCCTGACTATTATAGAAAATAAGAATTATTTAGAAATTATCTGCAATGTTTAAATGTAAATAGTCGGAACATTATATTATTTGTTTATAAGGTCCAGTGACGTAGCTTTCACGTAAGCTAAAAAGCTGAGCCACCCCGTATAAAATCCAGTTTAAGGAATTATTTAAACATTTTTATTTATTTTAATTTTTTAAATAACTTTGCTAATATATATGTATATCTTAGAAAATGGTAACACACTCTTAAAATTTGTAGAATATGCAGTGTAGAATGAATAACATGGTATTGAAGCCTCCCGACCCTTCACTGGCTGATAAGTGCGTGTAACGGGTGTCTGGAACTAACTTAAAAAATGTTTGGCTATAGCTTCTCCCTTTGCAAACAGCAATGATTTGATGTGAGACGTGATGTTCCTAATGGCGTGGGCAGACTTGGTGGGGGTGGTGTGCGGGTGAGAAGTGAGAAAGAAAATTTCTCTGTAAAAACTAATGGTTCGACCATTTTGAAACAAACGAGGTTCTATTTTCGCAGAAGAGAATAATCTTTATGTAATGTGAGCCAATTTTAACGAATAACTTGACACTAACCTAACTTTAAACAAGATCAGGACAAAGAAATACACTAATAGTGACTACTACTTAAACTTAGTTAGTGAAGTAGATTTTATCTCGGCATCAATATGCTAAAGCCCCCCTTTACTATTTGGGAGTTTCAAAAGGAATAAATCGGATTTCTATTTGGTAATCGCCTGTTACATGAGAATTTCTTTTACAAAAGCGATTGATAATATTTCTAGTGGATTTTTAGCATATTGTAACTGTAAGATATTAAATTTCATAGTATATTTTTTTGTCAATAATTAATATAAAACATTGTTTAAGGATATTGTTTGGTACTGTGATTTTCAACTGAGCTCGTTATTATCCAGATTTTTTTTCATTTATTTTCACAGCACACTTAAATTGTTTAATTTTGTTAGTTCTAGATGCTTATATTCATAAAATTGATATCTTTTTTTGTCACTGGCTAAAAATATTCTAATTTATTTCTACTTCATATTTAATATGATGGTTGTAAAATTTGATCTAAATTAGAAATAAGAAAACATTTAAAATGCTATATCTTGTATTCATTTTACATCAGTATCATCTTAAAATATCGTTCATTTCATGCACTTTTTGCATTTTTATGTTACGTTGTATTATATTACTCACCAAAGAAATAATACTTTTTGAAAGAGAGAATTCAAAGAAAAATCCCACTTGTAATAATAGCAAAACCGTTTTCAGTTTAAAACGCCAAGCGCTCAGCCTCCCCATAGTTAAAATTCATAAGCTACGCTACTGATAAGGCTACGCCCATATTTGTCTAATCCTATCTTTAGCATTCGGAGTTTTCTTGGAACATTGAAATAGTATTTTTTTTTGTAATAAATATAAAAGAGTGGGTACACTTTTAAGCAGATGGTTTCTTTCAAAATCCATATTTCTGAAAGTTTCAAAATAACCAAGAAAAAATACAAAAATTGATATAACATTTTGGCGTGGATTTCATATTGGCACTAATTCATTATTTATAATTAATTATTTTATTTACAGCCCAAAAGGTTATAGATACTTTTTTTCAACGACAGTCATTTGGTCAGTCCTTAGTTAATCTCAAAACGGATAATATTGTTCTATCTACCCACAGAATGTAACATTACGAAAATTTAAAAGTGAATTTTTTTTTCATTTTGTCAATAAGGATCGTTAATATTTTAAATATATATATTATTTAAAAATGATTTTGTTTAATCGCTGAGAGATGGCGTAAATGCAAAATAAAATCTAGAAACTGCTCTATGAAAAAGGTCGTAGCGCATTGAAATATGCAAAACAGATAACAGTGATCCACATTAGTGATAGACACTGTCGAATAATTTCAACTATCGAATAAATAGTGATAGAGCTTCGAAACTAACGATATTTTCCGACATAAATTTTTTTAATTATTAATTATTTTTAATATATATATATACACGCACTTAAAAGATGGGTGTCTTATCACACTTCAACACTGTAAGATGACGGTTATTCTAGATTCCTGTGCCAAGGGACATAATATTCTTCTTTCAATCCATCGCGACATAAGATTATTATGTCTTTATAGAAATTATTATATCGTTTATAATATCTTTAATTTAAATTAAAGCGCATTACATTCATGCAAATTACAATTCCATCTCGTTTCAATTTTTTGCACATGGTATTCTTAAATATAAAATTTATTAATGATAACTGCATTTGTTGAGCTATCGTGTTCACATTTCAAAAATGATCTTACACTTCTCATCGGGTCTATTTCATGCAAGCACTTCCTGAAATATGCATTGATTTAAAAATATAAATGGATAATGATAATTCTGAAGTGATGTTTTCACTAAAAACTTAAGTAGCTCTCAAACGGACTTATCCCTGAAGTAATTTTTAAAGGACTTACCACTTCATTAAGCCAAAATCAGAAAAAAAATGTGATGTTTCTTTTTTACTTTCAAATTGTACCTTATATATTCAAAAATGTTCTGACAAAATTTCATAGCTGCACATAAAGTATTTCCTCAAATATAATATTTTTTATTTGAAACAACATGTCATTTGATTACTATCGCTGATTACATGTGTTACAATGTTTACTTGTCTATTTTGAATTTGTAATTTATTTTCAATCTCTAGAAGGATATCATTACACAATCATGGTGAAGCTGTATGCTGCACGAATTCAATGAAGCCACTAAGATCCCAATGTAAATCCAGAAAACTACAAAGATGTAATTTTATACATCAGACTGTAAAAATAAAGAAAATGCTGGAGTGTTTTTAAAGGATATTTTCAAAAAAAGATGAGTTAGAGCAAAATATCAGATGGCTTGTCAACTTATAAAATGGGCTAAACTTCTGAGAGAAAGTTCCTCTAAAAATAAGAGTTACTTGAAGTTCAGAACACTTTAAACACTAAAGGTTCAGGACTCTTTAAACACTTAAAGTTCAGGATACTTTAACCACTTAAAGTTCAGGATACCAGGTCTTAGATATATAAACCTCTCTATATCTTCTATTTGCACCCAGTTCATCTTCATGACGTCGGGTTTGTTGTTTCTCTTGCACTGACGAAAGGAATCAAGCGTGTCCTCGAAACAGGTATGCTGCATTATTACATTATTATTTCATTTCTGCTTAAATGCGTGGCTGGATTTTTTTCTTATCATTTTCGCAATTTTTTTTTATTTACTGGCTTTAAAACTAATCTGAAAGATAGCACAGATATGTCCTTTGATTTTTCTAAAATCTAAACAATTAACATGGACTTATTTCCGGACAACAATCCTTCAAATGTATTTTCTCATATTTCAGTTTTTCATATAATTCATTTGCATTTTCTCCTATTTCTGTCCTTTACTTACTTCTAAATCCTACTGTATTTGCAAATACTATTATTTAGATTAGATTTTTTTTCTAGAGATAAATAGTGTATGTTCTATGATTGTAAGTATCGATTTTTGAATTAAACAAAAATTTAATTAAAGAAAATGTCAAGCAATTTTGTTTTCTTTTATAGTTATTCATTATCTTAATTTTTTTTTCCAAAGAGTATTATAGAAAAATCCAAACTTATGGATGTATATAATGTTGAATCAATATTTGATAAAAAAAAATCAGCTCTGTTAACCCAATTAAGAAGGAGGAGGAGAATTTTGAAACACACACATACACACACATATATATATAATAGTAGTTTGAAAACCCAATGATGAAATAGAGAGAAGTAGCAACTCAAAAATCCTAACTTTAGAAAATGTCTACATAATAAAAAGAAGTATTAAATAGGGAATCATCAATCAAATAGAACAAATGCAAATTGCTGGTCATCAAGTTAAAGTTAATCAACAAATATCAATGGAATGGAATCGATAATTGAAAAACAAATAAAATCCTAGCATTAAAGCTATACACGTGTAGAAGCTCTAGGCCTAAATAAATGAATTGCTCATTTTGAAAAACTCTTCGTCAGGTCCAAGTATTTAATCAAAATGAACACAAATGTGTGTTTCTGATATTAGATATAGATGATATCTATAAGCTCTAATAACTTGGACGACATACATAAAGATGGAAAAATAATAAAGGAAACAAGAATACCTGAATAAAACAACTTCAAATGTGCTGACCATTGGAGTCCATATTACATAACTTGTTCGAATACAATTGCAATTTAAAACAATCATTAATAGTGTTATTGCACCTAAAACTTGTACATAATAAATGTCTACATAATAAAAAGAAGTATTAAATAAGGAATCATCAATCAAATAGAAAAAATGCAAATTGCTGGTTATCAAGCTAAAGTTAATCAACAAATATCAATGGAATGGAATCGATAATTGAAAAACAAATAAAATCCTAGCATTAAAGATATACACGTGTAGAAACTCTAGGCCTAAATAAATGAATTGTTCATTTTGAAAAACTCTTCGTCAGGTCCAAGTATTTAATCAAAATGAACACAAATGTGTGTTTCTAATATTAGATATAGATGATATCTATAAGCTATAACTTGGACGACATACATAAAGATGGAAAAATAATAAAGGAAACAAGAATACCTGAATAAAACAACTGCAAATGTGCTGACCATTGGAGTCCATATTACACAACTTGTTCAAATACAATTGCAATTTAAAGCAATCATTAGTAGTGTTATTGCACCTAAGACTTTTAAGATCAATAGCATATTCTAGGTGTAAAGAAGTCATCTGTATGAAAGCTGTTGTTTAAAAGGATTTGTAACCTAGAAAAGATTATCAATAGCTTTTCTCAGAGAATATGGAAAATATTGTCAAAAGCTTTTAAATGCTCAGAGCATAATTGCGAAAATATTATCAATAGCTTTTCAATGTCCAAAGCATAATTGCGAAAAGATTGACAATAGCTTTTCAATGCCCAGAGAATAATTGCGATTAATTGAACTCTTTATTTACATGAAACTAGACAAAGAAGGACAAAAATACTTTCCTCAATAACAATTTCTAAATTGCAACTCATGCTCCAACTTCTACCAAAAGAAATGATGAAATGATGCGCTTATGTATCCTACACGTTACGTGAATACCACAAAGCCATTTCTCGTAACCATATCTGTGTGAGGCCCCAGAAAGACAAACCTCGCATAACTGATGAATTATTGTCTTATAATGAGACTCATTACATCAATCAAAGGAGGCAATACTCAAAGATAAATGGAAGTACAGAAAGAATTCAACTGCTAATAGCAATCATAATACTGCAATCATCTCCTTTAAGATGCCCGACGCCACATTTAACCCGCATTTATAAAAGTCACTAAGTGCCAATTATAGCCGACGGCCATACCCGACTATAATCACTAACTTGCCCGGTTCGATGTGGTCTAGTATCATTAATAAGCCAATCAAGGCAAAGCGACAGTTGTTCTCCAATCTTGGATTGGTGGTATCGTTATGTGACTAATAAGAAAGTACAAATGCATTCATTAATATTGTATCCACGGAAGAAGAATGACACTGCTTTTTAATTTGAGGTTTGCTAAGTAATTGCAAGATGGACAGATCTTGGGGAGTAGAGGTAAGATTGTTTCAAATGACTATGTATTTCATAATTGTTTCTGTGCTTGTGATTTTCTATTGACATAACAGTTGCAGTATTAGGAACTTCTTCCGGAAAATATATGCAATTAAAATGATCTCCTTAAAATGTTTTTATTGATCTGATGTTTCGAGATCAAGATCATGGCGATATCAAGATCCGGACCATTGTCTAAATCTCTTTGTGACGTTATATTACGTTATTTTGATTAAGCTACCTGTAGAATAGCATTTCAATTAATAATATTATAAAAACATATATAAGAAGCACATAACTTTCTCTACACATTCATATTTATTTTTAACACTTTACAACAAAGTTGAAAAGTGTTTATAACTTTGTTCATTCTATCTGTCTGTCTGTCTGTCTGTCCGTTAGCACGAAAACTGCCGTAAAAATGACTTAATCAAAATGAAATTTTAGTATGTTGTTCAGACGGTCTGTAGGACCTATGGGAATATAAATGAATAATATCACCCAATTAGTTTTGGATTGAACCCGGGTTGAATAAATTAAATACATTGAGCCCTATGGGACCTAATTTTTCAAACATTTTTTAAGCGGATTTAAATTCACAAATTGCTTCGAAAATTTTAGGTAATATTCAAATTGTTCCATAAAATATATAAAAATAGTTCAGCAGTTTTTTAAATAAAAATTAAAATAATAATTACACCTCTTATATGAAACGATCACGTGACCATGATATGAAACGATCACATGACCCACTTCAAAATGATATATGGCATCCATCTTGTTTCAAAATCGTGTTTTTTTTCTTTTTAATTCATATTGAGTGTTGTATCCGTCCTAAAACTACTTTATTTTTGCTTAAATTCTGTGCATCTACATACTGAAACAACGCAAATACAATATATTTGAGTTTAAATGATTATCCAAATTTGATTATTTCTACAACGAAGCCTATTTTTCACTTATGTAAAATGTAAATAGCAAAATATGTAGAATGAGTTGTATTAGAATTGCTGTATCTCTTTAACACAAAATAATGTAGTCCATGGAGTCTTCATGGCTGATATGAATGAAATATTAATTGATTTTATAATGAGCAGGACGATTTTTTTTGGTTAAGTTTTAAGCACAGAGTTTAATTACTTGTAGCTCCATATTCTTAATTTTTAAATAAAAAATTATTATAGTATTGTGATGAATGAAATGAATGGGAGAAAGTTATGAATGAAATCCTGTTTTTATAGAGAGATCCAGGCGTGTTATTTTTTCTATGACGTCATTTGAATTAATTTCAGTTGTTTTCGATGAAGTTTTCAAATATAATAAATTATCGTGGTATTATGATAGTTTTAAAAGTATTACAGTGGAATGTATTGCATTTTAGAGATATTTAAACCAGGCAATTTATATTTCAATGCCGTCATTTGAATAAAGTTCATTTTTTTCAATGAAGGTTTAAGTTTTCAAATATAATAAATTAATATAGTATTGTGATAAGTTTTAAAATATTACCGAGGAATGTATTGCATTTTCAACTTTTTTAAATAAAATTGCATTGAAGTTGGAAAGTGTTTCATAATCAATGCTTTAAGCATGACTGATCTTGTTTATTTATTTTTTAATGCAACGAGTTTAATTGCACGAAATTATATGGATACTTATTTAAAATCGTACCAAGAATCTGAAGCTGAAATAGCTTGAGAGCGGTTAATCTTGTCATAACATGGTTGGTCTTCAAATCAATACGTATAACGTCTTGTAAAATTAAATTCCATCAAAGTAGTTGAAAATATTAAAATATCGAATTTGCAAAGAAACCTGCTAAGTTGGTCTTCTTCGTAAGCTGTCCGCCTGTCTAAGTTGAACCCTTTGACAAGGAATCAATGTAGTCCATATAACAACAATGGATAAAACCTTTCTAACTTGGCCACTTACTTATTGATCAATCCTATTGGTCAATCCTATTGGCCAATATTTAAATCCATCGGATAAAGATTTAATACACATACAATTAATTTTTTTTATCTCTATAGCGTAAAATTAATTTGGACGTTTTATCTCTTCTCTTTTTACTTTCCTTATATACATAAGTATAAGGAAAGTATTGTGACGAGGTCGAAAATTCAAATTCGAGTTTTCGACGGGAGATCACGTTTCAAGCATCCCTGATCACGAATCACACATTTTGAAGTGATGTCTGTGTGTGTGTGTGTGTGTGTGTGTGTGTGTGTGTGTATATGTGTGTGTGCGTGTGTATCAGTGAGACTGTGGAGACGATAACTGACGAACGAATTGGCAAATTCGAACGAAATTTGGTACAAAAATCACAATCCGTAAACGCTGGAAGCCTATTGTTTTTATATGCAATCGAATATTTAGAACCCCATAAATTTTCAAGTGAAATTTTGAAAGTGAAAAATCAAAACCGCTAATAAAGTTACGCAAATAGACATTTCTTATGTAATTTTTCATTAGAAAACGATTGACATAAATCTTAGAACGCTAACATGAACCGCTCTTGAGATATTGCACATTCTTCAAAAAAATTATCAAAAACTTATATAAAATCAAAAAAAAATTCTTATTGAGAAACATGTTCACTTTTCATATGTAATACTATGCGATAAATTTAGAGACATCATTCTCGTGAATCTAGCTCGTTCCATTCATGAAAAAAGATACTTTGAGCAATACTTTTGTATTTGAACTCCAATAGTCATTTATCTGCTCTAAGAATAACTTATTTCTCCTTCCGTAACGCTTGGCGAGATTTTGGCGACGAATTCTGCGGAATGTCGCCAACTTGGCGACATTTTTAATTGTTGCCAAATTAACAAACATCTTGCCAAATTGATAAGAAATGACGCTAAATCAATGAAAATGACGATTAATTGAAGAAAATTCAATATCTTGGAAAGAATATAAGTATCTACTGTAAAAATAACATTTTCTTTAACTGTAAAAGTGGTAAATATATATTCATTATATATTGAAAGCCATATGTTGCCCACATCAGATTTTTTCAATCGCTTTGACATTTTTATTTGAATATTCTTAGTCGGCTTGGTCATTATATTATCAAACTCCGTGTCTTTTTTTTTTTTTCAGTTTCGGAACGCGAAGTTTTAGGAAAATTTTACAATCACACTTCTAAACCGGTTTTTCTAAACCATTTTTATGCTTCTGCTGAGCTATTATTCTATATGGTAAACTCAAGAAGTCGACGTCAACAATAGTGATGAATGCAGTGATCAATGTCAAATCATGAAATGTCGATTTGTTGGAATCATTTTTGGTTCCGTATCTATTGCTCTTCGTAAATTGCCATTTTGAAGTGCCTAATATACATACTTTCATTTGAAGCAGTTGGCATTGAGGGTGTTGTCTGTTTTCCCATTAGTTTTGCGATTCGTGAGAATCGGGTCATTTTAAACTTTCGAATTTCCCAAATCATCAGAAATCGTACGCCAGTAATTGATGGGAGAAAAAAGAATATTGAAATACAACTGTTAAAGCGATTGGAGAAAGATCTAAAACTCCCAAATTAATTTTAAGCTACAGAGATATAAAAAATTTAATTGTACGTGTATTAAATCTTTATCTGATGGATTTAAATATTGACCAATAGGATTGACCAATAGGATTTCTTTCCAAATTCTTTCCTATGTCTTTAAAATCGTCATCAAAATTTGCTTTAAATTAATTTGGAAGAACTGTAGATTTCAAATTTAGTCTGAATGCAACGATATAATTAAGATACAAAAATATTTCTGTCAATTTCATTGTTTCCTTTTTACTTTCCCCTGCAAAACATGGTAATGTAGAAATCGTGTCGAAAATCTGAACTCAAGTTTTCGACGGATCTGCAAGTTTCTGGCATTCTAGAACACGAAAGTATTACTTTTAACGTAGCGTCTGCATCTGTGTCTGTCTACGTATTTCTGAAATGCATGTATCCAGTCTAACTCAAAACTATTCGACGGAATTGGTAGGTACGTCTCTTGTGAGACCTGATGTGATTGCTGATGAAATGTGGGTGCTCGTGGGTGCTGGTAAGGTTTTGATATGATTCGGAAAAATGGTTCATGCTTTTTTTTTTTAGAAATTACCCTCAAAATTCGTCAAAGTGTGAAATGTATATGATGCTTATACACGCAGAACCATTTCGGCTCCATCGAAATAGAAACACCGCCGATTTTATCCAAGCATTCCTCTCTACCTTGCGTGCTTGACATAGTTGCATGCACTGCTCAGACCCAGCGTGACGATGGTACGTTAATGATTCCTGTGAAGACATTTTCTTTTGCGTTTTGCGTTAACGAGATGCTCCTTAATGCAGCGAAACGCCGGGCGATGGTTGGTTAGTTTCGACACCTCATTGTCTTTGGGTCTGTCATTTGGCTTTTGGAAAATCCTAGAAAGCTCCGCCCTGCTATGCTTCGGCTGTGATGAGACAGAAGACATCCTCTAGAAAGGGAAAAATAAGTAATCATACCGAGCAGACGAGCGTGAGTTTATCCTGTCTTGTTTCTTGGTTGGAGAATTTCATGAGAAGGATTATTTTTTAAAAGTTCACATGACTATGCAAAAATGATGAAAATTGAAGATGCTCAATATCTTCCTCTAAAAAGGAAAATCGGCGATGGCTCCAGTTCGATGGAAGTGAAAGAGTTTTGTGTAAATAGCATCTACTAAAATAAAACTTTAATAAAGTTTGATTAGGTTATTTGCTAAGGAAAATTTGAGGGGGTGGACAGCCCAGTGGTTAGCCCACAAAAGTTGCACTCGAACGACCCGATTTCCATTTCTGGCGCTGGCCGAACTGTTACCGTGTTCACACGGAGTACGGGCATGTTAAATATGTGGGTCTGTAAGTGCTTCTGAGAGGTTGGTGATCGGAGAAGGAGGGCACGGTCTCTATGGATGTCATCCCCAATGGATTCCGGTCTAAATTGGGTGGCACTATCGCAGCGGTTCAAATAGATACATTACACTTTCGGGTAGGTCATACGGTCTGGGTCGAAGATGAAGGAAAATTTGAACAATGTAAATAAGCACAAATAACACAATAATTCTGCAAGGATCATACAAAAATGTATTACGATCTAATACCTTGACTTCTTTAAAGCCTTCCTTATACAGAAAAATTCTATTAATTTAGCTAGTGACTTGTACAGTACTCCATTTTTGTCCGCGGTCTGGCAGTGTGTCCTGTAATTTTTTCTACTTTCTTCGTTCTATTCTTTCGGGGTTCTCATGTGTCGTTTTAAGCTATTTTTCGTTTTATCGGGTCTCATTTATTTTCGAACTTGACTCGCCCTGTCGGAATATTCCTGTTATGTTTTGATACACGTCAAACTTGTGCATTGACTCTCATTTCAGATTATAAAAATTGAAAATTCTTAATTTTTTTCTGGTTGATGAAAATGATGATCGATTAAATGATTATTAAAAAAATTTTAAGATCTTCGTAAAAGCAAATTAATTTTGCGAATTCTATATTTCTGACTGAACATTTTTGTCGCTTATTGTTCATATACATCTTTTATTGCTTAAAAGATATTTCGAACAAGATGATCAGATTTAGGAGATTATTTAGAAATTAAGTAAAGGGAAGCTAAAGCTCGATCGAATTAAAAAAAAATTTCAAGAAAAAAAAGTGTTCGAAATAGAGAACATTTGAAATTATTTTTATATATTCATAAATGACATCCTATTTCCGATAAAACAAGTAAAAATTGTCTAGATTTTTGGAAATATAAGCATCCAAGGCGTATACAATTTTCGTAACGCTCCGATTTTATCTGGGCTGGGTACACCGACCATAGACGCTATTCACCTAAAAATAATGATAATATTAATAATAATAATAATAATTATAACAATAATAATAAAATAAATTAATTATAATAATAATAATAATAATATTAATAATGTTAATAAAATAAATTAATTATAATAATAACATTAATAATAATAATAATAAAATAAATTAATTAAATTAAAAATAATCATAAAATTAATCAGTGAAAACAATAATAATAATAATAATAATAATAATAGTAATTTTATTTTGCATAAATTTGTTTCTTTAATTCAATAGAGTGCTTATTATCCGAATCAATGGCGAAGCCACGGACCCCTTTTAGTAAAACAATCACATTGGCTATGCATTGGCTATACATTGACTTCTCGTTGATGAAACAACATCTACCACTATCAATCCCTCCCCCTTTCCTAAATTCTGAATATGCCTATGATCCAAACTCAATATATCCCAATAATGAATTATATGAAATTTGGATTTATTAGTGATTTGAACTCTTGAACAGCAAAGTTGTTATTACGTGTTAATATATATATATATATATATATTTATAGATACTATAGCTTACTATAATATGAAGGATACTATGCAAATATTATTAAATAGAGAATTTAAAGTTATTAAGTAAATGGATTGAGACATTGTTAGTGACAATGTGTTAAGAACCATTATGTCATTTGGCACTAAATTTAGGATACCTTCTTGTAATAATTCTTTTAAAGTTTTAAAATCAATTAATCTAGATCTTGATAAATATATATATAAATTAGCTTGTAAATACGCTCTGCCATTAGAGGCATTTAATATGTGGAAATTTACTATATTAGAATCAATTAAAAATGCTATTAGAGATATTAAATTGTCTAGATCTTTATATAATATTGATAATATTAAACATTCCATTAATGATTTACAAAGATCCTTTGTTATCACCTATGTTGATAAAGCCTCTAATAATTATGCTATTATCTGTAAAAAATTTTATATTCAATTTCTGTTAGATTATTTAAAAAATAATAGTCTTTTTAAACCTGATTTACATTCCATCAATAGTATTAAATTGAAAATTATCAATATGTATAGTGATTTAAATATTAAATATAAATATCTTAAATTTCCTTATATTGTGCTTATTCCAAAATTTCATAAAAATCCTATTAAATTTAGAACAGTTACTAGTGGCCATAATACTTACTCTACTACTGCGAGTAAATTATTACTAAATTCTTTAAATCTAATAAATAATAGTTTAAGCCAGACTAGCAATAATTACCATATTCTAAATAATAGTAAAGAATTAAAGAATAAATTAACATCTCTTAGAAAAATAATAGGATTTCAAACTTTTGATTTTAAAGATATTTTTAATAATATTAAGATATCTGATCTATATGATGTTATTTTAGCTCTATATAATGCTTATATTACACCTCTTTCAAATCAAATTAAATTTATAAATTTTCCTAAACTTCTTCACTTTGTTATTTTCAATAATTATATTTTTCAAGGAAATAAATTATACTTACAAGTCTCAGGAGTTCCACAGGGTGGCTGCAGTAGCAGTATGCTAGCTAATTTATACCTTTATCATTATGAAAAGTCATTTACTTCAATAGATTATACTTTTTACAGATATGTTGATGATCTGATTTGCTTAGTACATACAGAAAATTATCTCATAGATATAGATTACTATCCAGACAATTTGGAATTAATTCCTAATGAAGCTACTATTAGTAAAAATGTTAATTTTTTGGATTTAAATCTTTTTATTGATCCTTCTAATAGAATTGTTACAAATTTATATGATAAAAAAGACTTTTATAATTTTAATATTAATAAAATCTTACCTTTTAATTCCTGTAACTCGATTCAATTGTTTAGAAATATTATACTCAATCAGCTTTTTAGAATTTATAGATTATCTGATAAAAAATTTCATGCTATGCATATCAATAATCTCAAAATTACTAGTAATTTATATAAATATCCCTCTTATTTATTAAATAGTATTGTTAAAAAATTTAAAATAGCTGGATTTTTATAATTCTTTTCATAGTATCATATAATTCTATTCATAGTATCTTATATTAGCCAGACATATCCATTCTCTCTCTCTTTTTTTTTTTTTTTTTTTTTTTTTTTTTTTCCCACTTCAGCATTACTATTATTTGCCCCTCTTTTTAGTAGCTCTTTTTGTATATTAATACTTTTTCTTAACATTTCGCTTCACAGTTTTTAAATTCTTATGAATGGCAACAGTAAATGGTTTTTTCTTTACGAATGGCAACACTGGTCTCTTCTATCAGTGTACCCTGTATTGAATCGATTGTGCATACGCTGTGCTTTTTCCAGGTATTCATTTTTTACTTTTTTATTCCTTCTTTATGTATGTCGTCCAAGTAGAAATAGTTTATAGATTTAATCTATCTATTTCTTCAGAAACATACATTTTTGTGTTTGCTTCTACCAAAAACTTGGACATGATTAGATTTTTGTAGAGGTTAACAATTCATGATTTAGGCTTAAAGCCTCGCCCACGTGTAATGCGTTTGTGCTTGATTTCGTTTGTTATACTTATTTCGATTCCATACCTTTATATTTTTCATTAACTTGTTGATTCGATATTTATTTATTTATTTTTATTTTTTTCCCATTTGCTTGAGGATTAGTTGATTTTTACTTTTGTTTTGTAAGCCTGTTAGATAGTTGAATTTAGCTTAAGTTTTTCTTTTTTTGTTTCCATACCTTTTAATTTGGTTGATTTTCTGTAACTTGATAGCTTGTGTTTTGTATTTTTTATCCATTTGATTGATGATCTGCTGTATTATATTTTATTCTGTGGGTGTTTTTAAAAAAGTTAGGTTTATCGTGTTACATCTTCTTACTTTTCGTTCATTGGATTTTCAAACTTCTATTATATATATATATATATATACATATATATATATTAAAAAAATAACATCGGAAAGTAAGATGCATTAACATTAATGTTTTGAATTTTATTTTCGCTAAAAAATTGTAACTTTTGCCAGTATTGAAACTACGATTTGAGCACCCATATTATGGTGTATAGTGGCATTCTCGCTTATCCAGTTTTCCTTTGAATTACTTGTTTAGTAAAATTTTTCATCTTTGATTCATGTTCATATTCAGATTTGCGTACTGAGTTGTTCATATCCTGAATTGCTTTTCCGGTCTCCAGCTTAGACTCACTGGACGGGTCTGGGAGTATTACTGTGAACGTTCGTACTGCCTCCCTGGTAGAACTTCGACTTGTTCATTCCGGTGCTTCTGGATAATTTAAGCTGTTGAGGTTAATCGTGTATACACGTGGTGAAAGAAGAAGGGTTCAGGCCGAATGGTATTACAAATGTTCTTAATGTATCCTATTTTCATTTTTTCATTTCTTGTTGCCTGTAGTCTGAGTTTAAGCATTTATAGTAATGTACTATTGCTTAATCTGAAACAGGCATGTGTTTGGGTTAGTTAGAGTTAAATATTCAGACCTGAGGAGGAATTTAATTCTAACTAATCATCTAATTTGAGCTGGTGCTGTTCTCTTCTTTTATCGGCATTATGGCCGTGAATTTGCTTCTTTGGTGATGTTAATATTACTTGTTTTTCATATTATTACATATTTCTTCTATATATATATATATATATATATATATATATATATATATATAATTATTTTCATAGTATCATATAATTCTATTCATAGTATCTTATATTAGCCAGACATCTCCATTCTCTTGTAATTTTCTTTTTTTTTTTTTTTTTTTTTTACATTCTCTTCCACTTCAACATTACTATTATTTGCCCCTCCTTTTAGTAGCTCTTTTTGTATATTAATACTTTTTCTTAACATTTCGCTTCACTGTTTTTCAATTCTTATGAATGGCAACAGTAAATGGTTTTTTATTTTTTCCTTACGAATGGCAACACTGGTGTCTTCTATCAGTGTTCCCTGTATCGACTCGATTGTACCTACGCTGTGCTTTTTCCAGGTATTCATTTTTTCTTTTTTATTCCTTCTTTATGTACGTCGTCCAAGTAGAAATAGTTCATAGATATAATCTATCTATTTCTTCAGAAACATACATTTTTGTGTTTGCTTCTACAAAAAACTTGGACATGATTAGATTTTTGTAGAGGTTAACAATTCATGATTTAGGCTTAGAGCCTCGTCTACGTGTATGGCGTTTGTGCTTGATTTCGTTTGTTATACATATTTCGATTCCATACCTTTGTATTATATATTTTTCATTGACTTGTTGATTCGATATTTATTTTATTTATTTTTTTCCATTTGCTTGAGGATTAGTTGATTTTTACTTTTGTTTTGTAAGCCAGTTAGATAGTTGAATTTAGTTTAAGTTTTTCTTTTTTTGTTTCCATACCTTTTAATTTTGTTGATTTTCTGTAACTTGATAGCTTGTGTTTTGTATTTTTTATCCATTTGATTGATGATTTGCTGTATTATATTTTATTCTGTGGGTGTTTTAAAAAGTTAGGTTTATCGTGTTACATCTTCTTACTTTTCGTTCATTGGATTTTCAAACTTCTATTATTATATATATATATATATATACATATATATATATATATATATATATATATATATATGTATAAATTATAATATTATATGTATTATAAAAGTACTCTTTTTTTTTTCAAAAAATGCTCTTAAAAGTAGGATTTTTTTTCTTCAGTACCGAAAAAGTTTTCATACACACATGACTAAAATATATCTGATGTGGGCGACACATGACTTTCCCTGCAGACTAAAATTCATGTTTTATTTCATTATTCATTAAATCGAGTTTAATTGCAGAAAATAACATGGATAATTTTCTGATATTATATCTATTATGCCTTTTTAATGCATCTTCGTTTCATTTGGCAACTTAATTCGCTTTAAATTCTTCAGTTCCTTAAAATTCTAAACAACTAAAATATCTCGAAAACTGTTCATCCTACAGTCATGGTGTCAGTCTTATTCGCTTAGTTGTCAAAACTTACCTGGAGAACAAGTACTTGATATATTTCAACAATTTAAGTCATTTATTTTAGATTTTCAGTATTGACTTATCTGTGAAACTATCTTTGCGTTATATTTCGCAAAAAAGATCCGATTTTATTTTTTCTAATCATATCAAAATCTAATCAGCATCAGAAAAACTGCCAGCGGACTTAACTACTAAGTTTTAAGAAATTCCATTAAATAGTTTTTTAACTACAGTGTAAAACGTCTTCAGTTTCTCAAAATTAAAAATTAAAATAGTATCTCGAGAATGACCTCTTAGAGTAATGGGGTTGATTTTATTCTTTCTATCGAATTAATTGATACATTTGAGCATATGTAATATTTTGTTTTAGATAGGATATTTTAGATTTTCGGGCCATTTCGCAAGAAAGTTAGATTCTTTTCTTCCGAATCGTACGAAAATCTAGTCAGCACCTAGATCATAAGCGACTTATCTACCAAATTTTGTGAAATTTGGTCAATTAATTTGTCAGCTAGAGTGGATACATGCGATTTTTGCGGGCCATTTCTCCCAAAAAAGGCAGGTTCCTAATTTCCAAATCCTACTAAAATCTAATCAGCACCAAGGTCATCCACAAGTAACTTATCTAACAAAATTTATTAAATGAGATCAATTAGTTTCTTAGTCGAATGCTTTTACTATAATATTTTCCTGGCAATGTTACTCTCGTCCGTGACAAACTTTAAGTCACACCTGTCTCCTGGGTGGTGCTAAATAAGTAACGGCTAACGGTTATGGTATTTCTCAGTAATTTATAATATTCTTGTATTGTGCATGGTTAGTTTATTTAATTTGTTTTGAATATTTGTATCATTGTGAGGTGCTGGTTATGTAATGGATTGATTTCCAATAAAGTCATATGTAACAACAGTTTTATAACGTCAGTGTGAAACGTCACGATCTCCTCAAAATTAAGAAAACCTTTAATATTTCGAGAATGGTAAATCTAGTGGTAACTATCAGAAATTAATAAAGTTGGTCTGATTCGTTTTGTTGTTAAAAAAATTACATTAAAAAAACAAGCATTTATGCAACTCATATATTTCAGTATAAAAACAGTAGTAAAAAAAAAGAAGGCAGGTTCTATTTTTTTTAATCGTGATACCATCGAAATAGGGTAACTCAGGAAAGACTTGCCTACTAAATTCAGTAACATTTCATCAAATAGTGTTTGAGTCAGAGTGGATGCATATATTGCACAGACATAGATTGACACACACATTGACGTAACACCACGCTGAAAATAATAAAATAATTAGACAGTCATTACAGTATCATATAATTTGGACAGAAAATTGTAAAAAAAATTGTCGTGTAGATCCATCGAAAACTAATAGTTGGGGTTTGAAGCAAGATTCCAATACTTTCCCTGAACATTACCATGTATTGCAGGGAAAGTAAAAAATAATTATGTCAGTCTAAATGCGTCAAGACCTATTTCAATCATATAGAGCTATAACGAATACCAAGAGAACGGGTGTAATTAAGAGAGAATGTGAAATTACGTTTTTTGCTCTTGTTTTCTCTTGTATTGTGAGATGCCAGTTATGTAATGGATTGATTTTCAATAAATCTATAAGCAACATCTCAGTTTCTGAATTAGAGTGGATAGTTATATTGCACAAACAGACACATACACAGATACCAAGCTAAAAATAGTATTCGTGTTCTAGAGGTCCCAAACGTGTAGATCCACCGAAAACTCGACTTGCGATTTTCGACATGATTCTAATTCTTTCATTATACATTACCATGTATTGCAGGGGAAATAATAAAAGCGGGAGAACTTATTACGTTTCATTACTGTTATTTTCTATATTATCAAATTTGATTTTTGTGTGTGTGTGTGTAAACATTTTTGTGAATAGAAAATAAATTACTGTAATGTTGTAAAAGGGGAAACGATTAGTGTAAATATAAAGTTATAATTTGTGCAGCAAAATCCCTCTCTGTCAAATTACTCGTTGCATGTACACATTGTTTCAAATATTCTGCTGAATATTTTATTTGTATGTATCAAGTACACTTATGTACATTTTTTTAACTCCTCATGGAATATTCATTACTGTGAGAAAGAATTCATTCATAGAATATTTCAGAACTTCTAAGGTTACTTGAATCCAACGATGATCTAGTGGTTAATATTTTAGAAATTTAAAGAACGAGTAAAAGACGCATAGGCATTTATTTTTCGTCATATGTGTATATAAACTTTTTAGAGTACTGAAGAAAAATTAATTTCCTAAACTTTAGTGCACTTTGAAATAAAAGTGTGTTTTACAAGAGCTTTTAAATGTATTTTTATTTTATACTTTTTATTCTTCGAGAAGCAGTAGATTATTAAGTGAAGCTGAAGAAAGCAGGAATTCTAGAATGAATTATTAACCGATCCACCTGAAAATTGGTATAGACCGGATGTATAATTTGTTCATTAAGAAATGTACTGTACTCCGTCCCTGTGCAGCGGAAGAAATTCAGCGAGAATGTGGAAAGCCTAATAGTTCGGTATCATAGCTTTAAGTCCTCTTCAACTCAAGGCAATTTATACTTCCTCATGAGCGTTTTCTACAGTGCTTCCACCTCCCCTTCTATTGAGTTTTGTCGAAACCGAACGAAGTTGTCGTTGGGTTGCATATAAGGCCATGCAAGCATTAGTTAAATGGAAGTTGTTGTTGTTGAGACCCAGACATGTCCGACCTACCAGAAAGGTGTAAGAAGTTAAATGGAAGTAGTGTTCATGAGGCCACAAGGAGGAGTGTTGCAGAAGTCGTGTTACCAATTACGTGGACGATGCTGAATGTGTTCAAGAGTTTGAATCCTTCGTTCATTGCCTCCTATCGCCATCTCATGGAGAGTACAAAAAGTACATTTAGTTAATTAACCTATTTCTAACTATTCATTAACATGAATAATTTGAAATAATAGAGCAAATGATGTTTAGTGCTCGTCCAGTGTAGCGATAATGCAAAATTACAAACTTAGCAGTGCTGGAATTTGATTCCGGACCCAAACCGTGGTATCATAGCTTTGGTATCATGGGCCGATATCATAGTTTTGAGCTAAAAGCAGCTCCAGCTCAAGACATTTAATGCTACCTTATGAGCGTTCGCTACATAAATAACAAGAAAGACCAATCATGCATAAAGCATTGATTATGAAACACTTTCCAACTTCAATGCAATTTCATTTAAACATCTCTAAAATGCGATACATTCCTCGGTAATATTTTAAAAATTATCACAATACTACATTAATTTATTATATTTGAAAATTTAAATGTTCATCGAAAAAAATGAACTTCATTCAAATGACATCAATTAAACATAAATCGCCTGGCTCTTCGGTAATGTTTTTAACTTTATCATAATACTACAATAATTTATTATATTTGAAAACTTCATTAATAACAACTGAAATTTATTCAAATGACGCCGTCGAAATATAACACGCCTGGCTCTCTCTATAAAAGCATCATTTTATTCATAACATTTTTCCATTCATTTCATTTATCATAATACTATAATAATTTATTTTATTTAAAAACTTAAGACCATGGAGGAACAAGTAATCAAACTCTATGCTTAAAACTTCCTCGAAAAAAATTGTCCTTCTCTCTGTAAAATCAATGAATGTTTCATACATATCAGCTATGTAGACTCCATGAGCTAAATAATTTTGCATTAAAGTGCAGCAATTCTTATACAACTCATTCTACATATTTTGCTGTTTACATTTTACATAAGTGAAAAATAGGCTTCGTTGTAGAAATAATCATATTTGGATGATCATTTAAACTCAAATATATTGTAATTGCGTTGTTTCAGTATGTAGATGCACAGAATTTAAGCAAAAATAAAGCGGTTTCAGCACAGATACAACACTCAATATGAATTAAAAAGAACTTTAAAAATCACGATTTTGAGACAAGATGGATGCCATGTTTCATTTTGAAGTGGGCCACGTGATCGCTTCATGTAAGAGATGTAATTATTATTTTAATTTTTATTTAAAAACTACTGAATATATTTTACTGAAATTTTTTTTATATATTTTATGGGCTAATTTGAATATTGCCTAAAATTTTCAAAGCAATTTGTGAATTTTAAATTCGCTTAAAAAATGTTTGAAAAATTAGGTCCCATAGGGTTCAGTGTATTTCATTTTTTCAACCCGGGTTCAATCCAAAACTAATTGGGTGATATTATTCATTTATATTCCCATAGGTCCCACAGACCGTCTGAACAACATACTAAAATTTCATTTTGATTAAGTCATTTTTACGGCAGTTATCGTGCTAACGGACAGACAGACAGAATGAACAAAGTCATAAACACTTTTCAACTTTGTTGTAAAGTGTTAAAAAAGATCATAAGCAAAGAGATGCAGTCAAAAGAATGGTTTTACACCGTAGATATCTTACCAATGATGTCTGCACTGGTGAAGTTTAGTCTCACAGAACTCGCCTATGGAGGATGTTCCAAGAACTTGAAATTACAGTTCAAGTGCAGCTATTAGGACAGAGTCCATCGATGGGATCTAGATCGATATATCCAGTATCGTTTGATATATCCAGCTAGGTTCGATATATCCATATATACAATATACACACCAATGAGTCCATCTAAATCCACTGATGTTGGGCGTTCCTCAAGAAACGTATTTCCAAACTTTGGGAATGCACCTTAATGACGGGTTCTGGTTAATCAATTTTGCTACATTTACTGAATTTGAAGTTAGCAGTACTTTATAGACATAATCATAATTAGTTAGTATCAATACCATGCTGCTGTGTGAGACTGACTGGCTGTCAAAGGGATGAATTACACAGCCCAAACTTCTTAAGGTGAAAATTTGAAACTTTGCACACACCTGGGATGTGATATATAGGTAATGAGAAAAATCTATAATATTCAAAATTCGGTTGAAAAATTATAAATCACGGAATTTTTATTCTAACATTTTGGGGGATAACTCAACAATGGCCAGACAGAAAAAATCCAATTTTATACCACCATGAGAATAATAATAATAATAATAACAATAATAAAAATATCTTAAAATTTCTTAATTAACACTACTAGTATATAATAAACCGTTCTTGGGATTTGTTGATTTGTAATAATGGCAGTCGATTTTTTTTATTATACTTTAGCATTCAATTTATTTTTAGTTTTTCACTCCATTGTGGTAACTACACTGACTTCCAAATGTTAAGCACACAAGGCAAATTTTCATTATTCGAAAGCGTATTTGAATTTGAGTGGCTGAAAATAGTTGAGCATGTAGATGGCAGTATGCAAATATCGCATGTTACAGCCAATCACGATTGACTGTCCGGATATATGCTAATAAGGCAGTCGTTGAAGACGCCAGCATCTTGAAGGGTTTGAGGAGGTGCATTTAAATGCTGATACGAAGTGTTTATAACTTTTGTAGGATAATTTTTGATAATATTCGTGTTTCTATGGCTAAAAGAAGACGAATGATAGATAGTGAGTGCTGTCCTGCTGTCGGAAACATTGAAGCAGGACAGTCAATCAAAGATGTTGCAATTTTCTTTGGCGTTGATCATTCGGTAATTTCTCGATTATGGAAGCAATTCCAAAGAAATCAAACAGTTGTCCGAAGACCTGTTTCCGGTCGTCCAAGGGTTACCACCTCTCTGATGATCGGTATATTGCTCTAGTAGCCAAGCGGAATCGACGAGCGACCTCCACAACTGTTACATCCTTGGTTGCAGCGACACTGGGTAAGACAATATCTGCCGGTACTGCGCGGAAGGCTCCACGTGAAGGGGATGTACGTCCGAGTACTACGTTTTTGCGTTCCATTAACCGTCCAAGCCAGAGAGGCAAGATTAAAGTAGTGTCGTCAACATGCCAATTGGACTGTCTCAGATTGGTGTGACGTCCTGTTCAGGGACGAGTCCAGATTTGCCTTGGAATCAAATTATAAGCGTGTAAGGGTCTGAAGAGAACGAGTCACACGCAATCAGGCCAAGAACATCATCGAACATCATGCATTCAGAGGTGGCAGCGTCATGATGTGGGCTGCAATTTCAATGGGATATCGCACAGAGCTGCACATCTTCAAAGGCGGTTCTGTGACGTCTGTCCGGTATCGGGATGAAGTCCTAGACCCCATTGCGAGACTCTACGCTGCAGAAGTTTTTCCTGATTTCCTTCTTATGGACGATAATGCCCGTCCCCATCACGCTAACATCGTTGACGAATACCTGGACAGTGAAGGCATTTCTCGTCTGAAGTGGCCGGCTTTTTTCCGATCTTAATCCCATTGAAAACCTTTGACATGCCCTCGGGCGTGCTGTCTCTGCACCTTTACCTCCTCAAGCCAGTCTCAGAAAGTTGGAAACTGCCCTATTGGAGGAACGGTCATTGATTGCATCTGCGATGGTTGATCACCTCATTGAAATCATGGAAAATCGTTGTAAAGTTTGTATGAAGGTCCGGGGTGGTCACATGCCATATTAATGTAAGTTTTGTTTGGTTTGTTTGCCTTTAAACATAATTTTGTTAATGACCCAAATGTGATGTCATCGTATAAATTACGAAAAGTAAATATTTTTTCATCTTTGTACAAAATTCTTATTTTCTTTAATGCATAAACACATTTGGTACCTTCATGAACGATTTTAAGTTAATCAAAGCTTTACTTTTCCATTTTTGTTGATTTTACCGTCCATGCTTAACTTTTAGAAGCCAGTGTATGATAAACGAATTAAGTTTCAAATATCGAAATAATTTGCTGGCAATTCTTCAAATCAGACTGTAGAAAAGTAATGCTATAATTGATGATTAACTTGAAATGTCTGAAAACGTTGAAAATAAGGCCACATGCAGTGATTGGAAATGATATATTGTTTTACATACCATAATTTTCATGTCAAGACAACTATAAAATATAAATCAATATATTAAATTTGAAAAGGTTTTTGATAGACACCTTCTCTAATTAGATAGCACAAATGACCCCTTATTTTAGACAGGATTGTTCATCTTCCTCTTTATCAGACCACTCACGTCTGAAGAAGGATATGGGAGTCAGAATAAGGTTTTTCAGAATTGCCGAAAATCGCACCAGTTCACCCTGTAAAAATCAACCTTTTGTTATTCAGAATTTTCCTCAAGCGTGTAGGCGTCACATTTAGTAACCACTAGTTATTTTATACGAGAGAAACGTGGGTGGAAATGACTAATATTTACATAACAATCGTAAAATAACACAGTTAAACTATTCCAAGTATTTAAAAGAATGCTTCATACAATCCGACTTTCCCCGTTCACTTTCAAATTCCACAACATCACAAAGAAAATATTTAATCAAAACCAACACAACCGCGATATCGAATTTCAAATATGACCTTTGCCTCTATCTAAGCACATTATCCAAACTAACCACCGCCTTAAGAGCCATAAAAGCTGCCAAATTTCAATTTTCCCCAAACCACAGACATTTTTGCAAATCATATTCCATATCTTGCGAGCTAATAAAACCACAATTGATAAACAACATTTTTGAAAAGAATAAAAAAACAGACATCGCACAATGATAGCTAAAATATGGAACGATGTCCGAGCGGCCAAAAGCGTGACCAACCGTTGAATTAACCAAGAGTGAGATATCAAAAATTCGACTGACGCCGCCCGTGGTAAGATGAAAAATGACTTTTACCGTAGATCAGACATTGTTGTGCAGTATCTTTTCTTACAATATCTATACCTTCCGTCAGGAAGGTGTTAAACGTAGGATGACCTGGTGATCCTCGCCTCCTCGATCATTTTGAGACGGCATTGTCTATTGGCAGGGTAACTTGCTGCTGTAATGTATCGGTGTTGGCAACAATTGATGATGATGGGATGCAATTTTGTAAGAATGGGCCTTTGAGGGGGGGGGGGGCGAGATTTTATGAAGTATGAGCAATGCAGCCCACCCATGGTTGTGTTTAATGTAAAACTGCGTTGATATAATCATTTTTTATCAACAATTTACTTATTCAAATTGCTTCATTTCATGTAAAGTGTAAGATTGTATTGTTATCAAAATGCAAATTGTTTTTCTTTATATCATGATAGGAACTAAGAAGGAGTTGGCAGATATTTCTTTTTTTCCTACAATAAATATTTTATTTTTCTTTCCCCATATACATGATATAATGTATTGCGAAAATTTTATGACAGGGACTAAAATCCGAATTTAAGTTTTTGGTTCAAGAACACGTTTATCTGTGAATTCGATTGGAACGATTAATAAAATAAAATTTCGTAAGATTTTTACAATCAGTGCATAATGAAATCCTATCGATTTTAAAAGGAATTGAATGTTGGGACCCCCCTCGCCTACAATTTTCAATTAAATTTTTGAAAAAGACATTAAAATTTAGGACTTTCACAAACGGTATATAAATATTTTCATACGTGTTTTTTTAATAGAAAACGAATGATACAAACTTTAGAACGCTAGCATTAACCGTTCTCAAGTTATAGTGTGTTCTTTAAATAAATTTATTAAAAATATTATATAAAACTGAAATGGTAGTTTGTATCCTCAAATATATTCACTTTCCATATGCAGTATTATGCAGAATATGTTTAAACATCATTATCGCAAATTTTGTTTGTTCCATTCACTATAGACGATACTTCTTGTAATAGCATTATATTTTATACGCCAAAAAATTATCTTATAGTCAATTATTTCACAGGATAATTATTAAATGTCAAATGTAGTTTGAAGATAATTTTTCCCGCGAGTATGAATAAGTCATACTATTTGGACAAATAAATTGGAAAAAGTTTACAATTTCAATTAATGTTAAGTTAAATCAAAAATTAAGTTTAAGCCAAAAATATTGAGCGGTGGATTTTGTTCATCATAATTTCAATGTGAAAGAAATAAAATTGTTGGTTATGTAGGGAAAGGCATGCACTGACCACATTAGATTTCACATTCTTTATTCCATAACCGAAGAATTAAAAATATGATCTATGGAGAACTTTTTACAACGTCTCCAATTTCAACTTATGTGATGTTAAATTAATGCCAAAACATTGTACTTGACATTGTACAAAACATTGATCTTGGACAACATAATTTCGATATGAAAAAATTGTAAAATCATTTTATTATGTGAGGAAAGACATGTACTATCCACATTAGATTTCTCCTAATTTATTCCATAATCGAAGAATTAAAAATATGAATCATGAAAAACTTTTTCAGATTACGTTAAGTAACAAGGCTTGCCACTGAAATTTTTTCTATAGCGATGGCAATATATGTCGGCCAACTTTATGTACCTCTGCTAATTCGTCAACATTGCCATAACATAAATTTCAATATGATTAGCTTTACTTGCTGCATGAAAAATATCTTCTATTTACTTATGTGTTTATATATACTGATTTGTCTTATTACCAGAATTTCAATAACACCCTACAGAGTCCACTTCAAAGATAAGATCTTACAATATTATCCCAGTAGTTCAACGGTAGAACGTCAGTCGGCCAGTTCGGAAATCCATAGTTCGATTCCCGGTTAAAGCAGCAAGGGTCGTTACAATTGCGCCCGAACAAATCAACCCTGTAGGTTAGTGCGAAGATGTCGGATGTCTGAAAGTGACCCTCGTACGACTAGTACGGATTCATTGGTAGATTGAGCGCCGATTTCAAATTGAGAGGATAACGACCACGCAGGATGCTAACCTGGGTAAAAATAGTAGCAGCATGAGGATATCCTGAGGTAAAAATAGCAGGAGGCGGTCAGTCAGACTGACAGTTTCCCGTCAATCTGACATTAAAAGATGGAGAATGCAGAATCCATTTCAAATATAAGAGCTTGCAATATCGTCCCAGTAGCTCAACGGTAGAGCGTCAGCTGGCTAGTTTGGAGATCTAATGTTCGATTCCCGGTTGCGGCAACAAGATTCTTTACAACCCTTACCCCTCTTTTCCAATATGTAAAGATGTGTCAAAACTGATTTAATAAAATAGAACAGTAGAAATTCGGGAGAAGGAGTTCAAAAGGAATTTTTTTTAATTAACTTGAACATGTTACGGTTTAAAACAAATTGTATTTATAAAGTTGATTTTATTTACGTTATTGATTACATATACAATGTATAGATAAAGTATTGTGACAGGATAAAAAATCGAGTTCACGGTTTTGATGGAAAAGCACATTTTATGCATCCCTGAACTCAAATCGAACATTTTTGAGGTAATGTCTGTATGTTTGTGTAGTATATGTGTCCTAAAGTCTGGGGAGGCTATCCATACCTCAGGAAAGAAGGACTCGTTTAGAAAATAATTTTTTACGATTATTACAATGAAAGAATACGGAACATTATTGATTATTACAATTAATAAACACACTCGAAGTTTGCTCCTCTCCCCCTAGTTTTCAAATGAATATCTGAAAAAATTATTGAAAAATCAAAACCATCAAAAATATTTAATGAACCATTTTATACGTGATTTTTCGTTAGAAAAATAAGGGCACAATTCCATGTTTTTCAAATAAATTTACAAAAAAATTTATATAAAATTGAAGTAGTATGTACTGTCAAATATGTTCAATTTCCAAATACAATAATGTGCGATACATCTGTTAACATCATTATTGTGGATCTAGTTGTAATTTTTATACATTTTGTAATTAAGGCAGGATTGTGCCCACTGTATATCTCATCATTTGCACCATGCTGTCGCGCAGAAGCAATAACCACGGCACTATGATCCACAGATGGTAATAGATGACCAGTTGAATTTTTTTTCTATTTTTAACATTTTACAACAAAGTTGAAAAGTGTTTATGACTTTGTTCATTCTATCTGTCTGTCTGTACGTTAGCACGATAACTGCCGTAAAAATGACTTAATCAAAATGAAATTTTAGTATGTTGTTCAGACGGTCTGTAGGACCTATGAGAATATAAATGAATAATATCACCCAATTAGTTTTGGATTGAACCCGGGTTGAAAAAATGAAATACATTTAGCCCTACGGGACCTAATTTTTCAAACATTTTTTAAGCGAATTTAAAATTCACAAATTGCTTCGAAAATTTTAGGTAATATTCAAATTGTTCCATAAAATATATAAAAAACATTCAGCGGAATATATCCAGTAGTTTTTTAAATAAAAATTAAAATAATAATAACACCTCTTATATGAAGCGATCACGTGACCATGATATGAAACGATCACGTGACCCACTTCAAAATGATATATGGCATCCATCTTGTCTCAAAATCGTGCTTTTTAAAGTTCCTTTTAATTCATATTGAGTGTTGTATCCATCCTATAGCTACTTTATTTTTGCTTAAATTCTGTGCATCTACATACTGAAACAACTCAATTACAATATATTTGAGTTTAAATTCTCATCCAAATTTGATTATTTCTACAACGAAGCCTATTCTTTACCTATGTAAAATGTAAACAGCAAAATATGAAGAATGAGTTGTATTAGAATTGCTGTATTTCTTTAACACAAAATCATTTAGTTCATGGAGTCTGCATAGATGATATGACTGAAATATTCATTGATTTTACAAAGAGATGGACGATTTTAGCATGAAGTTTTAAGCATTGAATTTAATTACTTGTAGCTCCATGGTCTTAATTTTTAAATAAAATAAATTATTATAGTATTGTGATGGATGACATGAATGGGTAATTATTTATGAATGAAATGTTGCTTTTATAGAGAGAGCCAGGCGTGTTATTTTTTCTATGACGCCATTTGAATGAATTTCAGTAGTTTTCGATGAAGTTTTCAAATATAATAAATTATCGTAGTATTATGATAATTCTAAAATTATTATCGAGGAATGTATCACATTTTAGAGATGTTTAAACCAGGCAATTTATATTTCAATGCCGTCATTTGAATGAAGTTAATTTTTTTCGATGAAGGTTTAAGTTTTCTAATTTAATAAATTAATGTAGTATTGTGATAAGTTTTAAAATATTACTGAGGAATGTATTGCACATTTTAGAGAAGTTTAAATAAAATTGCATTGAAGATGGAAAGTGTTTCATAATCAATGGTTTAAGCTTGATTGATCTTTCTTGCTTTCTTTTTTGAGGTTACAAATTATTTTGAACTGTTTTCAAAAATGTAATATTTATACAAATGAAGGGTATGTTCACTTTTTGTGAATGTTATGAATTAGAAAGTCCTACAAGTAATTTTCGGAGAAGAAAAAGTGGCATACTGAAAAGTAAAAAAAAATAATAATTTCATTAAATATTAAACATAAATTTGTTCTAGAATAGCGGTGGTGAACCCATTCCATGTTGTGTATCTGATATTATAGTTATTTTCTTATCCTACTCAGGCTATATTCTACACACATAAGCAAACATTCACATTGTTATGAACACGAAGTAGCTCATAAGTATAATGAATACGAAGACTATATACTTTCTCTTTGTCATCACATATAAATATATTTATATATATATATATATATATATATATATATATATATATATATATATATATATATATATATATATATATATAACAATAATAATAATAATAATAATAGTTTTAAAGTCCAATGATAGAAAAGTGAGAAGCTGCAACTCGAAAAATCTAGCTTCCTAACAAACCTACAAAATAAAAGTACAAAACAGCAAATCTTCAATCAAATGGAAAAAAATATAAAATTCAAGTCATCAAGTTAAAGAAAATCAACAAATTTCAATGGTATAGAAACGATAATAGAAAAACATAAATAATCCAAGCATTAATGCTATACACGTGGACAAGGGCTAGTGAACATTTTAATTATTTATGCCTAGTCCTTGTCCACGAGTATAGCATTAATGCTTGAATTATTAATTATTTAATAAATAATTGAAAACATTATATATATATATATATATATATATATATATGCATATATATATATATATATATATATACATATATATATTTATATATATATAATCAGTCTATCAAAATCAAAGCTAAAATGCTAAAATTATATACACAATTAAATATTAATTGTAAATTTTATAAATTCCCATATGTTACTTTGGTTCCTAAATTCCATAAATCACTTCTCAGTTTTAGAACGGTCACTTGTGGACATAATACCTTTACCACTACAGCTAGTAAGTACTTGCTTAACTGTTTAAATAGAATTACTGAATCTCTTAAATTTAGGAATTCAGGATATTTCATTTTGAACAATAGTTTTGATTTAGTTAATCACCTTAGCAAGCTTCCACAAATTCTTGGTTTCTAAGCCTTTGATTTTAAAGACCTATTTAATAATATTGTCATTAAAGATTTATATAAAATTATTATCTCTCTTTATCATGACTATATATCTTCCAATAATGTTGCATTTAATGTCAAAAAGTTTCCTATGCTCTTGCACTTTGTGTTATACAACAATTATATTGTCCAAGGTGATATCATTTATTTACAAACATCTAGTGTACCACAAGATGGCTGTAGTAGTAGTATTCTCGCTAACTTATATCTTTATTATTATGAATTCCATTTTAATTCTAATTCATATATTATATATAGATATGTTGACGACTTAATTTGTATTATCATTGATGATTCCTATCCAATTAATATTGATTTTTACCCATCTAACCTAGAATTAATTCCTAATGAGCCTAGCGTTAGTCCAACTGTAAATGTTTTAGACCTAAATTTAGATACCCTCAATAATCATGTAATCACCAATCTATATGATAAAAAGATTCTTACAACTTCACTATCATAAAGCTGCTATCATATCAATCTTGTAATTCTATTCAATTGTTTAGAAACATCATTTTAAACCGGCTATTTCGAATACATCGACTTTCTGATCCTCGGTTTCACTTTTTCCACATCAGTAATCTTAAACGCATTCGTCAAAATTACCAATATCCGGAAGTATTTGTAAATAATATAATTAATAACTTCAAATATACCATGTAATAATTTTACACATGCATTATTTATCTTTGATTGGATAACTCATTTTTAAGAATTCACCCATTCCTATCACCTAACTTACCACTTGACCTGAGTCTAATACTGTTTACTATTTTCGAATGACTATTTTCCACTTGACCTGAGTCCTATACTGATTACTATTTTTAAAAGTCTCCATACATGTAAAGTCTCCATAAATGTATTCATTTCGGTGCCCACTCGCATTGACGAACTGAGGTGAAATGCTCAGTTGCTTGTTCAACCTACACGTGGTAGCATTGCTTGTGAGTTAATATTTCTGTTCGAGGAGGTATTATTTTTCTGATTTGTAATTCAATTGATTTATTTTTCTCCTTCCACTAGCCAGTAGACAGTTCCAATGGTGTCTATAGTTAAATACTATCGCCATTGTCAGAAACAGGCTATTCTAATGGTTTTAATTCGAATTGTATGACTGTAATGATCAGAATGCAATTTCGAACTAACCGCCATTTTTTGTGTAGTTTCAATTGATTGTTTTCTATGTCTTAATCTTTTATCATGAGCTAATTATTATTGCCTTTTCTCATTTTTGCCGTGTTTTCTTTTTCATTTTTATCTATATTTATATACACTTTTTAATTGTGATTTTTTTATCCTGATTTTCTTCTCATCCCCCTTTCCATTGTAGTGATATGTTACCTTCTATTTTTATCCTTAGTCTTGGTCTATAGTTACTCATTTGTAACAGATATGCTAGAGATGGTTTTTTTTTGTACATACAGTAGTTTATGTATAGTTTTCGATTAAAATCTTTCATTTTATATATATATATATATATATATATATATATATATATATATATATATATATATATATATATATAATATATATATATATATATATAATGTTATCAATTATTTAATTAATAATAAATAGTAAATATATTTTACTATTCTCCATGTTTCATTTCAACCAGTTAACACACTTGGACTATAACCTTAACTGTAAACATTTTTGAGTTTGCTCAATGCTAAGCAAGTATCACATTTTCGGTTTAAAAATATCCAGTGCAAATGGTAACTTATTTTATGTTATTTTATTTTTCTTCATTTTTACAATTAATACTTTACATTGTATTCTACTCTTATTATTATTACATGGCATCAAGCAGGTTTATATTTTTAATTTTTTCGATTATTATTCAATCTGATCCATTTTCTGCAGTATTGTACTTTGAGCCATGTGCATAAGTTCTGTAATAAAATACATTTATGCCTACAGAAACTTAGGAATTTAGTATTAACGAACCAGGTATGGCCCTTGATAACGTACATGGTTTCTTAAATACTTTTCAATTTTTCAAATATATTTATTTTTCTTGTAATTAATCTGAGGGAACCAGGAAGGGCTTAGCTCCTTGTGCAGTTTTTTTTCAATTTGCATATTTCATCCTTTACTATTCATGCATATACACCATGTATGTTAATGCAAGGAACAAGGGGATTAGTACATTAAGTACCTGTATTACATATATATTGTTTTTAGTATTTTAAATTATCGTTTAAACTTTATGTGTGGGCTATTTTTAACAGTATATTTTTATCAGGCCATTTTTAACAGTATATAACAAATGTAATCCATTTTTCCATTTATGTATGGAATAAACACCTTATATATTGAACAAGGAAAAAGGGGTATTTCATATCTATTTAGTGCCTGTTTTATGATTTTTTCTCCAGCCTATCGTTGTGTCTAGTGTAATTTCACATATGCACTTCAGAACTTTTTCATTAACTTAAGCTCTGCAAATCATTTTCAATAAGAAATAAGTATCTGGTATATGATATACAAGAAACTAAATTTCTATACTACAACTTCTAAATATATATATATATATATACATATATATATATATGTGTGTGTGTGTGTGTGTGTGAGTAGTCCAAATTTTTAGAGTTTAGAGATATTATCTATCTCTAAAATCAGAAACACATATTTTGTGCTCATTTTGAATAAATACTTGGACCTGACGAAGAGTTTTTTCACAATGAACAATTCATTTATTTAAACCTAGCGCTTACCCATGTGTATAGCTTTAATGCTTGGATTTTATTTATTTTTCAATTATCGATTACTTTTCATTGATATTTGTTGATTATCTTTATTTTGATGACTAGCAATTTGCATTTTTTTCCATTTGATTGATGAATCTCTATTCCATACTTCTTTTTATTATGTAGGCAATTTATAAAGTTAGAATTTTTGAGTTGCAACTTCTCTTTATTCTATCATCGGACTTTCAAACTACTATATATATATATATATATATATATATATATATATATATATATATATATATATATATATATATATATATATATATATATATATATATATATATATATATATATATATATATATACATATAAATTTTTATAAATACCGTAGCAAAATAAAATGGTGAAAGAAAAGGGAGAAGCTGTAACTCGAAAAACCTAACATTCTAACAAGCTTACAAAATAAAAGTAAAGATATAAACATAGACAATATATATATATATATATATATATATATATAATAATTGAAACTACGTTTTGTGCGCCCTTATAATGGTGTATAGTGGCATTCTCGATTATCCAGTTTTCCTATTAATTCTTGTTTAGTAGGAATTTTCATCTATGATTCATATTCATATTCAGTTCTGCATGTTTGGGAAGTTGTATTCTGAATTGCTTGTCCACTCTCCAGCTTAGACTCACTGGACGGGTTTGGGAGTATTTCTGTGAACGTTCGTACTACCTCCCTGGTAGAATTTCGACTTGTTCATTCCGGTGCTTCTAGATTAAGTTGTTGAGGTTGATCGTGTATACACGTGGTAGAAGAAGAATGATTCATGCCGCATGGTAATACAATTTTCTTAATATATCCTTTTTTCATTTTTTCATTTTTTGATGCCTGTAGTCTGAGTTTAAGCATTTATAGTAATGTACTATTGCTTAATCTGAAACAGGCATTTGTTTGGGTTAATTAGAGTTAAATACTCAGACCTGAAGAGGAATTTAATTCTGATTAATCATCGAATTTGGGAAGGTTCTGTTCTTTTCTCTTATCGGCATTATGGCCGTGAATTTGCTTCTACGGTGATGTTAATATTACTTGAATTGTATTTTTATTTTTTTTTATTTTTACATAATTCTTATTATTACATTTCAAATATATATATATATATATATATATATATATATATAGATATATATATAGATATATATATATATATATATCTATATATATATATATATATATATATATATATATATATATATCTATATATATATATATATATATATATATATATATATATATATATATATATATATATATATATATATATGTATATATATATATAAAATTGTAAATCCAATAGTAGAATGTAAGTAGTAACTCATAATACACTATCTTAAAATTTTCCTACAAAATACAATGAAATAAAGGAAATTCAACCATAAAGAGGAAATTATTAAACGTAATTCAGGTCATAAAGACAAAGATAATCAACAAATTTCAAAGGTGGGGAATGAAAATAGGAAAACAAAAAAAATCAAGTAAAAAAGCTTGCACGTGGAAGAGCTAGCTCTTAATAATAGCTCTTAATAATAGTTCATAGGCTTAAGAATAGTTCATTTCGAAAAAATTATTTTTCAAGTCCATATATCCCTTCGAAGTGAACACAAAAATGCTTGTTTCTGAAACACAAAATAGATTTTATCTATAAATCTGTGTTATATGAACGACAAGCATAAAGATTGGAAAAAAAATATAGGAAATATAAATACCTTAAAATGCCCCTCTTAAAGTTCAACCATGACGAGCAATATATGACTAGACCAATGTTGCCATACGCAGAAATGAAAAGAAGATATCTGCTGTTACCAAAGAGTGTAATAAAATCCGTACTGCGTAAAGACAATAAAAAGAGGTATTCTACAGTGAAAGCTACAAAAGTAGAAGATGAAAATATATTATAATGTAAATTCAAGAGAATGTAGAAGTTATTAAGGAGATATTAAGAAGATATTATGTAAGAAGATATTAAGAAGAGATTATGAGAATTTTAGGCTAATCGAAACTTATTAACTATTCCATTTACTAAATATGCTGGATATTCATAAAATTTACTGGTAATTTTGAGGTAATTAATGTGCAAAGCATGAAATTTTTTATCTGATAGTCTATAAATTCTATCAGAAAAAATTTCCATTTATTTCCTGCAATTGAATCGAGTTGCAGGAAATAAATTGTAATAATTTAATTAATGTATTAAATTAAAAAAATTTTTTTGCCATATAAATTAGTAACTATCCCATTAGTAGGTTCTATAATTAGATTTAAATCCAAATAATTAATATTTTTACTAATAGAAGTTTCATTAGGTATTAATTCCAAATTATCCTGATAAAAATCTATATCTATGACGTAGTTATCAGTAAATACAAGACAAATCAGATCATCTACATATCTGTAAATTTTATAATCTGTTGAAGAAAATAATTTTTCATATTGATATAGGTACAAATTAGCTAACATACTGCTACTGCAGCCACCTTGTGGAACCCCTGAGACTTGTAACTGTAATTTATTACCTTGAAAACTATAATTATTGAAAAGAACAAAATGAAGAAGCTTAGGAAAATTGATAAATTTAGTAAGATGAGATTTATTAGTAATATAAGCATTATATAATGCTAAAATGACATCATTAAGATCAGTAATCTTAATATTATTAAATAGATCTTTAAAATCAAAAGTTTGAATTCCTATTATTTTACCAAGTGTTTTTAATTTATTTTTTAATTCTTTACTATTATTTAGAATAATGTAGTTATCACACTAGAATCTCGTAAATTACTATTTAGTACATTTAAATAATTTAATATATATATATATATATATATATAATTCAAGAATTTTAATTTACTGGTATTATTTATACCAGAGATTGATCATATATTGAAATAGTTCTGTATAGCAAACATGAAAATAAGATGGTCTGAAGTGAATATTTGATAATGACTATACAACAAGCTTGTAAAGATGTTAAAGAGAACATTATACATAAAACAGGTACCAAATATGGTATAAAATACCCCTTTTTCCTTGTTCTATATATAAGTTAAGGAATTGAAGAGTATTACACGTGGTAAGGATTGGTAATTATAATCCCTTAACTACACCTTTATATAAAATTTTTGTTATAAATCATATATGTAATACAGATACTTAGGTTACTAATCCCCTTGTTCCCTGCATAAACATACATGGTGTAAAAACATGAATAGTGTATATGATGAAAAGTTGCAAAACACAAAAGATAAATTTTGCACTTGCAGCTGGGCCTTTCTTGCTCCCGAAATTTTTTTGAAAATGAATGAATTGAAAAAGTAAAAAATATTTTCCGAAATCATGTACGTTTTCAAAGGCCATACCTGGTTCATTAATGCTACTTCTATGCTTCTGTGTGCATTAATGTAAATTGTATTACAGAAATAATGCACATGGCCCGACGTAGATGAAAGTAGAAATTGGATCAGATAAAAATATAAAAGTAATCAAATAAAAATATTAAATGTACCAGCGTGTTGCTGTGTATTTAGATGAGAATACATTGTAATGTGTAAGATAAAAAATAATAATAATAATAATAATAATAATAATAATAATAATAATAACATGAATTGAGTTACACCCTTGTGCTGCTTACATTGGAGAATAATTGATATTGACTAAGATTTTTCCAACTCAAAACAGGTTACAGTTAAGTTGATGGACTATGACTGCAACTTTTGGAAGTGAAAGATGGAGATGATAATTTGTTTGAATTTTTTATTCAAAAATAGTTGAGATTGACCTGTCAATATGTTGCTGTTTTAAGCAAGGTTTTAAATTTAAAATTAAATTGTGTTTTAATAAATGAAAAAACAAGGTTTGGCGGGTATGTATTTTGTATAGTGGTGTTTATGAATTTAATAAGATGTTCTTTGTAGTAACGTGGTGTACTTAACATTTTAAATCCTAATAACTGATTATTAATAATATTTTTATATACTGATTTTGATAAATTGGATGAATAATGTTGAAGTTTAATTACTTTGAAGTTATATAACTCAGTTTTGTCGTATATTTTAATGTTTTCTTCATTTTGAATTTTTAAACTAACATCTAGTAATTGATCCAGTATGATGTATATACATTTTCAATTAGTTGTAGTTTAGGAGGATTATATATATATATATATATATATATATATATATATCCTGTTGAAATAAAGCTGCTGGAGTGCGTTGAAGTAATGGTACGACTTCTGGCTCCAGAACTTTTCTGATGTACCAGTTGCTGCTGAGATTACCTACAATTCTTAGCAGCTAAGATCGTCCATGATATCCAATGACACTCCAGACCATCACGCTTAGCATTTGTTCAGTATAACGTTAGATAACGCACTGCGGAAGGTAGCGTACACCACTATAGTGTCTGACGTGAATACGGCCATAACTGTATCCCAATATGTACCCCGCTGTACTACTCCAATATGTACCCCATCCTACCCCAATATGTTTTATTACCCGGTCTGGATCAATGAAGGACAAAGTATGTATTAACAAAACAGTACTGTTTTCATATTCATATTAATAAGTGATGTATAAAAATGTCCTTTTAGAAATACGAAAAATTTGTTCGTTTATTCAAACTCAAAGTCATCGCAAAATATATGAAATTTTCACCTTCGAAAAATATATTACTTTAATCCTTGCCTCAGGTGCAGCAATTTCTGACCGAAAAATCCTGTCAGCAATTATGCAATTTCATTACAGCAAATCTAACCTCGAAAATTTAGTATTGTGCATTCTGCATTTTATTAGCTACCCCTTTCACGATGCTGCAGATTTAAATATCTTGATCAATAGAAACGTCGCTCGTAATTGATCTGTTTAAATTGTACAGCAGGACTGTTTTTATTTCACATCTCTAACATTTTCGAGCAATGCACCTCCTTCCTCACAAAGCAGAGCACGAAATTAATTGCAGCATATTTTCATTTTCCTCTCTAGAACCTCTTTCGGCCGAGATGAATGTGCAAACTCCCCGGCAAATTACGACTCGCAACATAGTTTAATCTTTCAACAAAGACACCAAATTCCTGACGATTTTATAATCGTGACTGCCGCCAAAACGAAACGTTCATTAATTCCGGACGCATCGCGATATCCTTCAAAAATTCCTAAAAATTCGGAATAGGAGCACAGTCGGGTGAGAGAGAAACTGGTTGGTGTCGCAACACCACCACGCGCGGTGCGAAGCCCTCGAAAAAAATGATGAATAACATATTTTCATTAGACGGGCGGGGAGCTCAAACGGATTCTTTTCCCAACCAATTTATTTTCATTGTGTGAAAAATTACTGTTTTGAATAACAATGGCGTGGCTTAAATTAATCTCAACACGGGCCATTATGGGACATAGGCGGTGTTGCGATCTGTGAGCAAGCAGCCATTCTGAAAGCCTGGGTCCGCACTCGTTATGTTGAAATGGGTTGCATCTTATAAATCGGGACCAAGAAGTATCTCTTTATGGGTCGGAAGCAGGCATTAGGGGGGTTTATTATGGCGGAATAATGCGCACATTGTGAGTTTAATGTCTAATGCAAATTTAAGGACCCCGCGCTCTCGAGTGGCTGCGCTTATAAGAAGCGTTGCAGGGTAATTTATGGGGCTGTGTAATAAGTTTATGATTAGTCAGTGGTTTATTTACCAGGTTATACGGCTTTTCTTTCGGAGTGATTCGTCAGCTTTGAAGTATGCGCATTTTCGTGATTTCAAAGGATGGAGACAATTTTTGTGATCTCAACAACTTCTGTGCCAGAGTATTTTCAGAATTAAAGGAATTCTTGCTTACTATAATAAAAGAATAAGTCTGTCTGTCTGTTCGTCTTAGAAAATTTTCGAAATCAAAGAAATTTTTACCTTCTATAATAATAAAAGAATGAGTCTGTCCGTCTTAGAAAATTTTCGAAATCAAAGGAATTCTTCTTCTTCTTCTTCAGTGACCTGACAGCCCAGGATGGGCCCTTGTCTTCCGCAGTATAGAACTCCAGGCTCCCCTATCCCTGGCCAAAGACCTCCAGTTCAAAACTTTTAAAATTTTAAAGTCCTTTTCCACACAGTCAAGCCATCTGAGTTTAGGTCTTCCTCTTTTACGGGTGCCGAATGGTCTGGCCGAAAAGATATTTTTTGTTGTACGGCTTTCGGCCATCCTGCACAGGTGACCCACCCATTTAATTCTCTGAATCAAGGAATTCTTACCTTTTATAATAATAAAAGAATAAGTCTGTCTGTCTGTTCGTCTTAGAAAATTTTCGAAATCAAAGGAATTCTTACCTTTTATAATAATAAAAGAATAAGTCTGTCTGTCTGTTCGCCTTAGAAAATTTTCGAAATCAAAGGAATCACCTTTTAGAATAATAAAAGAATAAGTCTGTCTGTCTGTTCGTCTTAGAAAATTTTCGAAATCAAAGAGATTCTTACCTTCCATAATAATAAAAGAATAAGTCTGTCTGTATGTTTGTCTGTTCGTCTGCTGGTCGTGTAATAGAAAATCTATACAATCTATGAACTTTGGTATTGTGATACTGCAGGTCAAGTCCAAAAACTCCTCGAAGCTATTTATTTTGCAGTTGAATTATTTTTTTTAATTTGTAGCTCAATTTTGAGAGATTTTCAAACAAATTGGTCCCTCAGCGATCAAAATTGGTATCACATATTTTGCAACGGGAGCTTTTCTTTGTTCGGGGAAAAAAAAACAAGTCGCCGACTTCTTGACGTCATAACTGAGAAGCCGTGTCATTTGCTACGAGTTTATCAAAATGTAACGTTCTTGGAAGTCGTGACGTCACAACGTGATTTCCATTTTTTTTTCTGAAAGGACATATAAGGCGTTCCTTATTTATTGCGAGCTCCGATGACTAGCATCTTATTTTTTTTTTATTATTTATTTACGTATAATATTACACAACAGATCAAGATTCCAGTAGGATGACTCTCACGAACTAAAGCATAATACATTTATTTCGGAACTTAACATTAGAATTTGAATTACAGTATTTATGTCTAGTTATAGGAACATAAAAGAAATCATTATCTCTCAGTTAAACATTTAAAATTGATAGCTGATAAAATATCCCTGCAATCAGCACCATTATTTAAAAGTTTAAAATGAAAGTCATTTAAAAAATATTTCTTCAGGCTTTGAGAGCGCAAATTAATCTCTTGAGTTACAGAGAACGAAAACCTTTGCGATATTGTGTTTAGAAATTATTTGTTTATCCGTGAAATGTAGATTTCTTTGTTCTATCTTTCATTTTGTTTTTTTTTAGGTGTTTTGAAACCAACGTAATATTACGATAATCAATATATACTTTTTAATGAGTCTGATTAGTATATGAAATTGAGTGTTATGCGATCGTATTAAGGTGCGAATACTTATATAGGCGCTTATTCTGTATGATAAGAATAGGGAATTGAATATTATGCGGTCGTATTAATGCGCAAATACTTGCAAAGACGTTTTTTTTAAGGCGAAGTACACCTGCGTAGCGGAGGGGAATATTCCGCAGCCGCACGTATATGTCTACGTAACAGGCGATTAAGCTTTCTGAAAAACTGAATGCATGAAAGCAATTATTTCCCGCTTTAAATCCCATAAAATGCCGGGTACATTTTCTAGTAATTTATAAAAATACAATTTTTGATTTTTAACACTTTACAATATAGTTGAAAAGTGTTTATGACTTTGTTCATTCTGTCTGTCTGTCTGTCTGTTCGCACGATAACTGCCGTAAAAATGACTTTCTCAAAATGAAATTTTAATGTGCTGTTGAGATGGTCTGTGGGATATATGGGAATGCAAATGAATAATATCACCCAATTAGTTTTGGATTGAACCCGGGTTAAAGAAATGAAATACATTGAATCCTATGGGACCTAATTTTTCAAATATTTTTTAAATGAAGTTAAAATTTACAAATTGCTTCGAAAACTTTAGGAAATATTCAAATTATCCCATAAAATATATAAAAAAAATTTAGCAAATTATGTTCAGTAGTTTTTTAATAAGAATAAAAATAATAATTACACTCATATAATATGAAGAGATCACGTGACTCACTTCATAATAAACTATGGCATCCATCTTTTCCCAGAGTAAAAATCGTGATTTTTAAAGTTCTTTAAAATTTATATTTATTGTTACATCCGTCCTAAAACTGCTTTATTTTTGCGTATTTTCTGTGCATCTATATTCTATGCCAACGCATTTACAATATTGAGTTTAAATGATCATCAAACTTTGATATGACTTCTATATATGACTTCTTTGATATGACTTCTATATATGACTTCTTTGATATGACTTCTATAACGAAGCCTAATTTTAATGGTGGCAGAAAGTAAACAAGTGATTGTAAAAAGAGTTGTATAAGAAATGCTGAATATTTTTCACGCAAAATTATCTAACTCTGGAGTCTGGAATAGAAGTGTATGAATGAAATATTCACTGCTCTTACGCAGAGAGCCCAGACGATTTATATTTCAATGACGTCATTTGAATAAAGTTCATTTTTTTTCGATGAAGTTTATAAGTAATGTAAAAAAGGTTTAAAGTATAATACATTATTGTAGTTTTGTGATAATTAAAAAAACATCACCGCTGAATGTATCGCAGTTTAGGGATGTGTAAATAAAATACCATTTCAGTTGGAAAGTATTTCATAATCAATGGCTTATGCATGATTTATCTTTCTTGTTTAAATAACGCGGCGGTAAGTTACTGTTTTAAACATATTAGCGCTTCAATTATAATTCAAAATTACGAGTTTAAATAACCTCAACACTGTCCGTTGTAAGATATATAGACGGTTTTGCTGAAGAATGGATCTACATGTTATGTTGAAATGAGTCGTATCTTATAAACAGGGAGACCAATAAGTATATCTTTATGGGTGTTCAACAATGTGCACATTGTAAATTTATTATCGAATGTAAAATTAAGGACTCTTATGTCTCGAGTGACTGCAATAACAACAAAGAAAACAAGAAAGATCAATCATGCATGAAGCATTGATTATGAAACACTTTCCAACTTCAATGCAATTTTATATATACATTTCTAAAATGCGATACATTCCTAGGTAATATTTCCAAAAATATCACAATACTACATTAATTTATTATATTTGTAAACTTAAATCTTCATCGAAAAAAGGAAACTTCATTCAAATGACGGTATTCAAATATAAATTGCCTAGTTTAAACATTTTTAAAATGCAATACATTTCTCGGTAATATTTTTTAAATTATCATAACGCTACAATAATTTATTATATTTGAAAACTTCATCGAAAACAAATAAACATTATTCAAATGACGTCATCGAAATATAAATCGCCTGTATATTAAATCATCTGGTTCTCTGTGTAAAATCAATGAATGTGTTATTCATATCACCTATATTGCAGACTCCATGAGCTAAATTTTGCGTTAAAGAAATGCAGCAATTCTTATACAATTCATTCTGCATCTTTTGGTGTTTACTTTTTCCATAAGTGAAAATTAGGCTTAGTTGTAGAAATAATCAAAGTTTGATGATCATTTAAACTCAAATATATTGTAATTGCGTTGTTTCAGTTTGTAGATGCACAGAATTTAAGCAAAATAAAGACGTTTTAGGACGGATACAACACTAAATATGAATTAAAAAGAACGTTAAAAATCACGATTTTGACACAAGATGGATGCCATATTTTATTTTGAAGTGGGTCACGTGATCTCTTCATATAATTATCACGTGATACTTCATATAAAGGGTGTAATTATTATTTTAATTTTTATTTAAAAAACTACTGAATATATTTTACTGAAATTTTTTTATATATTTTATAGGATAATTTGAATATTTTCTAAAACTTTCGAAGCAATTTGGGAATTTTAAATTCGCTTAAAAAATGTTTGAAAAATTAGGTCCCATAGGGTTCAGTGTACTTCATTTTTTCAACCCGGGTTCAATCCAAAACTAATTGGGTGATATTATTCATTTGAATTCCCATAAGGTTTCACCGACAGTCTGAACAACATATTAAAATTTCATTTTCAAGTCATTTTTACCGCAGTTATCGTGCTAATGGACGGACAGACAGAATGAACAAAGTCATAAACACTTTTTAACTATGTTGCATAGTGTTAAAAATTAAGCAATTCTTATACAACTCATTTTTACTATTACTTGTTTACATTCTGCGAAAAATTAGGTCCCATAGGTTTCAATGTATTTCATTTTTTCAGCCCGGAGATCAATCCCAAACTTATTGGGATTGAAATATATATATTTACACTCTTATATGTCCCACTGATCATCTCAGCAGCAGACTGAAATTTCATTTTGATAAAATCATTTTTACGCCAATTATCGTGCGAACGGACAGACAGACAGACAAAATGAACAAAGTTATAAACACTTTTCAACTATGTTGTAAAGTGTTAAAAATCTTAAAAACTAATTCAAATAAAAGAAAAATCGATGAGGTCTAAAGCCTCGAGAGTTTAGCTAACAATGTACCAAATTTTAAGCCTGCCTATACTCTTTGATTTTCCACTACAGAAGACACACACACATACATTTAATTAACTGAATATTAAACTTAAAGACCACAATTTAAATGTGTGTTATGGTTATATGTAATTTTATAAATGGGTTTATGGATTGTCAATTTAAGTGTAATGTGTTTTATGTGATCTTTTAATGTAGATAACAGTGACATGATTCTAGTTTTAGTTGAATTTGAATTTATCTTTAATTTTTTAAATTATTTGAATACTTTCAGGATTTGAGAGGTTGTGTATATTTTTAAGTATGTACTTTTTAATTAATGTGTCTTCAATTTTAATTCAAATATCATTCAAATTAAATTAAATTACTTTTTTAAGAACTTTTAAATTTAAGTTATCTATTTTTAAGATACGTTTCATTTTAATTGTTAACTCCATTGTATCGAATTCTGTTATCAATGTATAATCGAATGTTCATCGAATTCTGGTGTCTTTCCATTTTGTCCTGAGGTTTGATTTGGTTATAGCTTGGCGATCGTCCAATGAAAAAAAAATGTATATTGACCTATATTAATATATATTGGTTATCCCCAGAAATCGCCAAGGACTGATTAATTGCCTTGAGATTACGCTTGAAGAAAGCTCAAGCTAATTTCCAATTGTTGTTCTAGTAAGTGTGGTTTTTCACACTTTCGTTAACCCTATCACCTTTATTTCCGGTATGTCTGTTACTTTATAATCATATTTCGTATTTGTAGCTGCTTTGCGCACGGTAAACTGGAATTGATGTGGATATGGATCCTTTAATTTAGGCATTCAAACTTTATAAATATATACGGTCAATTGAACCTAATCTGCCAAACAAAAGGGGGTGATAGAAGAGACCATGTGCAGTACAAAACACCATAGCAACCCTGTCCTATCTCTACCCGTTTCCGAATTATGGTGGATAGAAGGAAAGTGCGTCAAGTCTGAAAAAATCGAAATTTGTGAGGTTTCTGAAAGGTCTACACGCACAATAAGCACATAATTGGTAGGAGCAGAAAAAATCCTATAAAATGACACCATTTCCATCAGGGTATATTATCTGGATCTAACACTCGCGAATTACCACGCTGGACCCTCCTTTCAATTTCCATACGTTCAATTTATGCACCATGGTTTCGTTTGCCGAGATTCGTCGAATATCTACTGCCACAAACACCGATTTCAGTGATGTATTGCAAACAAAGAGCTAAATCTCTCCTGAACTAAAACACCGATATGGTTTATTGTAGGCTCATTCGAAAGCTGGTGGAATGGAAAAGTTTTTGGTAAATTCGATCGATTGTAGCTAGAAAGGTTTTCGCGATATAGCCGGTTACAGATTTTGGCAGCATTTCAATTTTGCACTTCGCCAATGTTTCAGCACTTGTAGCTCGCCATTAAGTACATATATCCCGATGGAAATGGTGTCCTCTTATAGGATTTTTTCTGCTCTTTCCAATTATGTCCTTATTTTGCATGTAGGTTCTCAGAAACGTCACACATTTGGTTTTTTTTAGACTTGAAGCATTTTCTATCTATCCACCATAACTCGGAAACGGTTAGGGATTTTTATACTGAACATGGACTCTTCTATCAAAACCCCTTTCGTTTGGTAGATTAGGTGCAATTCCCCCTGTATATATATATATATATATATATAGAAAAATAGAAATAATGGCTATATAAATAAATTGTAATAAATTGTATATATATATATATATATATATATATATATATATATATATATGCATACATATCTATATATATATATATATATATATTTCAAATTTATGCTGCATTAGCGCTAAATTTAATAATATAATTTATTTTAATTTATTTTAATTTTATCTTAATTTCTATTTAATTTATTAAGTATTACAATATCTACTTTCTTCCAATGTTAATTGTAATTTATTGTGGCTCATTCTCCTATTTTATGCTTTTCTTCTATTTGCTTAGGTTACTTATTATATTTTTATGACCTGCATTACGCTTTATAATTTCCTCTTTATGACTGAATTTCTATATATATATATATATATATTTCTATATATATATATATATATATATATATATATATATGCATACATATCTATATATATATATATATATTTCAAATTTATGCTGCATTAGCGCTAAATTTAATAATATAATTTATTTTAATTTATTTTAATTTTATCTTAATTTCTATTTAATTTATTAAGTATTACAATATCTACTTTCTTCCAATGTTAATTGTAATTTATTGTGGCTCATTCTCCTATTTTATGCTTTTCTTCTATTTGCTTAGGTTACTTATTATATTTTTATGACCTGCATTACGCTTTATAATTTCCTCTTTATGACTGAATTTCTTTTATGTCTTTGTACTTAGTAGAAAATTTTTGTATAGTGTATTATGAGTTACTACTTACATTCTAACATTGAATTTACAATTTTATATTCTTATTGAAAACATTTTATTTATTAGCTGCATTTTCGCAATAAATTAAATGTATAATGCATTGTCATTCACATTCTTATACTACGATGTTTAGTTTATCTAACTTTACATTACTGAACTATCCTAATTCCTTTTGTATGCTTCGTATTAAAGAAACACTCTATTTGCAATCTATTCAAAATTATGCTGCATTAGCGCTAAATTTAGTAATAGAATTTTTTTAAATTTATTTTAATTTTATCTTTATTTTTATTTTATTTATTACGTTTTACTATATCTACTTTCTTCCAATGTTAATTGTAGTTTAATGTGGATCATTCTCCTATTTTATTCTTTTCTTCCATTTGCTTAGGTTACTTCTTATATTTTTATGACCTGCATTACGCTTTATAATTTCCTCTTTATGGTTGAATTTCTTTTATTTCTTTGTATTTTGTAGAAAATTTTGGGATAGTGTATTATGAGTTGCTACTTACATTCTAACATTGGATTTACAATTTTATATATATATATATATATATATATATATATATATATATATATATATATATATATATATATATATATATATATATATATATATATATATATATATATATATATATATATATATATATATATATATATATATATATATATACATATATGTATATATATACATACATACATATATATATATATCTGGAATAGTCAATGTGTATATGTATATTTTTCCACTATCTATCCTAGTTTTGCTTATTCCTAAGCATCTATTTAATCCAGGTTTTAATGTGTCTACACATTAGTTTATATATTTTCAAAGTGTTTTAGATGATCCATTAGTTTGAAAAATAATGGTACCTTTCATTTGTTGTAATTGTGTCTCCACCTTTGTAATTGAATTAAGGTGCATTCTTGGCTAAAGAGTATCTTTTTTTAATGCAAGTGCCTTTATTTTGGGGAAATAAAGATTACTATCTTTCCCTATTACATGATGTCTTATTATAAAAATTAGCGACTGGCAACTGGATGCTCTCTGACATCCAAGCTCGGTATTCGAGAACTTGTTGGGGTTCTCCTAGATCGTTATCCAGCTACCAACAATATTCTTTATCCTCTATGACTATTCCATCTTCATTCGGTACATCCAGCCAGTATTCTTTGTTCACTTCATATAACTTTCAATCGTACAGCCATGCATCACTAAATAACACACTTAAATTTAAATCTTGTAATTCTAATAGATGTAAAACTTGTCCGTTTGCTAATAGTAATCAGATCAATTGTAACAATAATCTTGTCTTCTGTAAAACATATAATTGTATCTACCAAATTGAATGTAAAAAATGTAATATGTCATATATAGGTCAAACCAGCAACCCTCTGCATCTCCGAATTAACGTACACAGGAATCACATAAAAAAAAAATTTCAAATAATGCAACTACCTTTAATGAATCAAAATTTGAATACGAACATTTTTCTAAACATGGGTTCGACAACATTGAAATTAGTATTCTGTGTATTCAAAAAAATTACTATGACAGATTGTTTCTTGAAAATGAATTCATTTGCGCACACAAAACCATTTTTCCATATGGACTCAATCAAATATTTAATCATCATAATATAGTTAAAAAGTCCTTTAATTCTCCTAATGAAGACCATAATATTTATAATTCCTTCAACAATCATAAAAGTAAATCAAAAAGAACTAAAAGAGCAAGTAAATATGATAAAAAATTGCCATCATTATCTGAACTAAAAAATGCCATCCTTCAGCAACATGCAAATTTTAAAATTACTTTTGATTGGAAACAATGTAAAAACTGGATTTTCGCAATTAAAAAATAGCAATTAAATATGGTATATAACCTTTTTCTAAGTACTGCATTTGATAACGTTCATTTTAAACATTTATTCTATGATTTGCTCATTACCAGAAGTAAAAATCTTAATAGTTATTTATATGTCACAGACTTAAACTTTAATGACGAATCAAAACAAAATACTAAAATAAATGAATATTGTACCTTGAATTTTACTAATTATGTATTAAATAATCTGAAGATAAATAATTTTTTAAAATCGGTTTCCAATTACTTTCCAGTCAAACATGTAAATCCTAAAATTGCTTATAAATATGATAAACCGCTAGGACGTTATATTTTCAACTATAATCAAATTGCTAAATCAGTAGATATTAATCAAAACTATGAATTGGATAAAGAGTCATATTGCCACTGTCATATAGAAAAATACAAAGACTTCGTAGATAAACACCATGGGCATGTTATAACGGGAAATCTAAATATTATTAATTATGATGCACTAAGATCACTGATGTTACTGGGTACTAAGTACCGTATACCTACTAAATTTAAACATAAATTAATATGTAAAGGTTTATTTCTTGACTTAAATAAATTTATCTATAAAATCAGTTATAAATATCAAATTCCTGTAGAAGCCTTTAAACCTTGGAGAGTCTTAATAGAGCAATACTTAAATCATTATATATATAATCAGAAAATTAATAATTCATATAAACTTAATTCAATTAAAAATGATATTAAAGAAATACAAAATGATTTTGTCATTACATATGTCGATAAGGCAAGTGGAAACTACTCAATTATATGTAAATATTATTATAAAAATACCCTTCAGTCACACTTACTTAATAATCATATCTATAATTTACATAAAACTAACCTTAAAATCTTATACAAAAGAATATCAGCCAAATATAAGCAAATCCATCTAAAAAATAGTTGCAATAACATTCCATATATTGTATTAGTACCCAAGTTTCATAAATCCCCTGTTGCTTTTCGAACCATTACCAGTGGGCATAATTCTTACATTACTAATGCTGGAAAATTATTATTAAAGATATTACATGAAGTATCCTCGTCAGATGAAATCTCAAATAATTGTCATATTGTAAAAAACAGTTTTGAAGTAGTTAAGAAATTGAAAACTTTTACAAATATTCGTAGTATTTATACCTTTGATTTCAAAGATTTGTTTAATAATATTAATATAGATGATCTGTATAGAATTATTTTAGGAATTTTTGAAAAATATAATATCAACCTAAAATATTCAAATTTTCTTTTTAAAAAATTACTTAACTTCACTCTTTATGAGAATTATATTCAACATGGTGGTACTATTTTTAAACAACAGGTTGGTATCCCACAAGGGGGGTGTGCCTCATCATTGTTAGCTAATCTGTATTTATTCTTCTATGAAAAAAACATTAATCCAAGCTTGCATAATATGCACATGTTTAGATATTTAGATGACATTTTATGTGTATCCCCAAATAATAATATCCCTATAGTATTAAACTTTTATCCAAAAAATTTACAATTAAATGCAAGTAATAATGACACAAATGTTGCAAACTTTTTAGAATTAAATTTAAATTTACAAAATTGTAATATGGTTATGAACTTGTATGATAAAAGACAGGATTTTAAATTTAATACATCAAAAATTCAACATTTTGACTCTTGTCTGCATATATCTATATATCTGTATTTAGAAATATTATAATAAATCACGCTCTAAGAATCAATAAAATTTGTGATGAATATTATAGATTAGCGCACTTTATGGAATTATTGAGTACAGCGACTAATAATGCATATCCCCCCAATTTTGTTATTAAAATTATCAACTCAGTGTATCAAATTTCACTCGATAACATCCTAGAAAACTAGAAAACATTTCCAATTATAGTGACTAACATACAAAAAAAAAAAAAAAAAAAAAAAAAAAAAAAAAAAAAAAATAATAATAATAAAAAATTTTATATATATATATATATATATATATATGTGTGTGTGTGTATATTATATATAATTATTTATTAATTACATAAATAAATAAAAATGAAAAATAATAAACTAAGTCAAAAACATTAGAAAAATCAAAAAATCGGAAAATAAGATGCATTAACATTAATGTTTTGAATTTTATTTTCGCAAAAAAATGTAACTTTTGTCAGTATTGAAACTACGTTTTGAGTGCCCTTATAATGGTGTATAGTGGCATTCTCGATTATCCAGTTTTCCTATGAATTACTTGTTTAGTAAGAATTTTCATCTTTGATTCATATTCAGTTCTGCATGTTTGGGAAGTTGTATTCTGAATTGCTTGTCTAGTCTCCAGCTTAGACTCACTGGACGGGTTTGGGAGTATTTCCGTGAACGTTCGTACTGCCTCCCTGGTAGAATTTCGACTTGTTCATTCCGGTGCTTCTAGATTAAGCTGTTGAGGTTGATCGTGTATACACGTGGTAGAAAAAGAAGGGTTCATGCCGCATTGTAATACAATTTTCTTAGTGTATCCTTTTTTCATTTCTTCATTTTTTGATGCCTGTAGTCTGAGTTTAAGCATTTATAGTAATGTACTATTGCTTAATCTGAAACAGGCATTTGTTTGGGTTAATTAGAATTAAATACTCAGACCTGAAGATGAATTTAATTCTGATTAATCATCGAATTTGGGAAGGTTCTGTTCTTTTCTCTTATCGGCATTATGGCCGTGAATTTGCATCTATGGTGATGTTAATATTACTTGAATTGTATTTTTATTTATTTTTTTTTTAATTTTTACATAATTCTTATTATTACATTTCAAATATATATATATATATATATATATATATATATATATATATATATATAAATGGAGAGATTTCAATCTAAAACTATGCATAAACTACTGTATGTACAAAAAAACCCATCTCTAGCATATCTGTTACAAATAAGTAACTATAGACCAAGACTAAGGATAAAAATAGAAGGTAACTTATCACTACAATGGAAAGGGGGACGAGAAGAATATTAGTATGCAAAAATTACAATTAAAAAGTATATAAATATAAATAAAAAATGAAAAAGAAAACACGGCAAAAATGAGAAAAGGCAATAATAATTAGCTCAAGATAGAAGATTAAGACATTGAGAACAATCAATTGAAACTACACAAAAAACGCCGGTTAGTTCGAAATTGCATTCTCATCAGAACAGCCATACAATTTGAATTAAAACAGATAGAATAGCCAGTTTCTGACAATGGCGATAGAATTTAACTATAAACACCATTGGGACTGTCTACTGGCTAGTGGAAGGAGAACAAATAAACCAATTGAACTATAAATCAGAAAAAAAACCTCCTCGAACAGAAATATTAACTCACAGGCACTGCTACCAAGTGTAGGTTGAAAAAGCGACTGAGCATTTCACCTCACTTTGTCAATGCGAGTGGGCACCGGAATGAATACATTTGAACGAAACATAATTTGTATGGAGACTTTCAAAAATAGTAATCAGTACAGGACTCAGGACAAGTGGAAATTAGTCTTTCTAAAATAGTAACAATATTAGACTCAGACTAAGTGGTAAGTTAGGTGATAAGAATGGGTGAAATTCACAAAAATGAGTTATCCAATCAAAGATAAATAATGCATGTGTAAAATTGTTACTTGGTATATTTGAAATTATTAATACTATTATTTGCAAATACTTCCGGATATTGGTAATTTTGACAAATGCGTTTAAGATTATTGATATGGAGAAAGTGAAACTGAGGATCAGAAAATCGATATATTCAAAATATCTTGTTTAAAATGATGTTTCTAAACAATTGAATAGAATTACAAGATTGATATGATAGCAGCTTTATGATAGTGAAGTTGTAAGAATCTTTTTTATCACATAGATTGGTGATTACATGATTATTGAGGATATCTAAATTTAGGTCTAAAAAATTTACAGTTTGACTAACGCTAGGCTCATTAGGAATTAAATTTAGGTTAGATAGGTAAAAATCAATATTAATTGGATAGGAATCATCAACGATAATACAAATTAAGTCGTCAACATATCTATATATAATATATAAATTAGAGTTAAAATGACATTCATAATAATAAAGATATAAGTTAGCGAGAATACTACTACTGCAGCCACCTTGTGGTACACCAGATGTTTGTAAATAAATGTTATCACCTTGGATAATATAATTGTTGTATAACACAAAGTGCAAAAGCATAGGAAAGTTTTTGGCATTAAATGCAACATTATTGGAAGATAGATAGTGATGATAAAGAGAGATTATAACTTTATATAAATGTTTAATGACAATATTATTAAATAGGTCTTTAAAATCAAAGATATGGAAACCAAGAATTTGTGGCAGCTCGCTAAGGTAATTAACTAAATCAAAACTTACGTTCAAAATTAAACATCCTGAATTCCTAAATTTAAGAGATTTAAGAGACCTAGGCTTCGTTATTTATATATATGTATATATATATATATATATATATATATATATATATATATATATATATATATATATATATATATATATCAGTTAACGTTTAATTCTGAGCCATCGTTTTGAGGCTATAGCCGGAAGAAAAGTTATGAAATTAGTCCAGTATATTCTGAGTAAATCCATTTAGTAAAATGGCGAAAATTGACTGTTTTCCACTTCATAACTTCATAGTTCATAACTATAATGTCCATAACATTTACATTAATTCATAACTTTTACATTAATTTGAATTAAAAATATCTGAACGAGGTCTATCATAGGGGGAGCTGAAAAACCGTTAAATTTCGTCGCTGTCGACTCTTCGATTTTCCATTGCTTACGACATACACAAACACTCACACACACATGTAAACATCTTCTTTTATTATGGAAGATCATAGGTAAAATCACAACGAGGCTTGTTGCTTGTCTAAAAACTTTAACGAAACTGATAAAAATGTCCAGTTCCTTTAGTACAAAAACCTCATAAAATTAACCCAAACAGGATACTACATTTGACCGAATACAAAAATAAGTATTTTTGCATTTTGTTTTGCATGCCATCTTCATTTCAAATCCGCATATCTTATTTTGTACGTTTCACAGCCCGGTTTAGATCCCCTACTGAGTGCATTGCAGTTTCTGAATAAGAAACATCACAAGAACGAGGCATTAAATTACACGCTCTGGCTATACATTGAAAGTATTTCAAAAGTCTGAGGACTAATTGTGTTTCCTCTTCCGCTTTAAGTGTCTAGGACCGGTTTCTTTTTGTTTTTCCAGCAACGCCCACAAATCTTGGATTGAATGCCTCTTCAAAGATAATTTCTCCCATGGTGGTAAATCTGAGGAATGGGTTGACAGACGATGATCTATTTATGAGATTTTTATATTGCCATTATTTTAAAACGTCTTATTTTATAGAGAAAAACGGGTTTAATGATTTACCCGATCAGCAAAACCACTTTCTGATATTAAATTTTTATTGCATATTTTTTTTATCCAAAATGTGTTTCAACTTAGGAACCGCTTGAAACATGTTATTATAGTAGTAGTAGTATTAATTTAGAGAAGCAGGAATCGGCTTATCGTGTTTATGTTAACTTTGCTAACTTCATGTCCCATTTCCTCAGAAAATTCGAAATAAAATCTTGGTCACGGCACCAGTTTTTGTCCGGTGGAAATGAATATCCTGAAAATACCTAAAAGGTCTCCAAACCTAAAAATCACTTAAGATACCTAAAACTATTAAAGTAAGCATACCTGAAATGCAGCTGTACATTTTAAAATGTGATGTCTGACTAGTTATTCCCAAAGTATAAAAAGGAAAACTAACTAAAATAGATTTAAACTTTAAAATAACATATAAATAAATACACAAGTTTAGTTTTCAAAATGCTGTCTACTTATAGATTTCTTAAGATAACATTTAAATAATTTACATCTCAAACACAATGAATTCCAGCATCTTAAATCAGCAAGCTGAAAGTAAAGTACCAAGCGTTATTATAAGTATTATCAATAAAAACTTTTAAAGCTGAAAACTAACACTTTTACACATTTTAACAGCTCATTTTCTATTTGCACCAGAAAATATTCAAATTTCATAAAGGTTATAGTTTTTAACAAAAATTTTACAACATTTACATTTGTTGAAATTAAAGTAAACAACTTACCTTCAAAAATTTCTTGCTGAAACGTACACACACATAATGTGAATATACCATAATAACATCAAAATTACGTACCAAGTAGTTGTTAAGAAAAAGGAACACAAACGATAAAAAAAATACATTCTGGGAGAAACAGCAAAAATGACCCAGACTCTTAAGATGGCATATGGAAACAAAAGAAATTTTTCGGCTTCTATTCTGCCTATCAACTAATGTGATACATCGTTGGAATGAGGACGTTATGATCCATTTAAATCGATAATTAGAAAATAAAATAAAATATTTCAACTATTCTCCAGCTTTGTTCCTCCCCTGTTTTGTCCCTCCGCCTTTGTGCGTTCGACAAAATAATAGTATCATATTCAGCACAGATAACACATTAACACATGTGCTAAGAAAGGGGGAAAAATGGATATGCAAAAAACAAACAAATTAAAATTTGGAAAATAATCAAAATAACCTTAAATAATTCACATACTATAATGTTTGAACACAACTACTAATCTTTTAAGCAGATGCCAACTGCTGGATATGGTTCAGGCGAGTGTCCCATGCAACAAACAGTTAAGAGTGAAAACGTATTTTAAAGATATAAGAACATATATGTTTTACCATTTCTGTCCCAATATGCGGTAAGGAGTTAAATCATCCCTTCTTAAACACAATGCCTATCCTTTATCCTACTGTAGAAAAAAAGATATCGAAATAGCTGAAATACCGTTCCAAGAAGTTGATTCTTGCCGTTTTATCTTATATTTCCATAGATATACTTCCAGAGAAACGCTTCAATAATTCCTAACGGGCATAAAATCTTGTAACTAGCTGTTAGAAACCTCTCAATTTATTTGCTTATTCATTTATTACTTTCCGTGCAATACATGGTAATGTATAGGGAAAATATTGTATAGGTGGTAATGTATAGGAAAAGTATTGTATAGGTGGTAATGTATAGGAAAAGTATTGTATAGGTGTTAATGTATAGGGGTGATGTATCGTAGCGAAACTCGAACTTTCAACGGATCTACACTTTCGAGCCCTCTGGAATATGAAAGAACCCTTTTCAGTGTGGCGTTTGCGTGTGTGTCTATGTATATCAGTCTGTGAGTCTGTACAGTGTATGTATCTATTCTAGCTCAAAAATTATTCAACGAAATTTTGCAAAATTTGGTATGCAAGTTTCTTAGGATACTATGATGATGATTTGATTTTGTTTCGATTCGGCCAATATATAGAACCGGCATTTTTTCACAAAATGGCCAATAAAAATCGTCAAAATTTGAAATTATAAACATTATATGCTAAAATATATTATTTCAATATTGTATCCATAAGTAATGTTTGATGACAAAACAAATAAAACCAATCCCATAATTCTAGGGTAAATCGTCTCAGGATATTTAAACACTGGAGATTTTTGAGGGGTCGGCTACATTTTAAAATGCGCAAAGTTACTGAACAAAAAAGTATATATAATTTCAAATTTTATTTGTTTAACAATAAATAGCGGCTAGTCGTAATAGTAATTAGTCGTCTTAGTCGAACATTCACTCTGTCAGGTTCATTTCCAGAGTCGATACTATATGCGTATTAAATTTCAACCTTCTAAGTCACCAGGGAACTTTTGGAGTGTCAAAAAATACTTTTCATCCCCCCCCCCTTCCAGTTCGCTCATTCCCTGCGAATTGGATTTGTCCAGTGGACAATACCATAAGTTTACAAAGATTGATAGTAAAAGTCAAAGTTTCATAGTTTCATAAACTGTGGGTCGCGACCCCATATCGGGTCGCGTAATTGAATGTGGCGTTCGCGAAAAATACGGCGTGTTAATTTTTTTCATAATAACATATGGCTTTCAAAACTGCATTTTTTTTTTCGGATATTTTAAAAAAATTCAATGACTTAAACATGTTGCTTCAAATAGAAATTTATAACATATTTATGGTAAAAGATAAAATTGAAAGTTTTATTAAGAAGTTCATATGCAAGAATAGGGTGGAAAATGGTTCTTTAGAAATGTTTACAATTACAGATGATTTTAGAATTGAAAATAACCTCCACCAAAATTTAATTGTAAGGTTTGCAAATGATCATCTGAAGTTCCGGGAGGCACAGTTTTAGAAAAACTTCTCTTCAAATTTTGATTCTAAAACACTAAGTTGCGTTCATAAACCATACTCAATTGAAATTAAAAAACTCCATATGCCATTAAAATTCAAGAACAATTTGCTGATTTATCTATTGATACAGGTTTAAAATTCAGTTCCTGAAAAGGTTCTTAAATGGACTAGAACAAAACTAGAACTGGCTTAGGACTGGAACAAAAATTTTCCAACAATTTCTGAAATGGGCATAAGCATATACTTCTGCCATTTTGTATTATATGCATTTATGCGAAATGGAGTTCTCAGCATTGACGATTGTAAAAGACAAGAAGGTATCGAAAAATAATATCGATTGCAAAAGAAGATATCGAAAAATAATATCGATTGCAAAAGAAGATATCGATCAACTCTGAAATACATTGAAGATGCTCTACGTCCTGCAGTATCAAATATTCAGCCAAGTTTTAATTATTTATATAAAAGTAAATAAATATAAACCACTTCATTAGTATGCACATTTGCTTTCGGTTTTAATAAATGGTAAAATAATATGTATGCCAAAGAATTGTTTTAAAATAAATTTCATTCTAGCTCATTATCAGCAAATTTTTGTTTTGTATACCTATTTTATATACCTATATATACCCAGGGTTGCGTAAACATTTCTCGGACGAAAATATGTCGGGAGTGGGAAAAGTTTAAAAAGCCCTGGTCTAGGTCATAGGTAGGCTTATGAAAAGTCTTAAAAGATTTCGAAATTACCTTATTTTTCCTCCTCCCCACCCCTCTCCGGAGGGGCCGAATCCAAATCCAGCTAGGTTTTGTTTCGTGGTTGACATTTTAAAAGTGTAAAAATTCAACTGTCTAGATAATGGGGAAGAGGGGGGGGGGGGTTCCTGGAAAGTCTGAAAATGCTTTTAGAAAATCCCCCATTTCCTTTGCCCCTAATGAAGAAAATATAAAATCAAGTCCTATGGTGTGCTATAGTTCAACCTTCTAAATCACCGTAGAAACCCTCCCGGAAGGTCTGGAAAGCCCTATCGAAAATTCAACTCCGTTACGTTCTGCCCTGTGGTCGATACTATAAATTTGCAAAGATTCAGTCTTCTGGTCCACGGGGGCTTCTTAAGGGTCTAGAAAGACACAAGAATAGACGCTAAAACACTAGAGACACAAGAGCCGCTGGAAAATTATTATATCGATACGGAGAAGATACCACCATGTTAAAAACAGCAAACATATCTGTTTACTATCAACAAACATCAAATTAAGAAGAGGCGGAAATACGTCAAAGTTCTCGTTTCTCTTTTCGCACCTGATACTTCTCGCCCCCCCCCCCCCACTCCCTCATTTCTACAATACGTTTACTTCATTCACAAAACGAATTACGAACTGTTTTAACCATCCATCACAACCTCCCATTCCGCATCTGTCGGCCCTTCAATGGAAGCGAAGGTCGCACCTGATGCAGAACACAATACGAATGTTTAATAGAGGTTTCGGATGGCTTTTTGTCTAACAGGCCCTACGGATAGTCTTAAGAAAAGAAATGAAATACACCGAAGGCGGACTGATAGAAGCATACTAGCCTCTGATTGTCTGTTAGTTATTGAATTAAAATTGTCTGGGCCGGTGGTTCCCTAAATGTGGACTCATTTTGTTCCAGGGCTGTGCGGAGGGCATTTGTTCACAAAGGAGTTAGGGGGGGGGGGGATCAATATGAATTTTTTTATTCAAAAAAATAATGTTCAGTTTTCTGTCAGTTCTATCTTGTGATTAAAAGAGAAGGTATTAAAAGGAAATATATATATATTATAATTGTTATAAGGAGTTAAGAATATTTCGCGTGCAGATTTGCAGGGTTCACTTGAAATTTGGAGGAAGAAAATTTATCATCTTAATAGCTCAGTGGATATATGTTTACTGACCAGGAAGAAATACGTAATTCTACTTTGGTTTGTGAGTGAGTTTTAGTAGAATCTTAATTAATTCGAAAAATATGCTTCAACCATCTGGACTTCGGGAGATTCCGAAGGTACTTATATTTACAACTATTTCAAAAATAAAGTTCAAAAGAAAATCCGCCGACTCAAGAAACAGTTACAGTGTCTTTAAATACCTTCGTAGCGACTGTAAACAAGATAATGAATAAATATTTAAATCTTAAAACTAAAAATCATAATGTTAACCACCTTTAGCCTAGACAAGTGGCTGAACGCAGAACATGTTGTAGAATTCTCTATGAAAATCATTTAGCTGTTGACAGACGGAAATATATTGTGACAATTTATGAAGCATGGATCTATTACAATGACTGTAAAAAAGGATCGATTTACTACTACAAAAGAGGAGAAAAAGACTTAAAACATGGTTCCAAGAATCAAAAAAAGGTTTCATAGTAAAGTATGCATGATTATTGCTGATTTTCTGCTCAACGATAAATTTAAAGTTAAAATTCGAAAAAAATGTTAAAATAAATTCAACATATTACCAAGATAATAATAGAGAACCCATAATACCATCCCTTTACCCACAGAGTCTTAATAGAGTAGAACTTCATCGGAATAAAACTACCAGTCACACATCTAAATCCACCGCTAAATTTCTCTAAAAATTGACAAAAGATACAGATATTAAAGCCGTAACCTTTTGCTTATAATTTTTCAAATTCCTCTGATGTGTTGCTACCAATGGGTTATTGGGTTTTTGGATTGTTTAAAAAAGAACTTTCTAAAAGCAGACCTAAAACAATGTATGCACTATGGAAAACTGTAAGAAGAGTGGAATGAAATACCACTCATGACTTTATGAAAATATTTGTTATCTTGAAAATCAGGATGTAGAATGATATTCCAAAGAAAGAGCCATCAGATAGAATATTTAAGAAATAAATAGTATTGCTTCAAACCTTAAATATATATTTTTTAATTTGTTTAAAAAATATGTAAACAGCATCTTCTGTATCTAACATTATGTTGAATTATAGTTCTTTTGAAAATACTAATAAATACAAATAATCTGATGTGGGATACACATGACTGTCTCTACATAATGCGACGATTTTACTTATTTCACAGCGAAATATATTAGTGTACAATATTCACAACATAAAGGTTTTATCATTAAACGTATAAATTGAAATTGACTCGAATTCGAAAAAACTCGAATTCAAATTTTCGACCCCATCACAATTCCTTCCCTGTATACTATGAATGTCGGTAAAGTAAAAATAGTGAATCAATAAACACAAGTGTACCAAATTTGAACACGCAATTTAAAACAACCACGAATCGCTTCATTAATTTTAGAGAATAATAAGCATGGATTTGAGGCGGAGCAGAACTTATAGAATTTATCATAATTTTTTTTATCAATTTCCCCTTTATGATCCATCCCCTGCATTGTTATTTTAAAAACAATCGGACATTAGAACAGAAAGTTCTTTTGTCTTTATGCTCCTCTGTGTCTTCTTTATCGTTGCATTTCACCCTAACATTTCAAATCAACAATATATGCCTAAGCTATGATTTTACATTGTCAAGACAGACTGTAACGACTGTAGCGTAATCTATAATGGCATAACTCCTCTTCTGCTACTGCAATTTTTTGTATTTAATTACATGATGTTTGGTATGTTTTATATCCTGTTGTGCATTGCCTTTGATTTCATGGTCAGTTTGATTGAACTTTTTGCTCAAGGAATGGTTAACGTAATGGACAAAGAATCACCCGAATTGTCTTACTGAGTTCAAGGCAAAGTGAAAGACTTCGAAATTCATTTACAAGATCTTGACAGGAATCGGCATATAATATAATGTTTTTTATATTTTGTAACTTTCTCCTACTGTTGTATACAGAAATATTTTTTTTGCTGAAAATTTTTAAATTTGAAATTTCGACTAACAGGCATGTTTGAAAAGAAATCGCCTGAACTTACTTAATAATTTTGCAAATATTTCACTGCCATATGCGTGTCTGTCTGTCCTGTGATTCTCCGGATGTTGTGTCGTTTAAAAAAATGTAGCCCAAATAAAATTTGCCAGGTTATTTCGATTGCTAAATGCTGCAGACCTGTTAATTCTAAAAAAAAATGGGACAAGGGTATAATGAACAAGAAAGATCAATCATGCTTAAAGCATTGATTATGAAACACTTTCCAACTTCAATGCAATTTTATTTAAAAAAGTCGAAAATGCAATACATTACTCGGTAATATTTTAAAACTTATCACGATACTACATTGATTTATTATATTTGAAAACTTAAACCTTCATTGAAAAAAAATGAACTTCATTCAAAAGACGGCATTGAAATATAAATTGCGTGGTTTAAATATCTCTAAAATGCAATACATTCCACGGTAATATTTTTAAATCTATCATAATACTACGATAATTTATTATATTTGAAAACTTCATCGAAAACAACTGAAATTAATTCAAATGACGTCATAGAAAAAATAACACGCCTGGATCTCTCTATAAAAGCAGGATTTCATTCATAACTTTCTCCATTTCATTCATCACAATACTATAATAATTTATTTTAATTAAAAATTAAGACCATGGAGCTACAATTCATAAACTTTATGCTTAAAACTTCATCGAAAAATATCGTCCTTCTGTTTATAAAATCAATTAATATTTCATTCATATCAGCCATGCAGACTCCATGGACTGAATTATTTTGTGTTAAAGAAATACAGTAATTCTAATACAACTCATTCTACATATTTTGCTGTTTACATTTTACATAGGTGAAAAATAGGCTTAATTGTAGAAATAATCAAATTTGAATGAGAATTTAAACTCAAATATATTGTCATTGTGTTGTTTTAGTATGTAGATGCACAGAATTTAAGCAGAAATAAAGTAGTTTTAGGATGGATACAACACTCAATATGAATTAAAAAGAACCTTAAAAATCACGATTTTGAGACAAGATGGATGCCATATATCATTTTGAAGTGGGTCATGTGATCGTTTCATATCATGGCCACGTGATCGTTTCATATAAGATGTGTAATTATTATTTTAATTTTTATTTAAAAAACTACTGAATATATTTAGCTGAATTTTTTTTTATATATTTTATGGAACAATTTGACTATTACCTAAAATTTTCGAAGCAATTTGTGAATTTTAAATCCGCTTAAAAATGTTAGAAAAATTAGGTCCCATAGGGCTCAATGTATTTCATTTTTTCAACCCGGGTTCAATCCAAAACTAATTGTGTGATATTATTCATTTATATTCCCATAGGTCCTACAGACCGTCTGAACAACATACTAAAATTTCATTTTGATTAAGTCATTTTTACGGCAGTTATCGTGCTAACGGACAGACAGACAGACAGACAGTCAGACAGAATGAACAAAGTCATAAATACTTTTCAACTTTGTTGTAAAGTGTTAAAAATAGAAAAAAAAAATATTAACATACAAGATGCTAAATAAATACTAATTTTATTTCTTATTTCTTTTTTAAAGGCAAATTACCACATTTATAAGAGACTACCATTTATCGGAATCGAGATAACGCGATTTTGATCTTAAACGAAAAAACAGGAGATATTACATATTCATTCTTTATTAAATAAATGTATACTAAGTACGGAGAAAGGAATGGATCCAGCATTGTATATTACATTATCAGAAGGAGTTCCCGAGGTTTTGAAAAGTTTTTTTTTTAAACATGACATGTCTTGAAAGAATTAAGCAATTTCTATGAAATTTTATGTAAATATTTTAATGCCTAACAATCAACCTATTAGTATACAGCGAGATAAAATCCTAAAAGACCTTGAATATCAGCTTTTATTCTCCCACAAAATTGGAAGTGTTGTAAATTATAATTTACAACTTCCGATAATATTTTTTTAATAATAATTTAATAATAATTTTTAATAATAATTTGATAATAATAAGTTGTTTTCCGTAGATCCTCCATCCAATTGTTTTTTCCTTGTTGAGACCAAACGTATCAACACAACACTCCATTATACTAATCTTTCACATAATTTAACTTAATATTATTTTAGTTCCTTTGAAAATGATAATAAGTAATAAAAATAGTGAATCTATAAACACAAGTGTTTCGAAATGGAACGCATAATTTAGAACAACCACGAATCGCCTCATCAATTTTAGAGAATAACAGGCATGGATTTGAGGCGGAGCAGAACGTATAGAATTTATCATAATTCTTTCATTAATTCTCCCTTTATGATCCACTTCCTGCAACTTTATTTTAAAAACAATCGAACATTAGAATAGAATTTTCTCCTTTTTTTCTGCTGCTCTATGGCTTCTTTATCGTTGCATTTGACCCCAGCATTTCAATTCAATGATACCTAAGCTATAATTTTGCATTATCAAGACGTTAATATGTAGCGACATAACTCCTCTTCTGCTACTTCAATTTCAGTTCATTTTGTGAGTTGACAGTTTTTTTTTTCACCTAATGATGCATTTTGTGGTATGTTTTATATCCTATTGTGCACTTCTTTTGATTTCATGGTCGGTTTGGTTGTTCTTTTCTTTTGGCAGGAGATGGATAACATGATGGACAAAGAATTACATTAATTGTATATACTTTGAGTTCAATGCAAAATAAAATACTTCGTAGTATTTTTACAAGATCTTGTCAGAAATCGGGATGGTACAATTCTATTTTATATATTTTAAATTTGTTTTACCCATTGTATACAGAAAATATTGTTTTCTGAAAATTTTCGACTTCGAAATTTGACGGATAAGATTTATTTTAATACCAAATTTACATCTTTATACCAAATACTGCAGTCTGTTATTCACTGGTAAATTTTATTTACATTAGTTTGTTCCAATGTCTTTTTTATTTTAATTTATTTGATTAAATTAGCTCAGAACCCGATTTTTAACATTTTTTATAATCTTCATAATTCCAGAGTTTTTTCAATTCGTTGGTATTTTAAAAGTAGTTTTATTTAATGGTATATAAGTTTGGATTATGAACAAACAGTTTATGTAGTTTTTTTCGGCTGATTTCCTTTATTTTTAACACTTTACAACATAGTTGAAAATTGTTTATAACTTTGTTCATTCTGTCTGTCTGTCTATCCGTTCGCCCGATAACTGCCGTAAAAATGACTTTATCAAAATGAAATTTTACTATGTTGTTGAGACGGTCTGTGGGACATGTAGGAGTGTAAATGAATAATATCATACAATTAGTTTTAGATTGAACCCGGGTTGAAAACATGAAATACACAGAGCCCTGTGGGACCTAATTTTTCAAACATTTTTAAGCGAATTTAAAATTCCCAAGTTGTTTCGAAAATTTTAGGAAATATTCAAATTATTTTATACCATATATATAAAAGAAATTTCAGCAAAATATATTCGGTAGTTTTAAAAAAATATTAAAATAATAATTACATCCAAATTATATGAAGAGCGTAACGTGACCCACTTTAAAATAAAATATGGCATCCAGCTTATGTCAAAAGCGTGATTTTTAAAGTTCTATTTAATTTATATTTAGTGTTGTATCCGTCTTAAAACCGCTTTTTTTTTAGTAATATATGTGCATCTACATACTGCGTCAATGCAATTGCAATATTTTTCAGTTTAAATGATTATCAATCTTTGATTATTTCTACAACGAAGCCTAATTTTTACGTATGGGGAATGCAAACACATCAAGCTGTAAGATGAGTTGTATAAGAATTGCTGAATTTCTTTAACGCAAAATTACTTAGCTCTGGAGTCTGCAATATAGCTGATATGAATGAAACATTCATTGATCCATTTCACATAGAGATGCAGACGTTTCTATGGCATTGCTTTTTCGATTAAGTTTTAAGCATGGAGTTGAAAAGTTCTTTTACCTCCACGGTTTTAAGTTTTTAAGTAAAATAAATGATATTACTATTGTGACAATTTTAAAAATATCGCTGCTGAATGAAAAGAATGTAAAAAAAATTATGAATTCACTGCTTTTATATAAAAAGCAGGCGATATATATTTCGATGACGTTATTTAAATAAAGTTCATTTGTTTTTGGATAATTTTAAAAATATCCCCGCTGAATGTATCGCATTTTAGAAAAGTTTAAATAAAATTTCAGTTGGAAAGTGTTTCATAATCAATGTTTTATGCATGATTGATCTTTCTTGTTTGTTATTTTCTTCAATTTGAAGTCTTTAGATACCAGTATTTTGCAGTAATTTGAACGAATGCTTATTTTAAGCTTTTAATGTAGGTAATTTAGTTTTCTAAATAGCTTATTTCCTTAATTTCTGCTATGTTATATGATATGTAATTTCGTAATTCTTTATTCCTAAGTATATTTGCAATAATTTTCAACCCTGCCTTTTGAAGTTTGTTGACGATGATACTTTTGTAACTTCCGAAACTGTTTGTTTTTATATGTATCTTGGGTACTAAATTTATATCCCATTCATGTACAAAGCATTTTGAATCATTCTATTGTACTTTTCCCGTCAACTTGGGTTTATCTTTTCATTCCTCTGTTTTTTGTTTGTCAACGATTTCAGTATCACATATTGTTTTGTTTCAATGCACGCCTTCTTGCATCTTCTGGTGTGATTGTTCAACTCTTTCCATTTAACCGGAGAAGGAGGTTGTGTTTGCTTCAAAAACTAGTTGATACCATTCCTAATGTTCTATAACCTATATTTTAACAACGTTTTAATTTTACAGTTATTTAATTAAAATAATACTTTACTCTACTAAAAGTACCAATAAACAGTTACACTTGTCAATAAGCACCGCATTTTGTTTTTGCATTTCTTCAATACTCAAGATACTTTGTTGTGTTTAATACTTAGCGCCCTAATCTTACTTTTAATGCTATTTCTAATAACGTCTGGAGCTCTTTAACATTAAACGGAATGTCCATCCATAATAAATATTCTGATTAATATTCCGGGCCTGCTTTACCTGCCTTTTCTTTAGCTGATTAGCAATTAGAGTCCCTATTTTCCTTCATATCTCCCAATATAGTCAGCGCACCTTAAGGACCACCCACACCTTTCAATTTACAAGCTGCCAATCAGAACGAGGCGGTGCCCTTTGAAGTGGCCGCCAGTCAAAGGCACATGCCGACAGCTGGGGTGGACCCCTTATGTCAACTTTTTTAAAAATTCTTCTTAGGTAATTTTTTTCGTGGTCTTCATTTATGGCGGGAACGTGATAGTGAAGACATTAAGTTGTAATGAGACATATAATGAGAAGCTCTTTATTGGCTGGATGGGGATTTTCTTTATATATATAGGAAAAGGAATTTATTTGGCGGTGTGTTGCAGGTGGCGCTAGTTGCGTATTTTAAGAAAAGAGAGGGGTGGGGGCTGGAACATGGAGTGGTAGAATTTATTTTTAATGAAAACGAGTTTCAATTCTATTGCTATGATAATTATTGCGTAATTTATATTTTTCAATTCAGTAGGGTAAAGTTTACCAGTAATTGACCACGAACAAGTACTTGACCACGTGCAAAAGAATATTCAAAATACTTGGCGGTTATTTTCTGAATACCGCTAGGTACGCTAATTTGAATGTTTTTCTTGCACATGGCCAACTACTCATTCACGGACCAGTTCCGGACTTTTCAGTGTTTATTAGTCAGAAGTAGCTATTACCTGAAATGACAGCAAGAAACCTTGCAGCTATTTTGCTGTCATTGCAAGTATTATTAGTTATTTCCTCATGCATCAGCTAAATCATTGTAAATATCGACTTTTAATATTTTTTACTACGACTAGGAAAAAGAAGCTAAAAGAAAGTTTTCTTTTAGCCCTTGAAGGTACCAGTTATTTTGTGGTGAATCTTTCATGGTCAATATTTTGTGCTAAAAGACGCCACGAGTGGTGCTAAATCTGTCCGACATTGTTGGCATCTTGAATGAGAGTGCAATCTTAAACCATATTGTTATATATGTCACTAAGATAGGAGTAGCCTTGCTGAAAAAGCAAATTTACTAGTGGCGTGCAGTGATATAAAGCAGAAGAGTAAAGCTTCTCGCAAACGCTGACGGTAAAATACTTAACACTCTGTCAATAGTAACAACAAAAAAAATCTGATGTGGGCAACACATGACTTTCCTTATATAATGTAATGAATTTACTACTTTTACAGTAAAATAAATAGGTTTTTCTTGTAGTAGATACTAATATCCTTTCCAAGATACTGAATTTTCAACAATTAGTCGTCATTTTTATTGATTTAACGTCATTTTTATCCATTTGGCGAGATTTTCGTTAATTTGGCAACATTTCAAAAAGTCGCCAAGTTGGCAACATTCCGCCAAATTCGTCGCCAAAATATCGCCAAGCGTTATGGACGAGGATATAAGTTATTCTTACAGCACATAAATGACTATTGGCGTTCAAATACAAAAGTATTACTCAAAGTATCTTTTTTCATGAATGGTTTTTTTCTAGTTACACGAGAATGATGTTATCCAATTTATCGGATGGTATTACATATGAAAAGTGAACATATTTCTCAATAGGAAATATTTCTTTTTTATTTTATATGACTTTTTGATAATTATTTTGAAAAATGTGCAATATCTCAAGAACGGTTCATGTTAGCGTTCTAAAATTTATGTCAATCGTTTTCTAATGAAAAATTATATAAGAAATGTCTATTAGCGCAACTTTATTAGTGGTTTTGATTTTTTGACGATATTTTCAAAATTTCATTCAAAAATTTAGGGGGGTTCTGAACATTCGATTGCGTATAAAAACAATAGGCTTCCAGTGTTTATGGATTGTGATTTTTGTTCCAAATTTGATTCGAATCGGTCCATTCGTTCGTCAGTTATCGTCTCCACAGACTCACTGACACGCACACACATACACACACACTTTCACACACACACACACACACACACATACACAGACATCACTTCAAAAATGTTTGATTCGTGATCAGGGTTGCTTGAATCGTGCTCTCCCGTCGAAAACTCGAATTCGAATTTTCGACCCCGTCACAATACTTTCCTTATACATTATGTATATAAGGAAAGTAATAAGAAAACTCCCTGCGCATGCTGAGGTAACATTTTTGTCTGCGCATGCCCAGGTGAAGCGTTTAGGAATCTGAACGCTTTACTTGGACATCTCATGGCAAAAAAGTTTTTTTAAGGAAAGGCGGTATAGTATGGGGGTGTAAAGGTACCAGTTGAGTAAGTTACGATTGAAAAGTGCACTTTTCAGTGCACTTTTGTGTAAATTATAAAATTGTTTGCTTTAATTGACTGATATATTGATATTTATTGTAAGTGGAACACTACTTTTGCTGCTTCATCTCACCATACGCCACTAATATTTACAGTTATTAATAATTACTATGGAACTGTCCGTGTTACATAACTTTGGTAACAAATCTAGCGAAATATCGTTAATTTTGCTGGTTTTGGAATCTTTGAGAAATGAAGTGAGTGGATTAGAATTTCACGGGTTATCTAGGCTTCACGAGATCTTTCTACAGTGAATAATAAGGACTTACATTGCTTAGAGAAAATGCCATGTGATACGAGTACATACGAGTGAGAATACGATGGTACTTAGAAAATACGATCTTCTTATTTGTGAATTAGTTGAGCAATTTGCTGTTTTTACGTTAAATTAAATTTCAGTTTTATTGCATCTGACAATTGTTTAGTGACTTTACTAAATAGCTGGAGAAACTGTATTATGTTCTTATTTATGCCCGTTGTTGCTTTGCAATAAAATTTGGCTATCCATAAATTCGGGTTCAGACCATTGCAGACCACCTACACCATCTGATCTACCAAAAGGTGTAAGGCATCTGTTTCGATGGTCGAGAAAGTGCTACCTAATCTAACAGAAACCAACGGTGGTAGGAGGTGCAAGGACCATACCACCTGTGACCCATCACCTTTTGGATGGATTTTCAAACCTACAGATTTATGATGCTCATACTGTGCGTAGACACAAGCATCGATGTAGACGACGTTGAAGACCGAACATGCGACTACCCAGGGTGATCCTCAAGCTTTAACCACTGACCTTTGGGTCATTCTTAGTTTCAACCAAGACAACTTGTCCTACCCGAAAGTGTAAGGTATCTGTTTGGACAGCCGGGTCGATGTCATCCAATTTAAACCGGAGCCTTTTAGGGGCAATATTCACAGGAACTGAACTCGCGGAACAGATACAGTATAATCCCTTTTTCATTCTTGGCGATTTTGGGTGATATTCTAGTAATCCCTGATATGATTTGGAGAACATTTCTTTCTGGTAACTCTTTCTGCGTGTTTTATCGCCTTTTCTTCGCCAAGGTAAAAATCACAACGTTCCATTCTAGCAACGTTTTAAGTGTTTTTGTCGATCTTTTGTCGTCGTTTTGTCGCCGAGGTAAAAACCGCCCTTTTGTCACCGTTTGTGCAACAGTTAATCTATAGCAATTCAAACACGTGCCTATGCCCTCTTCGCGAGTTTAACACGCTCCGCTCGCCCGCTGAAAAACATCATGCAATCCGACCCTGCTGGCTATCGGAAGCAATATCTGTTTGTGCAGCAGGTGGTCTGTGGCTCGTAGAGAATAACATGAAAATCAGAAAATTTTCTGATTTTTACTTTGGCGACAAAAGGGCGACAAACGCGACAAAAAGACGACAAAAAATACGGAAAATATTGCATGAAGGGAATGTTCACCAAATCATGGCAAGGATTGCCAGAATATCTCCTAAAATCGCCAAGAATGAAAAAGGGATTATACTACATTTGTACCGTACTCTCTTCCCCCTCCTTTTTCTTTTCTTCATGTTGGGAGAACAGATATCCTTATCAAAGAATGATTTAAAGAGTTAGTTGATCTCTATCTCCACTAAAGTTTATTTATTTAAAATTTGGAAGATTTCCAATGCCACCAATCTCTCAAAAGAACTTTCGAACCCACAGATTTAACGTGCCCGTACTCCACGTAGACACGCGGATAGTTTGGACAGCTCCGGGAATCGAACTCGGGTCCTCTGAGTTCAATCCCACGCGTTAACCATTGGGATATCTAGTCCCGGACTCCGTATTGCATCCTGGAAAGACACCCCCCGAAATCGTACTACACTAATATTCTGCCAAACAGGTTCCATACAGACCATCCAGCTCGGCGGGCAACTAGTCAATAATCCTCAACGTGCTTGTATCTATCCGAATACCTTACGTCATGAAAACTCAATTTCAGTCGAGACAAGTCACTCGCGTGCACGAATCACAAAATATGAGGGCCCCTTTGCACCAAACGCGCACCTGTAAGAACTTAATCGCGAGTTTGAAGGCAGAAAGGAATCGCCTCATAACTGGTACCGGTTCGTGATCGGATAGGCGGGGCCGCTCATGTTCTGCTACTCCCGGGCTATTAAGAGAGATGGATACTACGCTGGCCACCCGCATATAGCAGGCAAATAAATTCGAAAAGCAGCTGGACTTCTTATCAGAAGTAATAGTGACGTATGAATTTAAGTGAGGGGGCAGAAATTGCTTTCTGATGTACCCATTTGGATTTATCAGTGTTATAATGCTGGCGATTACAGTATGAGAATTATGTTTAATCTTTAATCTTATGATATATTTCTCAAGGAAGGGCTCGAACCTCCAAGTTTCGATATCAACGCTCTATCAACTGAGTTACCATGACATAGAAGTTGACCTCGCATTCCATTCAGCTGCATCCAAGCCAGGATTCTTTGGTATCCATATTCCATTGCAGCGACTAATTTCTATCACGACTATCATGTTAATAACCCAATTGAACGATGACAAGAACTGTGGGGGAGTTATGGAAAAAGCACGTAAATAGTGTAATAAGTTATTAACCAATCAACATAATTCAAGAAGTTTCTGGAACTCGCCCAAAGTCGCCAAGTTGACTATATTTCGCCAAATTCATCATTAAGGTCAAGTGACCCAGACTTTAAAATAACTACGAAATATACGTATTCGGAACAATATGATGTCACTCGCGTTACATACTTTCACTTCCGTTTCATCTAAATCACATTTCTGTCAAAAATTACTCTATTCCGAGCTCTAAGTAAGATGTTTCATATCAAAAATCAATGGTAGCTCTAGAATCTAAACCCATAAAGACGAAATAGTTTTCATAAGTATTTCAAAATCTAAGGTCCTGATCCGAAACCCAATTATGTGTCCTGTTGAGCTTTCAAAGGACTATAGTTTAATACTTTATCGTTTATATCCAGCATTTTTAACTTTTGAGATATAAAACTTAAAAAAAAAAATGTCAATCTTTTTCAATAAGACAACTGCTTGTAAAGTATAACAGGTTTGTAAAAAATAATTATTAATCTAGAAACTGGATTTCCTACTGAAAACTTTTGCCTTGCAGGAAAAAATGTTCAACAGGATATGAAACAGTATCAAAAGAGGTATAACAATCTAAAATCCTAAAAGAAGATATTAAAAATTTATGCTGCGCTTTTACGTCAGAATTCTATTGTCAAAGGCAGTGGATGATTATCGTTTCTGAGAACCTTCGGATATAGAAATAGGGACCCCACATAAGAACTATCTGGTAACATTTGACCTCAGTCTAGGTAGATCATCTTTTTATAGTTGTGCCCGGTCCCTGAGTTTCAGTCAATGCAATTTCTGTACTTTTATAAGCGTAAAAGTATAGAAATCCCAAATTACTTAAGATATATAAATTTTTTCTCATATTTATTTTTAAATTATTAGATATTTTAAAATTAATTTTATTTATCGAATATGTGTAAATTAAAATAAAGAAAACATAATTGAAACTCTGTTGCATCAATACGACGTCATCATAATAAAAATTATTTATATCAACATTTTTCAAAGTGTGTTTTGTGGATCTCTGGGTATCCTCGACAGAATTCTATGGATTCTGGGACAGAATTCTAGGGGTTCTAAAACAGAATTCTAGAGGTTCAGTAACATAATCCTTTGGAGGTCTGCAACGTCATAGTTTCGCGTTAATTTTCTTAAAAATTAAACAAACGCGAATAGTTATCATTGCATAATTTTGGTAATGGACTTTTCTCATTTTGGGGTTCTGCTATTAAATGGAATTTCCAGAGAGTTCCAGTCCAAAAGGTTTGAAAAATGGAGATCTATATCAAACAACTGAGTGGAACTGATTGACAGAGTGATGAACTACACAGCACAAATAACTAAAAGTAAGAGTTTGAAGTTTTGCATTCTTGGGGATTTGATCTGTAAGTATTAGGAGAAAATCTAAATTCTTGGAATTTTGCTCAAAAAATTTATGAATCTTGGAATTTTGTTCCAACATTCTTTTAGCTATAATTTATGAACGGATAGACATGCAAAATTCAATTTTATATCATCATGCGAAGAAAGTAATATCCTAAATTTATTCAGTTTATGCACAATCAACAGTTCTTAAAATATTTCAATTTATAATTATACCAAATGATATTTTTATATTTTATAATTAATTATATATTTTTTGCATTTTATTTTTGCATTCTATTAATAATCACAATAACCGAGTTGCGTTTTAAATATCGAAATTGTCTGCTGGTGATTCTTATACTCAGACTATCAAAAACATTTGCTATTAATGATTGATATTCAGATTAAAATACCTGAAAACGTTGAAAATAAATCAATATACAATGATCGGATTTCAAATACTTTTTTATATGTCGTAATTTCCATAACAGAACTATAAAACGTGCCCTAATTTTCAGATTAATTATAAACAAATTTTGATATCCAGAACTTTTATTAAGTATATAGGTGTCACATTTAGAAATGGAAATGGCTTATATATCATATGGTCACAAAACAAGGCGACATTATAAGAACTGCGAAAAAAAGTTCCACTTACTGCCCTTGAACATGTAAATTTGTCCTAGTCGTGCGCATCGTAGTATGTATTCGGTTTGAACACTCCATAAGATTAGAAGTTAGGATTTGTTTTTTTTATTCGTGCTCTAAATATAATGCATCGCATGTAGCCCGGCTTCACTTGCGACAAGCAGATGCTCGTTTTATCTGCTATCACGAGAATGTATAGTTTAATAGAGTGTTATGATTGGAGTTTAGTGTACTTTCATCCGAGTTATCACAAAAAAGTACATTACCATAATCGATGCGTTTAGCTTGATGATGATTTAGGAAGAAGTCTAATGGAGGCTTAAATGAACGCGTAAATTGGTGCAGCTGAAAATTCAACAATTTATGCTTCTTGCCTTACAATAAATGAAAAAAAAAATGGCAGTGGCTCCACTCCGATGGAATCGAAATGGTTTTGAACGTCTGTTAAAATAAAATTTCAATAAACTGTCAATTATACTCCATTTTATATTGGAATTTTTATTTTTTGTAATATAGTTACCAGCAGTACCAGCAGTAAGCTTCCGCCACGATTTATGTCGTAGAAACTACAGACAATCCGGTATAAAAAAAACCTTAGAATATCCCTGTTCTACAACTTTGTTTAAAAAGTCCCTACACAAACATATCTATCTTCAATTCCACTATTCAACCTTTTACTGAGTTTTAATTAATTGACGATGATATTTCTATAAACATTTTTGTGTAAAGAAGATTTTCATGGTGCTAAATAATTAACGTTGAAAAGAAATAAAAGTCTTTTATCGAACAATCGATAAAACGTTTCACCATCTGTATTTTCATTAATATTCAAGTCCAGAAAGTCCAAACTTCCGTCATCATTACGTCCTGTCTCCACTCATTTTAAACAACCTGGATAAAAACTGGAATCCAATTCAACTTCCTCACTCGCCCATAGGATATCATCAACATAACGAAAAAATACAATTTCGTTTAAAACTCCCTTTCGTTAAAAGAGTTCCCTCTTCGTATTTATGTAAATATAAATCGGCTAGAATGGATGAACAATTGCATCCCATAGGAATTCCATGCAATTGTTTCTAAAAATGTTTTCCATTGTATAGTGCTGTTTCGAACAGTACCATTTTCACCAAGGCCTTATATTTACCTCTTGTCATAAAGGAGTTAATTTCGTGTGGCTCATACAGCTCCATGATGATTTCATACAGGTCGTTTACATCAATGTTACAAAACAAGTCACTAAAATCAAAACTTTTAAAAAATAAGCTGTTTGGAATAACATTGATTTTCTTGATAGCTTCTTGGCTATTATAAATAAAGTAAGCACCTTTAGCCTTTATCTTTGCAACTACTACTTTTAAAGTACTTAGAAGTAACTTATTAGCAATAGTAAGATACGGTTTAAAGCCTATGGTAATGGGCCTAAACTTTACCGGAAGCTTTGGAATTAATGTTAAATAGAGAAAACGAATATTATTATTATTATTGCTTTACTAATTCCCCCGTGGTGAAGGGGCACCTACGCACCACGTCTACAAGACCCCCCAGGGTATCCCATGACGAAGAGGAGAAGAATTGCAGCTTCACTTTTATAGAAGCACTCCGAAGGGCTGAAGTCTAACTTGGCTTCCACATGGCAACATCCATGCCAGCTGGCGAGATTCGAACCCGCAACCCGGTAATCCAGCGATCAGACGGAAACGCATGCCCCTGACTGCTCGACCACCGGATCGGCACGAATGTTATAAACGTTATAACCAATAGTTTTATAAATAACCCTAATACGATTTCCTATTTCAAATCGTGTCTCAGCAATCTGTAAGTACATAGATCCTCATAGAATTTCCCAATCAGTCGCGTGTATAAATCCATACAAGAAAATGCGTAGTTAGCGTTTACTTTGTCAACGTATGTCGTAACGAAACTCCTCTGCAAACTTAATTCATTCTCCAAAAAAATTGATGATTGGACATTTTCCTTAATGTCCCTATAGGACCTTAAAAAATCATTTATAACACTCTCTTTCCATTCACTGAAAACCTCTATAGGTAAATTATATTTGATCGCCATCTTTAACACGAATTGGTTAATGTCTTTCATAATAATATATTTTACGTTTCCAATTTCTGGAGAACGGAATTTTGTTCCCAGATCTATGTAAACTTTTATTTCATTGTCTTTCAACACGTCGAGATCGCCTGTGACAACGTGTCCAAAATCTGTATTCATGAAATTGGGATAATTCTGACATTTACACTGATTAACGGTTTCCTCGAGTTTTTTGCTTACCTTGTTGTAATTATACACTTTCTTACAATAGGTATATTATACTTGTAAGTGATACTCACTTTGATATTTCCCATTGGTAATTTGTCTTGTTGTTTATTCAAAATCGCCGATATTTTTATATCGTCATATTTTTTGTTTAAATATTTAATAATTAAATATTCTTTATTAAGCTCAATAGATTTAATTTTATTCAGATTTGCTCCCAAATGTTTGGTACGTAGCTTAATGTAATCAAAAAAAGTAGCGTTAGCTACAGAGTTTTTACCGAATCCAAAATCAAAAATTTTTTTTTCTGCACAAAAATCCCATATTTTCTTTAAAAATCTGACTCTTCCATATACAAAGTTCTTAATCCAGTTTGGTGGGGATATATTCAGTGTTTTCGTGCTCCTTAACAAAGCCCTGCAAAGCTGTAATAGTTTTATTGAAATTCATTTTTCTTCTTCTTCCTCCTCTAGCCTTTCGAAATTTTTTATTTATCATACGATTGTTATGATAAGCTGCTGCAGGTGTGCCTTGATTCTGTATATAATCAGCATTATAATTTATACCATATTCAACAGTGTTTAGACCATATGGATAAATGGTGTTCATGATGTCAATGTGACGATTTTCCCAACAGAGACGTTTTTTCTGGTCAATCACTATGTCCAAAATGGAAACATGTATTCTGTCAATTCCGTGCATGCCTTATCTCTAAAGAAGCGTCTCTATTAGTACAGTTAGTTAGTTACCTTATAAATTTGGCTACGATGTAAATTAAGGCGTATATTAAGAGAGTTCTTGGTATATCCGATGTATTTCAAACCACATTTTAAACACGTAATGCAGTAAATGCAATTATATGTTTTACAAAATACTCGATTAAAGTGTCGGTTTCCAATTTGAGCTGGGTCAGCCATAGGACAAAGTTTACAGCGATTTGAATTACAACGTTTGAACTTAAAATTTCCAAAGTTTTTATAGTTACTTTCATATGTCTTAATAACACTTACTGTCTCCATACCATAATGCACAATTTGGCAGTTACACTTAGTATTTTGACACAGCTTAGTTTTCTGCACCTTTACGTGATAATATTATTATGGTGTAATTTATGGATATAGGGTGTAGTGGATTGTTACATTTTAGTATTCTATTGGAATCCTTCTGTGGTTTGCTTCATTTTTCCGTTTTTTCCACTGTTGATACTATTGCATTTATTTGCATGGAATGATACCGGTCTCCGGGAGTGTTGTCGCGGCAGAAAGCTTGCTCTACCGGGGAGTGGGAGTCACAACCCCTCCCTCCACAGCCAATCTTGTGGTACCTTCCTTTCATTATATGTTTCTTATTTGGGTTATATATATATATATATATATATATATATATGTGTGTGTGTGTGTGTGTGTGCATTTATATATATATATATATATATATATATATATAAATTTTATAAATATCGTAGCATACTAAAAAAATTAAGGATACTTTGCAAAGATGCAAATGTAAAAAAATATTGAGTAAATAGGAATGACAATGCAAAATACATTTAATTTATTGCGCAAATGCAGCAAATAAATAAAATGATTTCAATAATAATAATAGATTTAAAGTCCAATTCAAAGAAAGGTGAGAAGCAGTAACTCGAAAAACCTAACTTTCTAACAAGCCTACAAAATAAAAGTATAAATCAGCAAATCTTCAATCAAATGGAAAAATACAGATTTCGAATCATCAAGTTAAAGAAAATCATCAAAAATCAATGGTATGGAATCGATAAAAGAAAAACAAATGAAATCCAAGCATTAATGCTACACACGGGGACAAAGGCTAGGCCTAATCCATGGATTTGTTCACTTCTCCAAAACTCTTCCTCGGGTCCAAGTATTTTGTCGAAGCAAACATAAAAAATGCATGTTTCTGAAGAAATGGATAGATGATATCTATAAACTATTTCTACTTGGACAACATACAAAAAGAAGAAAAAATAAAAGGGAACAAGATTACCTGGAAAATAACACTACAAATGCACTTACCTGTCGAACCCGGGAAACCAGAATGAAGGGACTAGTGTTGCCATTCACAAAGGAAAAAGAAATGATCTACCGTTGCCATTCGTAAAAAATAAATAACTGTAATGCGAAAAGGCAAGAATAAGTGATAATATACAATCAGAGCTACAAAAAGGAGGGGCTAATAATAGAAAGGCTAATGTTTAAAGGGATGTAAAAATAAAAATATTATTAATGCAAGAGAATGGAAATGCCAGGCTAATATAAAAAGCTATGAATAGAATTCATGAAAATCCAGCTAATCTGAATTTTTAGCTATACCATTTACAAAATAAGAGGGATATTTATATAAATTGGTGGTATTTTTAGTATATAGCATGAAATTTTTTATCAGATAATCTATAAACTCTGAAAAGCTGAATAAGTATAATATTTCTAAACAATAGAATCGAGTTGCAGGAATTAAACGGTAAGAATTTATTAATGTTAAAATTAAAATAGTCTTTTTAATCACATAAATTAGTAGCAATTCTATTAGAAGGTTCAATAATAAGATTTAAATCCAAAAAAATTAATATGATTACTAATAGTAGCTTCATTAGGAATTAATTCCAAATTGTCTGGATAGAAATCTATATCAATGACATAATTTTCAGTATATATTAAGCAAATAGAGATCATCAACATATCTGTATAATGTATAATCAATTGAAATAAAATACTTTTCATAATGATAAAGGTATAAATTAGCTAACATACTGCTACTGCAGCCACCCTGTGGAACTCCTGAGACTTGTACGTATAATTTATTTCCTTGAAAAATATAATCATTGAAAATAACAAAGTGAAGAAGTTTAGGAAAATTTATAAAATTGGTTATTAATGAAATAGTTACTAATTTCTATGATAAAAAAGACTATTTTAAATTCAACAATAAAATATTAAGATTTAATTCCTGCAACTCGATTCAATTGTTTAGAAATATTATACTTAATCAACTTTTTAGAATTTATAGATTATCTGATAAAAAATTTCATGCTATACATATAAATAATATAGAAATTTCCAGTAATTTATATAATATCATTCTTATTTTGTAAATGGTGTAGTTAAAAAATTTAGATTAAATGGATTTTCATGAATTCTATTCATAGTTTTTTATATTAGCCTGACGTCTCCATTCTCTTGTATTAATAAGATTTTTATTTTTACATCCATTTAAACATTAGCCATTCTATTATTAGACCCTCCTCTTAGTAGCTCTGATAGTGTATTATTACTTATTCTTGCCTTTTCGCATTACCGTTATTTATTTCTTATGAATGGCAACAGTAGATCAGTTGTTTTTCCTTTGCGAATGGCAACACTGGTCTCTTCATTCTGAGTTCCCGGGTTCGACAGGTTCGTGCATTTGTAGTGTTATTTTCCAGGTATTCTTGTTTCCTTTTATTTTTTCTTCTTTATGTATGTTGTCCAAGTAGAAATATTTTATAGATATAATTTATCTATTTCTTCATAAACATACATTTTTTGTATTTGCTTCGATAAAATACTTGGACCCGAGGAAGAGTTTTGCAGAAGTGAACAAATCCATGATTTAGGCCTAGTCCTTGTACTCGTGTATAGCATTAAAGCTTGGATTTCTTTTGTTTTTCTTTTATCGATTCCATACCATTGATTTTTGTTGATATTCTTTAACTTGATGATTCGAAATTTGTATTTTTTTCCATTTGATTGAAGATTTGCTGATTTATACTTCTATTTTGTAGGCTTGTTAGAAAGTTAGGTTTTTCGATTTACTGCTTCTCACTTTTCTTTCATTGGACTTTCAAACTATTATTATTATCTATCTATCTATCTATCTATCTATATCTATATATATATATATATATATATATATATATACATACAGGATATCCCAAAAAGATTGAAACACACTTTAATTTTTTACCTGTTGGAGATAAGTGGGCAATGTAAATTGCAAAAATGTTGAAAGCAAGGGAGAAAATAAGACTACGTTAAAGAAATAGTCTTCCCATCAATTTTCAAAAAGCTACACTTTTTAAATTTTTATTCTACTCCTTAGATAAATTTTATCAATCAGAATTTTTTTATTTTTAATGCAACAAGATCATTTAAAAGGACCTCAGATCTGCATCTTTAAAATCAACTGAATTTTGATGAAGGGAAAAAATCTGAGTTATACCACTTTTCCGTAGCATGTGAAAGGCTGTTTCATCAGTGAAAATAGGAATCATAAACAAATTGACGATAGAAATTGTTTAGATCAAAAATAAGTTAATATATTTCAGAAATTTTAAAATAAATTTCAAAATAAATTCAATGTGAAAGTACTTAAGAATCCGTGATTGCATCGTGAGCCTATTCGAAATTTGCAAAAATGCCTCCTATGTATAATCATCCAGTTTTATCTTTTTTGTGATGTGTCACAAATTTACAGTTCTAATTTGATATATGGTCCCCATTCACAATGTTCAATTTTCAATTAAATATAACTCGCTCAAATTTAAAGATACAGATTTGCGGTGATCTTGTTGCAATAAAAATAAAAAAATTCTGATTAACCAAATTTATCTAAGGGGGTCGTATGAAAATTTAAAATGTGTAACTTTTTGAAAATTCATGGATCAACTATTTCAGTAACGTAGTGCCTACCTTACTTACAACTTTTTTACTTCCAACCTTTACATTTCCTACTTTACTTACAAAATTTTTGCAATTTACATTGTCCACTTATCTCCAACAGGTAAAGAATTAAAGCGCGTTTCAATCTTTTAAGGACACCCTGTATATATATATATATATATATATATATATATAAATATATTATATATATATGTGTGTGTGTGTGTGTATTATATATAAAAGAAATTTTTGTAAAGTTAGGTATACCGTTTTAATTGGAACCCAGATTTCTCTATACCCAGTGAGAATCTATCACTTTTTGAAATAACTAATAATATTAATAAAAAGAAGAAGAATAAAAACAATAAAAAGAAAAAGAATAAAAAAAAAAATAAATTATTCAGTTTATTATATGTATTAGAAATATATTAAATATATACAAAAATATAAAATTTGTTTAAGAGATTCACATTTATAATTGAATAGGTGAGTATCATGTTATAAAAGAATCTATCACTTTCTGAAATAACTAAATAATAATAATAATAATAAAAAGGAAAAGAAATTGCTCAGTGTATTATATGTATTAGAAATATATTAAATATGTAAAATATTAAAAATTGTTTAAAAAATACACATTTATATTTGAATAGTTGAGTATTATGGGATAAAAGGATCTATCACTTTGGGAAAAATAACTAATAATAATAATAATAATAATAATAATAATAAAATAAATTGTTCAGTTCATTATATGTATTAGAAATATATTAAATATATAAAAATATTAAAAATTGTTTAAAAAACACCCATTTATAATTGAATAAGTGAGTATCATGGGATTAAAGATACAATTTGGAAGAACTTGAGTTAAACATATATGTAGTTCTATTGAAAACATTTTCCTTCGGCAGAATCACTTACGAAAACATTCTAGATTTTTTTTAAATTTTAAAAACTTTACAATTTTACAAAACTTTACAAAATTTTACAAATCGCTGAAATAATTATCTTCTGAAAATTTAACTTATATATATATTTTTTTTTTCAGAATGAGTAAAATGTCACTCGTACCGTTCTTCTTCTTCTTTCGTAAAATAAAGCCACACTATCTTCTTCCTCAAAATTAGAAAACTAAATGATCAAAAACGTCTTCCAAAGTTACTTGTTTTTCAAAAAACTGTGTGAAAAGTCTATTACATTTCATTTTTAAATTAATTAAAAAGAGAAAAAGCGGAAATTTTTCCAGAAAAACATAGAGGAAAGTTTTCCGACCCATATCTCTATTGACTATCCATCAAAATTAACCAAGAAAAATGCTGGTTTTTTAATGCAGAGGTAGTTAATAACTATGAACTTTGTATGTTTGACAGACAAGCATAAAAATATTGAAAAATGATAAAAAAAAAAAAAAAAAAATCAATTACCAGAGAAAAATATCCATGTGATGATAACTTCAAAGTGCTGATACGACAAATTGCAAATCAGCTGTTGTCACTTGTAAGCGATAAAAGTCAGTGTTGCTAATAAGAAGAAAAAGTAGGAAATGCTCCTGTAAATAGAACTAGAATGAAATAAAGGAATGGATTTAAAAATATAAGACGAAGTGAATGTAATGATATGTAAAAGTAGGAGAAATAAAATGATTAAGCTAAAAAATGATAATAAGGGGGATGAATTTAAGAATGATCAGCGAATTTAACTTTTCACTGTTCCATTAACGAAATAGACTGGATATTTATATAATTATTAGTACTTTTAAAGTTATCAATGTGCAAATTAGGACATTTTTTATCAGATAATCTAAAAATTCTGAAAGAATATATACATATAAATATATATATATATATATATATATATATATATATATATATATATATATATATATATATATATATATATATATATATATATATATATATATATATGTGTGTGTGTGTGTAATATTTGCTGAAATAATCCAGGGAAGAGACACTTTCACATTACCAAAATCTACTACAATACAGTTACATCGGAGGAGAAGGGATATGAAGCATGGGACAGACACATGTTGCCATCGCGTTCTTTAGGCTTTAAAAATATAATGGTAAAGCAGTTTCAAATGAGAAAGTTTATGTAGAGGTCAAGATTAGTGACCATATATGGTACAGTCGAGGAAAAGAGAAAGTGCTGGCAGACTTTGTTAATATTAGTGGCGTGGGATAGAATTTAATGTAGTTGCAATACGAGCTGGACATGAAATAAAAATAAAGTAAAATATATATATATATATATATATATATGCGTATATATATATATATATAAATATATATACGCATATATATATATATATATATATACATATATATATATATATATATATATATATATATATATATACATATATATATATATATATATATATATATATACATATATATATATATATATATATACATATATAAATATATATATATATATATATATATATATATATATATATATATATATATATATATATATTATACTTATATATAAATATATAAAGAATGTGGATTTTCCATAAATATTCTAAAAATCGGGATCATTATCACAATATGCAAGAAACCTTTTATCTGTTAAAAGATAGACGACATAAGGAAATCAAACATTACGTGATCAAAGGAAAATCTGCATTTCTTTCCCCTTCCGAAATCCACAGCAGGATGTAATGAATATATAAGAATGAAAATAGGTGACGAAATGTGGAACTGCTGTTCCCACATTACTTCCTAAATGCATGATTTTCTTGCTGTTACTTGAAATTGAAAATTAAGAAAGGATCAATTGTCGGAGAGTTTCAGGAAATGCCATTGAACATTTGTTTGTATTATATTGGTTTTAGAGAAATTAAAGCAAAATTTCAGTAAGCGTAATATGAAAGTGTTTTTATTACTGCATTCTTCCTTGAAATCTATGAATGCGCAATAAATAAATTCAAAACTGGTTTGCTCATAATCTGACTTTATTTCTGGCTAACACTAAATAAATATTACTGATCTCTCCGTGTTATGGCAGATTATTCATTGTCTTATTGCTAGAGTTTCTTATGTATGCCAAATTGAAGATGTGGCTTTTGTGAAGTACCTTGTATAAGATTGAGATTTGTTGCTCTAAATCTGAAATAAAATACTTCAAACAATATAATACATGAAGGGCCATTGCACATAAACAGGCATTAGATCTGATATATTCATTTACATATATAACTACATAAAATTTACAAATATCATATTTTACAATTTAATTAACTGGGTTGAAAAATTTCAATCGGGAAAGAGTCCGCACAGAATATAATGATAGCTGAATGTGATCACTTAAAAACTGCAAAAATTAAAATTACTTATGAAATCGAATTATTTTTTAACAGAAACTACTCCATTAAGATATAAGATATCTATTAAGAATTTAATCCAAATTATAGAACTGGGTTAATCTTAGTTTTTCGGATGCGACAATATATACATACATCAGATAACAAAAAAAATCAGATTTTGATGACTGTAAAAAATAAATAAATATGAAAAATTTGTTCTATGTTTTTGGTTCAAATATTGCTGTAAAGAACGAACGCTCTGTGATCATTCTGATGGTGTCAAGATCGAAACTCTGTGATAACATTTTTGGTCACTAAAGAACTGATTCGTGTAAAAATGCTCTGGCATAAAATGACTAAAATACTAACTCGAAATAATAATAATAAAAAAATAACGCAGAGGTGCACTTTCCCAGGTGTTGTCCTGAAGATTGTTTGATTAGGGTTTTCTGGCATAAGATCCAAAGAGGACATGCTACGCCAGACATATGGTATTAAAAGACAGATATTAGCAAAGAATCAAAACATGTGTATAACCTAAAAGGGTGATAATGTGGGAATGAAACTTGACAATGCAAGAGGTATAACGATGTAAAAAGATGATAAACGGCTAAACTGTGATAGTAAGTGAAGCTAAGTATGATGGTAAAAACCAATGTCTAATAAGAATGGAAAAATCCCCAAATGAGGATTTTCTCCAATCAATACTGTCAAAGTTATGGTGTAAGTCTTAGGCTTAAAACGAAACTGCTTATATTTAGTATAAATAATTAAAATATGTTTTACACTCGCTGCGGTTTGACAGCCATTAAAAAGAGTTCAATTTCTCCTAAAAGTAAGTGCCTGTGGGTAAAACAAGTGTGATCAATGCGCAAACGAGTTAAAATTACATCAAGTTTCCCACATTGGAAATTAGTCCATTTTTGTACCAAGGGTCTTATCTCGTGCAAATTATTATGTGATTGCTAATTCCAGGAATGCTGCCATTTGCCATGAATATGTTTTAAAACAAATTGTTTAATGTCAGGCTGTACTGAAGATGTACACCTCTCACCTCTGTACCATATTCCATGGCTGCACGACGCAAAGATTTCCCACTACAGAAACACACACAGGTAGAAGACAGATGCACAGGCATCTTCATTTATTAAGTAAGATTGTAAACTCAGATTTGAGCGAAATATGGTTAATTTGATGCTTCGAAATAGATTTACATGTTATCACCAAGAAATGTACCAAATATTACTGTACAATTTAAAGCCAAAAAAATTGCGCCTTGTATTTAGTACATCATTATTTCGCTATAAAATATATAAATAGGGGAAATTATGTGGGAAAAATCATGTGCTAACCACATTTACATGTTGTCACCAAGAAAAAGTACCAAAAATTATGTACAATTTAAAGTCAAAAATAGTGTGCCTTGTTTCTTGCACATTATTATTTCGCTGTAAAAGATATGAATGTGAGAACTTAAGTGAGAAAAGTTATGTGCTAACCACATCAAATATTTTTGATTGTAAATAACATGACGAAATTCGAATAAAATTAGCTGGAATAAAATAATACAGTAGGGGAATCAATTAATGAAAATAAAATAAGACTGGGACCTCTTCCCAGTTTGCCGACTTTTACAAGAGCTATGATTATACTGTAAAATTTCTATTTATAACTGCAGAGATAAGGAGAACTCCAATTTTAAATTGCACGTTTATTTTATTTTTTTCAAAGTTCTACACTTTTCGCTTTTGAATAAGCCGAAAACTTTTCGACTAAAAGCTATCTGAAAACTTATTTCAGTATTTACAATGGAAATCATTAGCACGGCCATCACAGCTGTTTACTTCGTTTGCAGGCATGCATGCCTATTAAAAAGTTTCCAGTTTTTCCTTCATAATGTAACTGCAATACCGTACATGTGACCCGATGTATTATCATAGTTAATTTTAAAACCCGGATATCTGCTCAACTCTTTTACCTAAGCGGCAATAATCAAAGATGACAATTACACAACAATGTGCTTTAATATTTTTTCATTTTAAAATTGTACAATGAACTCCTATGTCATTACCCTAGTAAACTTGTGTTTAATTTGCTTCATAACCCGCGCGGAGTTCCACAAAGAGGTAACTAAACGGAACTTCAATTAAACTTAAAGCCTACTTTTAAAACCGTAGGTTTAACTAAAAGGCGCAATTAACAAATAGAAAAAGTCGAAGGAATTGTGAAACGATTTTTTTTCTTTTCTTTGCAAAGCCGACAACAATAATATTTAATGAAACAATTTATAAAAATATTATTGGGTTCTAATTGAATGTATTATTGGGTAAAACGAAAGAAAATGTATATTAAACTAATATTTAAGCCTGCCAAAGGCAGGAAAATGAATACTTTTAAAAATAAAGTAAGTAAAATAAAGTAATACGTTTAAAAATAAGTTTTTTAATAAGTTTTTTTAGTTTTTCTCTGTATAGCAATGAAGTGTTAAAAATAATCCCCTTAATAGGAGACTGGTTCAGTTAGGTTCTGTACCGTGGCCGACACAATAAGAATGCAACAATTTTTCTTCCACGTCACCAGGGAGGAGAGACTCTGAGAAGACGCCTTTTGTCTGCAACAGGGGTAGAAATCGAAATCCTGCTTAGTTAGATCCTGTTCCGTAGTCGATACTATAAATGTGCAAAGATTTAGCCTTCTAGGTTACCGGATAAGATTCTGAAGGCTCTGCAAAGAGACACACTACACAATTATTATATGGATGTGGCTACTTGAGCTGGGTCTATGTTCCACGAAGACTGTTATTCATTTCTTGACAACTCATAATACAATCATAAAACATCTGTGTACCTCTACCAGACTTTCTCATGCAATCATATTCCTTACACTTTAGTTCCACTTGTAATACAATCATTATCAGAATGATGAAAATATTGTTACGAATATATAGAATACCCTCCCTGAAGGCTCTTTGAGACCCTAGAAAGAAAAACCCATAGACATATATGAGGAACATACCTTGTAAAGAGCCTTGCTGCCCCATCCGGGAATCATCGAACCCTGGATCTCCGAACTGTCGAGCCGACGCTCTACCGCTGAGCTACTGGAACGAAATTGCAAGCTCTAATTGTCGAAGAGGCCTCTGCATTCTCCACCCTCTAATGTCAGATGGGCGGGCAACTGACAATCTGATTGACCACCTCCTTCTATTTCTATCTCAGGTTAGCCTCCTGATACTGATATTTTTACACAGGTTAATCGTGAATGGTCTTTTATCCTCTCAATTCGAAATCGGGGCTCAATCTTTCAGAGTCCACCAAATCCGTACTAGTAGTACTAGGGTCACTTTCAGACCTCTGACAGTTTTGCACTAACCTACAGGATTAATTTGTTCGAGAGCCATTGGGAAGAGCCTTGTTGCGCAAACCGGGAATTGAGCCCTGGATCTCAGAACTGGCCAGCTGTCGCTCTACCGTTGATCTATTAGAACGAAATTGCAAGCTCTTGTCGAAGTGGGCTCTGCAACCTTTATATGCTGCCATTCTTATTTGCGTAAATGTAGGTTTATCGCATTTTGTCTTTTGGGGCAGGGCTAAGGAGCGTGGCGGTTTATTGCCAACTTGGCAACTTTTCGAATATACTAAAACTTTCTCGCCATATCGAAAGTTTTTGGCGATACGAGCTCCTTCTTGAAATTTCTACTGTGATTATATAAAAGGAGTTATCACTCAGCTAGAGAACAGTTGATGTGATAAAAGCTAAATTGTTTTGTGAAATACGTCAGTGTTTTGAGCATAATATCCGCCATTTTGTAAATTAGTTGAGCATTTACATTGCTGTTTTATTGAATCTGATAGCTGTTTAGTAATCAGGTAAGATTATTATCGAACTATTTGCTATATATTGTTCCTGTTTACTCATATAAGTGACAAAAGTGTTAGTTATCCAGATTTTTGGACTCATTCTTGTATCCTGAAAATACAGCTATACAGCTACGATTTTAGAGGATACGTCATAACAATATATATTTTTAGCGTTTGTACCCAATAAATTGCTGTTTTAAAATATTTCGCAGAAACTCTTTAAAATTTTCTCTTTATAAGTGGCAACACTTTAGTGTCTCTTATAAATCGTATGATTTTAGCATATCTATGTTAATATAATTATACTGTTGTCTGAAATTAGCTTTACATGCATAAAAATATTGATTTCTCAACTACTTGGAGACAGTAGTGCGGACCTGGCCTACCTTTCGGTTTACAGTTTTAGTTTTGCACCCCTGAGGACTTACGGGCCCACATGTTTAGCGTGATCGTACTCCTCGTGAACACGGCGGTAGTTTTTCTTTTTCCAGCGGAGGGAATCGAACCCGGGTCTACCGAGTGCAATTCCCACGCGCTGACCAGTGAACTACCGCGCCCACAGATTTCTCAACTACTGTTCAATATAATTAAATGACTTTTTTGAGAGTGATAGATACCATCATAACACATAAATGCAAACTGTAAAGTCAAATATGTGTGCATACAATACAAAACTAATTATGAAACCATTTGCCACTTACATCAATGACTGCCCTCCATCTTCCAAACAACTTAAAACTCGCCACCTTAAATATTCTTCCATATGATACTTCGGTGCAGTAAAAAACTATTTTGAGTCAATGAACAACGAAATCAAACCTTGAATTGCAGAAGCTCACATAGAAACACTTTGTGCACAGCACTTGCACCACTCATTTATGTGTATATAAAGATAATTTTGGACACAAATGTATTTCGATACATACTATTAATATCACTGTGTTAGATCGTTGGAGTGTTTATCACATTCCACCTGAATGCGGTCTTGGTTATGATGATAGAAAGGGCTCGAAATTATTAAGAACTCATGAGTTATGTTTTCAAATAGGAGGTATCCAAGTTTTCAACTGCTGAACAGTCTTGAAAATATGGCCATGTTTGTAAACAAGAAGTATCCAAGTTTTCAACTGCTGATCGTTCTTGAAACTATAACCATGTTTTCAATATTTTAGAAACCAAGATGTTTTTGGAATTGGAATACCTTGAAAGTTTTTTTATTGTTTCTTAAACAAACTCACTTGCTGACGTCATTGTACCTTCTAAATTTCGTTTGGAAATCTTCTTTGATACAATATTTTCCCATTCCGGTCATCTTTCTTTTTTATTTTTTTTTTGTTTATTTTTGTATCTTTAACAGGATTTTATTTATATGTTGCTCTATTTTATTTGACGAAATTAGATCATATTGCCTCCGAAATAAGATGGTTCCTTCATATCTTAATATCATTTTTCCTGTTTGTCTTATTAGTTTCCTGTCGTTTCTACTAATTGTTACTTTTTTTACAGCTGGTTTAAATATCTCTGTTTTATTTCGTCACTATTTTAATAGGTTTTCTCACTATTTAGTTGTTCCTATACATTCTACAATCTTTTATCATTTTGTTTTCTTTTTCCCCCCCTCTGATTTTATGTGCACGTAGTTTCCAATCGTTTTGGTTTTCTCCAAAAAAAAACTATTCAAAAATAATATTAAACAGTTGATTCTTCTGAATTTCAATTTCATTTTTCCAATCTAAATAATAAGAACGTTAACAGGGGAGTTTAATAAATAAATGGTTGTTGCTTTTCCTATATACATAGTATAATGTATATAGGATTACGTTGCGTAATCCTTCACGTAATCCTCCGTCATAATATTATCCGTAATCATATATCTGTAATCGTATAACGTATATACAATTACGGATAGTATCATCACGGAGGTCAAAAATTCGAATTCGAGTTTTCAACGGAAGAACGCATGTTTCAAACATCCCTAAACTCAAATCGAACATTGAGAGAAAGTGATATCTCACGAATGGAGGGTTTCGAATAAAATTTGGTACAAAAATTACAATCAGTCAATACTCAGCTTATTGATTTTAAACGCAATCGAACATCCGGAAGATTCCCAAATTTTTGAATGAAATTTTGAAAAAATTATGATAAAATCAGAATTTTTAATAATTACGTAAACAATGTGATTATGTAACTTTTTAATTAGAAAACGATTGACAGGAACTTTATAGCGCTAGCCTGAATTGTTCTCGAGATATTGAATGCTTTTTAAATAAAATTTTAAAAAATCCCACAAAATTAAAAAATGTTAACTATTGCGAAATATGTTCACTTTCATATGTAATAATATGTGATAAATTTGTTAGCACCATTTTCATGGACCTATTTCGTTTCATTCACGAGCGAAAATACTTTGGACACTGAGAAATAGTTTCGTATTTTGACACCTAACAATTCGCAAACATTCATTTATATATAAGAAATGCTTTTCTCTCCATTTGTCTGCAGCGCTTGGCGATAAATTTGACGAGCTTGGTGACTAATTTAGCAAAATATAGCAAACCTGGTAACATTTCGCCCCAGATTGACGAAAATATCGTCAAAATTACAAAAATGGTGCTAAGTTAACGAAAATGACTCCAAACTCATGAATTAATTATTCACATATATTAATAGACTATATTGCTTATTATGGATGCTATCAACATTGATAATTATCAAATTAGATTTAAGTTAAATATAAGGTAATCGGGTACTTAAAAATAGTTTTACATATTGTCATACGGAAAAGCACCATTGTACAATTCAATATTAAAATCATTGTGGATCTTATACATTACTTGTTCACTGTGAAACACTTTTCAACACACATACAAAGTCATTTTCACAAAGTCATAAACACTTTTCAACTTTGTTGTAAAGTGTTAAAAAGTAAACTAATTTCGTTATATAGGGAAAGTCATGAGCTGCCCACATCATATTTTTTCTATTTGTATTTAAGTAATTGTTGAGGCGGAATAAATATATATATTACAGATAATACAATATACAGATAATATACAGAAAATATATTTTTAACATTTTCCAACATAGCTGAAAAGTGTTTATGGCTTTGTTCATTCTGTCTGTTTATTCGAACGATAACTGCCGTAAAAATGACTTTATAAAAATGAAATTTTAGTATGCTGTTGAGACGATCTGTGGGACATACGGGAATGTAAATGAATTACATAGAGAACCAGATGATTTATATTTCGATGACGTCATTTGAATAAAGTTCATTCTTTTTTCAATGAAGTTTGACGTTTTCAAATATAATAAATTACTGTAGTACTGTGATAATTCAAAATATACCAGCGCTGTAAAAAAATATACCAGCGCTCTAAATGCATCGCATTTTAGAGATGTTTAAATAAAATTGTATTTCAGTTGAAAACTGTTTCATAATCAATGCTTTACGCATGATTGATCTTTCTTGTTTTACTTCTTTCAGCGTCTAAATTTTCTCAGAAGTTCAATATATATTTTCTAGGTTATGCATTAGGTTTGAATGTGAAAACAATTTTGCATTGCCGGAAAATATTTTTATACTTCAGACTTTTATAAGAAATTTATATGTTAAGAGAATTTATTGAAAAATGTAAGCGTTACTATAGAACTTCTACATGTTTTAAAACACGTGGGTAGAGAGTTTTGATAGAATTTTATGCATTTAAATTTTCGTTTCATTCTGAACATTATACTTCGGATAGTTCTATCAGTTTAAGACTTACTGATACACGTATACAAACCTTTATAATGCTAAACGCGTACAAATGCTCTTAGTATTGTAAACGTTCCATTTTGCTAAGCGCAATCAGTTACAGCTTTCAGTCTAATCAATCATAGTTCAGAATTTTGAATACAAAATGCGTGCAATTAGGGCATCGTGAAATGTAGAAGCATTGGTTTATGGTAAGAAACAAAAGTTCACCTGAGAAAACAGTAATTTGGTTTCCGATTGTCTAATACAGGTTGGGAAAAATTGTTGCCAATGAGGTTAGAAAGAGACACTTGCTATATTAAATCGTGATCGGAAATAATAATTATCATTTTGGATGAGATGAAAGTTATGCTGTCAAAACTATGTAATTTTTATTGCAATCATTGGGTGAAATATTCTTTTGTTTTCCATGCTTCAAACTGAACTTACTAAATTGTAGAAATATTTAAAAATCCATTGCATCTGTGCATTTTATTATTATGATAACGAATTTGAATCGTTTTAATATCAAGGAGAAATTTATATTGCTTATTTTTATTCAACGATGCAGCTTGTTTCAAACAGATTGCACAACTTAATATATTTTGAATGATTGGTCACAGATTCATGGAAATCGTTTAAGAAATGCTTCAAATAAGGTACAAACTTTCAGACCACGTCTGTGTTAGTCATGGGACATATTCTAGTAAAAAGTATAAAATTTAATTTTTTATTTAGGCCTTCCCCCAAAAAACTTCTCATTAGCAAATTGCTCCTTAATTAAAAAAATTTTAAATGAAAAAAATATGGTTCTCTAATATGAAAATTGTCCTTGAAAGAGATTGTCAAAGTTATAGAAAATAAACATTTCTTAGCTATTCAAAAGAAATAGCGAAAATATAAGTTTCAGGGGTCGAACAAAAGTTGAGTTTCATTTGATATAGCTTGCAGTTTGAAAACTGTCATAGGAGCTTAACCATTCTTTAGCAAAATTTTTAAGCGGTCCCTAATTATCCATTAAAAGTTTTAATTAATGATATATTGGATAATTTTGATCGCATGACAGTAGACACTTTTGTGTTTGACTAATCGGAGTGTAAGAAATATTTTATAGAATTTCTTTTTCTAGGAGCTTGTTATAAAAAGTTACATTTATACAATTTTATACGATTGTAATTTTTTTACAATCGTAAAATTTCAAATTTCAAATTTGCATAAGATTGTAATCTACCGTAAAATATTATTTGGGGTTTCCTGATTTATCTTGTATATAACTAGTTTTCTCTTTACTTTTTTCTGGATAGCAATTACATTTAACTGTTTGTTATGAATACATCATTATTTCTATTCAACTATTCTAAATTATATCATATTTATTACTTATATATATTTCTTAACTTTAATAATGTATTTGCAAAACATCAGCACTTGTTACCAGTAAGCGATATCAAAATACAAAAATCTTTCAAATATAATTTACCAATTGGTAGAACTATTTATAATCACAATTAAATTTCCAGGTCATTAAACTCCGATCATCTTTCATCATGTGTATGCAGTGATATGAATATAACTCTTTATGTTAATTCTTCTCATGGACACATTATTACTGGGGATCTCAGTATAGTTCAGGATGATATTCTCAGGGATATCATGAATAAAGGATATACATTTTGCATTCCATGCTGCCATAATCCCAAACTTCTTCTTCAGTCTCTATCTTTTGATTTTGATAAATTGATATACCAACAAGCTTGTTTTCGTTCCATTCCTATTGAAGCATTCCATCTATGGAAGTATACTACCAGACATCTTCTTAAAAATGTTATTATAAACATTAAATTTAAGAAGCCTAGTTATCCTCCTAAACAACTCCTATCAACTATTAAAAAACTATAACAACATTTTGTCATAACTTATGTAGATAAAGCTTCTAATAACTATGCCATTAATTTGTAAAAAATATTGTGTTTCTATGTTACAGAATTACTTAAAAAATAATCATATTTTTAAACCTATTGATAATCAGTCTATTAAAATCAAAACTAAAATGATAAAATTATATACACAATTAAATATTAATTGTAAACTTTATAAATTCCCATATGTTACTTTGGTTCCTAAATTCCAAAAATCACTTCTCAGTTTTAGAACAGTCACTTGTGGACATTATACTTTTACCACTACTGCTAGGAAGTACTTCCTAAACTGTTTAAATATAATTATTGAATCTCTTAAATTTAAGACTTCCGGTTATTTCATTTTGAACAATATTTTTTATTTAGTTAATCACCTTAGCAAGCTTTCACATGTTCTAGGTTTCCATGCGTTTGATTTTAAAGACTTATTTAATAGTATTTGATATTAAAGATTTATATAACGATATTATCTCTCTTTTTAATTATTATCTCTCTTCCAATAGTGTTCCATTTAAGTCAAACGCTTTCCTATTTTACTGCACTTTGTGTTATACAACACTTATATTATCCAAGGTGATAATATATACAAACATCTGGTGTACCTCAAGGGGCCTGGTAGCAGTAGTATTCTAGCTAACTTATATCTTTATGAACGCCATTTTTTCTCTAATTCATATATTATATATCGATATATTGGCGACTCAATCTGTATTATCATTGAAGATTCCTATACAATTAATATTAATTTTTACCCATCTAATATACCTGGAATTAATCCCTAATGAGCCAAGTGTTAGTCAAACTGTAAATTATCAAGACTTAAATTTAGATACCCTCCATAATCATGTTATTACCAATCTATTTGATAAAAAATATTCTTATAACTAACTTCACTATCATTAAGCTTCTATCATATCGATCTTGCAATTATATTCAATTGTTTAGAAATATCATTTTAAACCATCTATTTCGAATACATCGACTTTCAGATCTTCAGTTTCACTATCTCCACATCAATAATCTTAAACGCATTTGTAAAAATTACCACTATGCGGAAGTATTTGTTAATAATATTATTAATAATTTTAAATAAAACACGTAGTAATTTTACAGTTGCATTATTTATCCTTGACTGGATAACTCATTTTTGTGAATTTCACCCGTTCTTATCACCTAAGTTTCCACTAGGCCTGAGTCTAATACTGATTATTATTTTTGAAAGACTACTTTCCACTTGTCCTGAGTCCTATTAGTATTTTTGAAAGTTTTCATTCAAAAAATTTTCCTTTCATATTCAATATTATCATCATTCTGGTTTCCACTCGCTTTAAAGATTAGATGTAGAATGCTCTGCTGCAAATATTTCGAATCACACGTGGTGTCAGTAACTGTAAGTCTATATTTCTCCTTTTTAATGCTTTTGGATTTTATTATTTCTATTGTCAAATATCATTATGTCTATTGTCAAATACTATCGCCATTGTCAGAAACTGCCAAATCTTTTGGTTTTAATTCGAACTGTATGGCTGTCCTGACGAAAATGCAATTTCGAACTAACAGCCATTTCTTATGTAGTTTCAACTGATTGTTCTCTGTGTCTTTATCTTTTATTTTGAGCTAATTAATATTGTCTTTTCTCATTTTTACCATTGTTTGCTTTTCTTATATATATATATATATATATATATATATATATATATATATATATATATATATATATATATATATATATATATATATATATATATATATATATATATATATATATATATATAGACAGAGAGAGAGACAGAGAGCTTTTGCCATTGATCTAGATAAATATGTATACAAACTATCGAGTAAATACAACTGCCCATTAGAAGCCTTTAAGAGCTCGCAGGTACAAGTTAAACTACAACTCAAACTACAACTCAATTCCTCAATTTCATTAACTCCTATTCACACTAATATCTCTATTATCAATAAACAAATTATTGCTTACTACAAACTGCTTAAACAAAAAAAACATAATCTTAATTTTCCTTACCTGATACTTATACCTAAATTCAATAAATCACCAATTACGTTTAGAACTGTTACTGTTTAATTCATATACCAATGCTGCGGACAAACAACTAACTAAACAACTAGCAACTAACTATTTATACTAAATCAAATTTATGATCATTTTACTACACAACGAACACATATAATCAAAAATAGTTTAGAACTGATTAATAACTTAAAACAACAGCCTTACATACATGAAAGTAAATTTTTTGATTTCAAAGACCTCTTTAATAACCTTGATATTAATGATTTATTTAAAGTCATAATAAATTTATATGAACAATTTACTCAATGAGAAACATCTCTATTCCAAAATTCAAAACATTTTTAAAATTCATTCTGTTCAACCAGTATCTCTCTCAGGGTATTTGCATATAAAAATTAAAAAAGAGATTTCAACAGGGAGGAATCTCATCCGCAATACTGGCCAACCTTTATCTACATTATTACGAGATTCAATACCCTTTCAACAGTCATATCATGTACAGATTCATTGATTATCTAATTATTATTAAAATTACTAATGATACCACAAAGTTAAACATTCAGTTTTATCATCCTAATCTACAACTAATTGTAAATGTATGTACATCAATCACCCTGAATCAATTTCCTAGACGTTAGTTTAAAAATTCAAAATGAAGAAATATTAAAAATTAAAATGCACGACAAAATAGAATAATATAACTTCAAAGTAAATAAACTTCAACATTATTCATCCAATTTATCAAAATCAGTATATAAAAATTTTATTAATAATCAGAATAAAAATATTAATTACACCATGTTACTACAAAGAACATCTTATTAAATTCATAAACACCGCTATACTAAATACATACCCGCCAAACCTTATTTTTTCGTTAATTAAAACACAATTTAATTTTAAATTTAAAACATTGCTTTTATTACAGCAACATATTGACAAGTCAATCTCAACCATTTTTGAATAAAAATTTTAAACAAATTACCATCTCCATGTTTCACTTCCAACATTTACCCTCAGAGTACGCCAACTTAACTGTAACCTGTTTTAAATTGGTAAAAGATTTGTCACCATCAATTACTCTCCAATGTAAAAAACACAAGGGGTCACTAAATTTATGTTATTTTATTATTATTAGTATTATTATTATTTTTCATCTTACACAATACAATATATTCTCATCTAAATACACAGCCATACGCTGGTATATTTGATTATTTTATTTGATTATTTTTATATTTATATCTGATCCAATTTCTACTTTCTTCGACGTCGGGCCATGGGCATTATTTCTGTAATATAATTTACAGTGATGCCCACAGAAACGTAGAATCAGCATTAACGAACCAGGAATGACCTTTGATAACGTACATGGTTTCGGAAATACTTTTCACTTTTTTCAATTCATTCATTTTAAAAAAAAATTTGGGAGCAAGAAAGGCCTAGCTCCACATGCAAAATGTTTTTTTCTGTTTTGCAACTTTCATCTTATACAATATTCATGTTTTTACACCCTGTATGTTTATGCAGGGAACAAGGGGATTAGTACCTTAAGTACCTGTATTACATATATGATTTATGACAAAAATTTAATCTAAGGGTGTAGTTAAGGGATTATAATTGCCAATCCTTGCCACTTATAATTATTTTTCAATTCCTTAACTTATATATAGAACAGGAAAAAAGGAGTATTTTATACCAATTTATTACCTGTTTTACTTATAATGTTTTATTTATAATGTTCTCTTTAACATCTTCACAAGCTTGTCGTATAGTCATTATTAATATCAAATATTCACATCAAACCAACTTATCTACATTTTTGCTCTATACAGAACTATTTCAATATATGATCAATCTCTGGTATAAATAATACAAGTAAATTAAAATTCTTCCTTTATACACACACACACATATATCTGTAGTAGCAGTATGTTAGCTAATTTATATCTTTATTATTATGAACAGTATTTTACTTCTATAGATTATACATTATACAGATATGTTGATGATCTGATTTGCATAGTATATACTGAAAATTGTGTCATTAATATAGATTTCTATCCTGATAATTTGGAATTAATTCCTAATGAAGCTACTATTAGTAAAAATATTAATTTTTTAGAATTAAATCTTTTTATTGAACCTTCTAATAGAATTGTTAATAATTTATATGATAAAAAAGACGCTTTTAATTTTAACATTAATAAAATCTTACCATTTAATTCCTGCAACTCTTTTCTTTTGTTTAGAAATATTATTCTTAATCAGCTTTTCAGAATATATAGATTATCTGATAAAAAATTTCATGCTTTTCATATTGATAATCTAAAAAGTACCAGCAATTTATATAAATATCCCTCTTATTTTGTTAATGGTATAGTTAATAAATTTAGATTAGCTGGATTTTCATGAATTCCTTTATTTATGGTGTTTTATATATTAGCCTGACATCACTCTTCTCTTATTATATTTTATTTTTACAACCACTTACTCTTTAGCCTTTCGATTATTGCCCCTCTTGATTGTATATTATCTCTTGCAAAGTCTTTTTGCATTACTGCTATTTATTTCTTACAAATGGCAACAGTAGTTCATGTCTTATATCTTATTCCTTAGTGAATGGCAACACTTGTCACTTCTTTCTGTGTTCCCGTGATCTTTAGGTTAGTGAATTTTTTCAATCAGATTCCCGATATCCAATTTTCCTTTTATTATTTCTTCTTATGTATGTAGTCCAAGTAGAAATAGTTTATAGATATATTCTATCTATTTCTTCAGAAACATACATTTTTGTGTTTGCTTCTACAATACACTTGAACATGATTACGTGTTTTGTAGAAGCAAACATATCCTGATTTAGGCTTAGAGCCTTGTCCACGTGTATAGCGTCTGTGCTTGGTTTTCGTCTCTTTCTCTTTTATCGATTCCATACCTTTGTTTTTTGGTACTTTTATTTGACTTGCCGATTCGAAATTTATTTTCTTCTATTTGCTTGAAAATTAGTTGTTATATACTTTTCATTTTGTAAGCCTGTTAGATAGTTAGGTTTTTCGAGTTACAGCTTCTCACTTTTCATTCATTGGACCTTCAAATCTTTTTATTATTATATATATATATATATATATATATATATATATATAATGTTGTTTTTTTCACAGCTTCTGTCCTTTTGAAACATCAAAGTTATACAATTTACTGATATTGAGAATAAACCGTTAAATGTGACTTTCTAGTATGTTTCTTTTCTATTTTTCATTTTCATAATTGATGGGTGATATTCATCTTAGAAGCCTTGCTTGCCAAATTTTTCAAATTCACAAAGTTCACATATATGTGGTGAGAAAAAATATATGGCATTTTCGGATTCAATTTAACAAATTTCATATAAATTAAATGCTATCTCCTTTATATACCACAAAATCATCGCAGACGAGTATTATCAATTATCTTTATTCTGAAAGCAAATCTATATTTTTAACAGTGCAATGGAAACTCCACTTTATTATCACCGCTCTCTATACCGCTCTTAATAAATTCATCTGTTGTACCAATCACTGTAAATTCGAGAACATTCTTGATGGTTTTTCTCAAAAAGAACATAATTATCTTCCACACTCCGAATTCCCATTGTGATTCCCGTTTCAAAACTGCCGTGTAATTGGGACGCGATGCAAGAATACTTACATCATTTGGAATTTAATTGCCCCAAAGTAATTTTAGTTGTTTGAAAGTCATCCATCTATTAAAGATGAAACAGAAGATTTCAGAATTGCCGTCTTTTAATCCATTCTTTAAAAATAAATCGGCGAATAAATTCAGAACGTCCGCGTTAATTAACATTTCGGGCGCTGTTTCAATTTTCTTTTGAATAAATGTGATTTTGAAATTTTGATTGCAATATTTGTTGTGTGCTAGAATAATTATTGCGCCACGACTTTTACGTCAAATGCTTCCGGGAAATAAATTTTGATAAATTACTGGTAGTGATTTATGTAAATAACTGATACTTAAAAATTTGATATTTAAAGTCTGTATGAAAATTGTCGGGCATATTTGTCTTTCCATGCTCTTTAAAAGTCCCCACTGATCTATCAAGAGTGAGTTCTTGCACACTTATATTTAGAACCACAGAACAGAACCTAACGGTGTCGGAAATTCGATTTTACTCCCTGAGAACCGAGTAAATGGGGGAAGGGGTCTAAAAGACTTTCCAAACCCTCCAGAAACTCCCATTGACTTAGAAAGCTAAATATTTCCACATTTATAGTCCTCGGGACGAAATCTAACGAATCCGTATTTTGAATTTTTCCCCAGGGGTGGATAAAAGGAGAAGGTGTCGAAAAGTTTTAGAATTCCTTCCTTCCTCTACAGTAATCTACAAGACTGAAATTTTTTATACTTATTGTATCGACCACGGGACATAATTTAACTGCTTCAATTTTTTTTTTATTAGGGCGGCTATTTTTAACACTATACTTCGCATACCTAACATTCATACACCTGACTTGACAATAGAGGAGTATAGAAAAACTGCAAGCCTCCGATAAGGAATATAGTCCAATGTGCTGAACATGATAAACAGTTAAAACCTAAATATTTTGCATAAATCCGATTAATTTTGTTTAAATCCAATCCGATGAATTTGCATAAATCCAATCAGTTTCTAAGACTGAATTTCACATTATAACCCTATTTCAATAAAGCCCGTCTTTATTATTTTCAAAATCAATGGCCTAGCAAAATATGAAATCATTTGGCATTATTTGACGAATCTAATTTTATGCCAACCCAACCCCAGATTTGAAAACTCGTTTTTAGAGGATTAAGTCTTTAATTATTTTTAAGATAAAAATATTGTGGACAAATTTAACAAGAAAGATCAATTATGCATAAAGCATTGATTAAGAAACACTTTCCAACTCTAATTTTATTTAAACATCTCAAAAGTGCAATATATTCAGTGGTAATATTTTTAAAATTATCACAATACAGCAATAATTAATTATATTTGAAAATTTAAAACTTCATCGAAAAAAACCGAACTTGATTCAAATGACGTCATCGAAATATAAATCGCCTTGCTCTCTGTGTAAAAGCAGTAAATATTTCAGTCAAACATTTTTATTTCATTCATCACAGTACTACAATAATTTATTCTAATTAAAAATTTAAAACCAGGGAGGTAAAAATAATTTAACGCTATACGTAAAACTTCATCGAAAATGTCTGTCATTAAATCGTCTGCTTCTGTATGCAAAAACAATGAATATTTCACTCATATCATCTATATTGCAGACTCCAGAACAAAATAATTTTGCGTTAAAGAAATTCAGCAATTCTTATACAACTCATCTTACAGCCTAATTTGTTTACATTCTCCATAAGTGAAAATTAGGTTTCTTTGTAGAAATAATCAAAGTTTAATGGTCATTTAAACTCAACTGTATTGTAATTATGTTGGTTCAGAATACAGATGCACAGAAATTAAGCAAAGGTAAAGCGGTTTTAGGACGAATACAACACTATAAATTATATAGAATTTTAATAATCACAATTTTGACACAAGATGGTTGCCATATTTTATTTTGAAGTGGATCACGTGATCCCTTCATATAATGGTCACGTGATCTCTTCATATAAAGGGTGAAATTATTATTTTAAATTTTATTTAAAAAAACTACTATATATATTTTGCTGAAATTTTTTTTATATATTTTATGGGATAATTTGAATATTTCTTAAAACTTTCGAAGCAATTTGTGAATTTTAAATTTGGTTAAAAAATGTTCGAATAATTAGTTCCCATAGGATTCAATGTATTACATTTTTTCAACCCGGGTTCAATCCAAAACTAATTGAGTGATATTATTTATTTATATTCCCGTAGGTCCCACAGACCGTCTGAACAACATACTAAAATTTCATTTTGATAAAATCATTTTTGCGGCAGTTATCGTGCTAACGGACAGACAAACAGACAGACAAAATGAACAAAGTCATAAACACTTTTCAACTATGTTGTAAAGTGTTAAAAACCATAATATTTTATAATCATATTTGTTATAATTTATGGCAAAACACAGAATAAAATCATTTGTTTATTTTGGCAGTATTTTTGTGAATACTTTTCTCATAAGAATTTTTTTTTTACTGCAGGTAGTAAAATTTTAACACCGAGACGGTTAATGAATGGTGCATGGCCATGAACTTATCTATTCTACTATGCCCTATCATATATCATATTCGCATTTTCATTTATAACATGCTTTAAAACCTCCCTGTTAAACTTCAAGTAGGAGTGCAATGCACTTTTAAATAAAATAAAACATTATAAAAAGTTGCAACTTAATTTTCGAAGTATAAGTTTTTCTGTCTTTGACATGCTTACATTCTAGTGAAGAATAAAGTCGTTACAAGGACGGTTTAGTTTATCTTTTTGATGAGACACATTTTAAAAACATAGTGAAATTTTCACCCCCTTGGAGGCATTTTTAAAGTTAGAATCACACTAGTATTGTAAATAGCAATATCGATGGATCGGTTTCGTGCTTACTATGTGCTCTTCAGCATGGAATAGTCAATATCTACACAAAGGCCAAGTTCAGATTTACTGAGTGACGAGTTTCTTGAATATATATATATATATATATATATATATATATATATATATATATATATAAGATTTAAGATTGAAGATTTGCTGTTTTATACTTTTATTTTGTAGGTTTGCTATAAAGTTAGATTTTTCGAGTTGCAGCTTCTCACTTTTCTGTCATTGGACGTTCAATCTATTATATATATATATATATATATATATATATATATATATATATATATATATACAATATAAAACTTGAAAAAATGCTACAATTTTGAGTGAATTGATTAAAAAGCTAAAAGCAAAAAAACGAGTACATTGCTACTTGTCCTATTTGGGAATTTATATATATATATATATATATATATATATATATATATATATATATATATATATATAATTAATATAAACGACTGGAAAAAAGGAAGGGGGGAAGAACCATATGAATTGCATAAAAATGGCTGAGAGGGTCGCTATCCCTCTCAGCCATTTTTATGCAATTCATATGGTTCTTCCCCCCTTCCTTTTTTCCAATCGTTTATATTAATTATATCCTGCATCAGTATATAGAGCTGCATTGCGCCTTTTTCTGAGTAGTATAATAATACTTATGTTCGTATCCTTCATTTATGTATGATTCTATATATATATATATATATATATATATACCTTTCAGTTTTGTCTCTAGTGTAATAAAATGTAGGTTAAAAGACTTTTCAGAATAATTGAAACATATTAATGACTTTATCGGGTTTGGAGCCCCATTATACTCAATATAGTAATTACTCGTCCAGCTAATAGCACTCGAGGAAACTGCTTTGTGTTTGATCTTAACTGTGTGTTTGGGCTTAACTGTTTCGATGATGCGCTAGATCCCCTTCGTCAGTGCCAGAGAACCAACATTGGCTGACGGTTCTCCATGCTGCTTTCTGATTGATTCTCTCTTAATCCAGGTCTTGGGTATATAATCCCCCTGCATCTTGTTTTTGCGCCCATTCCTTTTTTGGATTTCGGGTTTGTTGGTTCCCTTGCACTGATGAAGGGAATCCAGTGTATCCTAGAAACAGCCGTATGTTGTATCATTTTGATATTTGGGCTTTTATACGTTGCTCTCAAGTTGTCTTTATTCTTCGCACAATGTGTATTGTACTTATTGATCTAAAAAGCATATGGGAAAATATAAATACTATACTAGTAACATTAATAATACTTAAAGTTCCCAACAAATGATCAAAAATTTCATAAGCAAACTTGAAATAATGGATTTGTTTTCTAATAAGAAACTGCTTAAAACGTTAAGAAATAATTACCGTGAATTTATAAAGCTATCCATCAATTTTTAGGCGAAATATATGAAGAACAAACCATTCCTTTTTGTTGTTATGCATCAACCTCGCTGAATCTACGCAATAATTTACTCTTTAAAGATGACTTTACTTTGAATTTAAACTTCTTTGACAAAACGAAAAGCCTTACTAGATATATGTTCGTTTAAAGGTTACTTAAGAGTCTGGTTCAACTTTCAATCAGACATAAAAGTCATATCAGTTATGTATCAAGATTTGTTTTAGCTGAAGAATATAAAGAAATATGAAATAATAGACAAAACTAAAAAAGCAACTGAAAAGAAGTTGTCTGAAAATCTGTGATATTAACCAGAAGAAATATCCATTCTATTATTATTCAATGTTGATACTCAAACAAAATTAAAAAGGTATGAAATTAGTATAACTATGGCCTTAATGTGGGAAAGAGATTACTTGTGCTGCCTCATGATATTGATGGCAAATATTTTGATACTTTTCTGATATACCTTGTTTCAAAAATTAACCTTTTCCTTGCGGGTGGGACATCGTCAATCCCAAGCGAAGAACCTCTCATAAAGACAGGTATTTAACATACCGTATCCCAAACAGTCCAATCCCCCTTTGCAGGCATTGGTTTCCATGGACGCCAATGACTTTTTATAACTTTAACATTAATAAATTAATACCTGTTAGTTCCTGTAACTCGATTCAATTATTTAGAAATATTATATTTAATCAGCTCTTTAGAATTTATAGATTACTTGATAAAAAATTTTATGCTATGCATATTAATAAACTTAAAATTACTAGCAAATTATATAAATATCCAACTTATTTAGTACATAGTATATTTAAAAAGTTTGGAATGGTAGATTATACTTAAATTATCTCCTTAGTATCCTATTTTAGCCTGACATCCACTTTCTCTTGAATAAGCATTACCCTGTATTTACATGTTCTTGCTGTTGAATATCACCTTTTATCGTCTTTTCGCATTACTGTTATTTCTTTCTCACTATTGGCAACAGCAGTTGTCAACTTTTTATTTTTTGAGATTGGCAACATTGGTCTCTTTATTCAAGACTCCAGTGGATCAGACGTATGCAGTGTTTTTTCAGGTATTCTTGTTTCCTATTATTTTTCAATCTTTATTCATGTTGTCCAGGTTATCTATGTTTAAAGATATTATCTATCACTAATCTCAAAAACGTGCACTTTGACGTGCATATTTATGACGTGCATATTTATGAAATACCTGGACTTGGTAAAGAGTTTTATCGAAATGAACAATTCATTATTAAGCCTAGGACTTGTCCACTTGTAAAGCTCCCATGCTTGGATTTTATTTGATATTATTTTATCGATTCCTTTCCATTGATGTTTTTTGTTTGTCTTCAGCTTGATGACTAGAGGTTTGCATTTATATTTTCCAATTGAGTGATGATTCTCTGTTTAATACTTTTATATGTAAATCATTTTGTAATGTTGTGGTTTTTTGAGTTGAAAATTCTCTCTATTCTTTCATTGGATATTTAAACTTTTATACTTTTATTATATATATATATATATATATATATATTATTAAACTAGAAATGTCTAAAACTGAAAGAAAGCAATATATCAAAGAATGGCCGGGGGGGGTTGTGACCCCCACTCCCCGGTTAAGCTTGCTTTGCGTCTAGACAACACTCCCGGTAGCCGATATATTGCACAAAAATGAATACCGAAGTATCAAAAATTTAAAAAGGATTTAAAAAGGATTTTAAGATGGAGGTACTAAGAAGACTCATATACTAAACTGTACTATTGTCTAACCCTCACAAAACATATGGTGATAAGAATCCAAACATATATATTTTAATTATCGAAGCAGATACCGTACCATAACCCAAATGCACCATCTTGACGAATCCAGCACTAATACATTCACCTGTCAATATCTATTGTAAAAAAGAGTGTACTCATTCTTTACCTGTGTAGAGATGGCACAAACTCCCAAGCGTAATTAATACACGAGAGGTTCAGTATCCAAATATATATGGTAGCTCTCAGTTACGGTTATACTATAAAATTTGCATATAATGTCACACAGAAAACGTTTCGGAAAACCCTGTGAAATTGCACCATGGAGGAAGTTAATATCGCTATTGTAACGGTCATTTACATTACTGTTGATTCTTTTGCTTCTCAAAAGATGGTTTAAAATTATGTTTCTGTATACATTTCTATGTAAGCAAGAATACCAAGGTACAATAAAATTTATATCAAATTTAAAATCTCTACGTTTATCGTAGAGACTAAATCTAGTTGATCCATTAGGAAGTTTGTACAGAGACAAATCAAGAAAACTAAGACTTTCGTCAGAGTTGTATGGTGTTTCTGTTAAAGTTAAACATTTTGGATAAAATCCAAAATCCATTAAAAAAAATTTTTCTTTACAGGCAAAAAGGATATCGTCCACGTAACGTATGTATAGCAATTCGTTTAAAATGTGTGTGCCCTCTTCATATTTGTTGAGGTAAATGTCTGCAAGAATAGAAGAACACACACCTCCCATGGGTATACCATGGAGCTGTTTGTAAAAATTAGTTCCATCGTATAAGACGGTTTCGAACAGAACAAGATTGACTAAAGCTTTAAATTTACCTATAGTAATAAGTTTTTGCATATTATATTTTTCGTAGACTTCCATTAAAATAGCAAAAATATCTTTAATATTTATATTACTGAACAAATCATTAAAATCATAACTTTTATAATGTAAATCTTCAGATATGGTTTTTATTTTTTCTATTACTTCAAGACTATTACTTATGAAATAAACACCATTATTTTTTATTTTAAACATAACTTCTTTTAAGATTGAAAGTAGTTTTTTATTTGCTATTGTTAAATAAGTTTTATAACCATTAGTAATGGGACGGAATTTCACAGGAACTTTATGCAGCTTGGGTATTAAAGTAACATAAGGAAATTTAATAGATTTCAAAGTGTAACCTACAGATTTATAAAAGACCCTTATACGGTTTTCTATTTCGTTCTGTGAAAGATGTAAAGGTCTATATACACATCACGATCCCGGTAACATGCAATCAGTAATTTATTATAAAGATGTTGACATGTAAATGCATAATTTGATGTAACTTTATCAACGTATGTAATTACGAAATTCTTCTGTAAAGTCATCAATTCATTCCTATTATAATGTTTAACAGCTTCTTCCCTTCGAATTTTATTGTATGATTTAAAAAAAGCATTTAATACAGCCGATTTCCACTCATTATATATAGAAGTGGGTACACTGTATTTCACAGCACATCGATAAATGAATCTATCTATATCTTGCGTAAGTGCACGTCCAATAGAGCGAAACTCGGCTATTCGAAATTTAGAGCCGAGTTTTAAGAAAGGTTTCAACGTTGATGTCTGTAAAAGATCAAGATCACCAGAAATAACGTGACCATGATGACTGTCGATAAAATTGGAATATTCTGTACATGAACAATGCTGTGGATCGTATAACTCCTTTCTACACACTGTGTTATAGTTATAGAAATTTCTGCATAAAGGTTTAGCGTATTTATAAGCGATTTTAATGTGTGTATTTGAAATAGGAAACTTATCCTAAAATTTATTTATATAAGATGAAATATTTACTTTATCAAAATTTTTATTCTTGTAATTTATAATGAGATATTCTTTATTGATACAAACAGGTTTGTTTTTGATTAAATTTAAGTTTAAGTATTTTGCGCGTAATTTAATGTAATCTAAGAATATAGCAGCAATATAAAAGTTTTGTGAAAAAAGTTCCTTAAAAGCGTCACTATTACAAAAATCCCAGATATCTCTCAAAAATCTATTTCTGACACCATAAATGTAATTCTTAATCCATGTATGTTGTATTGCTTCACCATCAGCACATTTCCGAGCAAAAATCACTAGATTCTGTATTGTGTCATCGAGTTTTAATTTTATTTTTCTGCCACCACGTTTTTTACGTGTTAAGTTACCATTTTGGTGGTAATGTTTCTGATTATTAATTACAACATTAGAGTCGTGTTTTTTTATATATTCAAAATTATAAATGTTATTGTATAACATGGAATTCAGACCATATGGATAAAGAGTGTTGTAAAGGTGAATGTAGTAACTTTCCCACCAAAGGCGTTCTTTAAGGTTGACCACAATATCCAATATAGTTAACTGCATTGCCTCAATACCATGATCACTGAAGTGACGAATTTCCATAGATGCATCAAAAGAAGGGTCTTTTTGTAGTTTATATATTTGGCTTCTATGCAGATTGATTCTAACGTTAATGTGATTTTTAGTTTGTCCTATATATTTTAATCCGCATTTCTTGCATTTTATACAATATATGCAGTTATATGACTTGCATATTATACGATATTTTTGGTTATTACAGATTTGAGAAGGATTTACCATAGGACAAAGTTTACATCGACTAGATGTGCATTTTTTGTATAAAAATTTGCAGAAATTTCTGAAATGGCTATTATATGATGGATGATCACGATTAACAGTATTCACAAGACAATAAGAATTTACAGGTTTTTTGGCTTTCTCAACATCAGGAACAACAGGCCTAAAATATCGATCTATAGTATTCAAGGAAGGGTGACTGTTTGACGATTGGCCAATTCCCCCATGATCGACCAACCGGGGCCATCGTAACATTTGTTACGAAGTTGCCAGTCGCTAAATTTATTTGTTGTGTCATATCATTAGTAGAAAAGGAAATTCTTTTAACCCTAAAAAATCCAAAAAAAAGGGGAAATTGCCATATCATAGGCATATAAAACTTATTACTATAGGTAAATTTAAAGCTTTAGTCAATCTTGTTCTGTTCGAAACCGTCTTATACGATGGTACTAATTTTTACAAACAGCTCCATGGTATGTATACCCATGGGAGATGGGTGTTCTTCTATTCTTGCAGACATTTACCTCAGCAAATATGAAGAGGGCACACACATTTTAAACGAATTGCTATACATACGTTACGTGGACGATATCCTTTTTGCCTGTAAAAAAAAAAATTTTTTAATGGATTTTGGATGTTATCCAAAATGTTTAACTTTAACAGAAACACCATACAACTCTGACGAAAGTCTTAGTTTTCTTGATTTGTCTCTGTACAAACTTCCTAATGGATCAACTGGATTTCGTCTCTACGATAAACGTAGAGATTTTAAATTTGATATAAATTTTATTGTACCTTGGTATTCTTGCTTACATAGAAATGTATACAGAAACATAATTTTAAACCATCTTTTGAGAAGCAAAAGAATCAACAGTAATGTAAATGACCGTTACAATAGCGATATTAACTTCCTCCATGGTGCAATTTCACAGGGTTTTCCGAAACGTTTTCTGTGTGACATTATATGCAAATTTTATAGTATAACCGTAACTGAGAGCTACCATATATATTTGGATACTGAACCTCTCGTGTATTAATTACGTTTGGGAGTTTGTGCCATCTCTACACAGGTAAAGAATGAGTACACTCTTTTTTACAATAGATATTGACAGGTGAATGTATTAGTGCTGGATTCGTCAAGATGGTGCATTTGGGTTATGGTACGGTATCTGCTTCGATAATTAAAATGTATATGTTTGGATTCTTATCACCATATGTTTTGTGAGGGTTAGACAATAGTACAGTTTAGTATATGAGTCTTCTGAGTACTCCACACATTTTTATGTTCTGTACCTCCATCTTAAAATCCTTTTTAAATCCTTTTTAAATTTTTGATACTTCGGTATTCATTTTTGTGCAATATATCGGCTACCGGGAGTGTTGTCTAGACGCAAAGCAAGCTTAACCGGGGAGTGGGGGTCACAACCCCCCCCCCGGCCATTCTTTGATGTATTGCTTTCTTTCATTTTTAGACTTTTCTAGTTTAATATTAAAATCCACATTGTAGTGCAGCATAGCGCCTTATTCGTGCGATTTCTGGAATATTGTAACATTCACTCATTTATACATATTTATATATATATATATATATATAAAATATATATATACATATATATATATATATATATATATATATATATATATATATACATATATATATATATATATATATATATATATATATATATATATATATATATATATATATAAAATATATATATACATATATATATATATATATATATATATATACATATATATATATATATATATATATATATATATATATATATATATATATATATATATATATATATATATAACGTGCCGAAATTCATTCATAATGATTCTCGATGTAAGTGATAAAAGAGGATGATTCTTTCAGCATCATCGACCCAAAGTTATGAGGCATCCGCTATAAAAGACCGGACCTGCCATTGGCTGGGATTTTGAGCCAACCAAGTTATTAATAAAGGGTTTTAGTATATCATTAGCGGCGTTATTTGTTGAGGCAGCGAGGCTTAACACTAATCACAAAGGCTAATGCTAAAAGCTGCAGGTCACGCAGGGATGCGGACGACCAATGGGATGGTGTTACGGCTGAACTGCATTGTTATTTCGACAATGAAACGACTGACGGATGTTGAGATTTGAGAATAAAGTCTGCTGTTGGCAGCGCCTAACATTCTTTACAGGCTCAAAAACGCTTTTCTCGCTTTTGTAACTTATGACCATTGAAAAGAAACATTTTCATTTAATCTCCCAAAATATATATGAAACTAGTAAATACAACATATATGAAACACGTATATATAAAATAAGTAAATCTATTTTGAATACTTATTTCGAATTGAACGTTTTTAATAATTTTATTTCTCAATTTGTGACGCAACACGTTTTAATTGACATCAAATTCACAAAATAAAAAATCTGATATGAATATCACATGTCTTTCCCTACAGACTCCAATTCATTTTCTTCTTTCTTTCGCAATTCATTAAATTGAGTTTAATTGCTCATAAAAACATGGGTAATTATTTGAAATTATAGAGAATTCGCAGTTTTACTTGCTTTTGACAACTGTACGTGACTTCAAAGACACCATTACAACAATTTGAAAAAACTAAAATATCTATATATATTTATATAAAATATCTTATATATAAATATATATAAAAACAGTTATTACTACAGAAGTTGATCTTAATTTTATTTCGTTATATATTACATATGAACAAGCATTTAATTGAAACTTTGAAACATATTTAGTCTTTTATTTCAGATTTTGTCGATTTTCACGTTTCATTTCGCAAAAAAGGGCAGGCTCTTTTTTTCTAAATAGTACCAAAATCTAATAAGTAACAGGGTAACTAACCCACAAGTAACTTACATACAAAATTTTGCGAAATTCGGTGCATTTGTTTTTATACTAGAGTAGATACATTAATTCGCACAGACATACACACAGACATACACACATACAGACATACAGACACACCTATAGACATACACACATACAGACATACAGACACACACACAGACAGGCACACACACACAGACAGAGAGACAGACATGCAGACACACACAGAGGCATACAAACAGACATACACACAGACAGACATATAGACACACACACAGACAGACATATATACACACACACAGACAGACATACAGACAGACATAGAGAGACAGACAATCACACACGCACAAACAGACAGACTCACACTGAAACAATCACACAGACATCACGTTAAAAATAGTTTTTGTGTGCTAGAGTACTTAAAACGTGTAAATCCGACAAAAGCTCGAGTTGCGATACCAATACTTTCTCACTACATTATCGTGTATTGCAGGAAAAGTAAAAAAAAGGCAATATTTTAAGAAACTAATTGAATTTGTCTTGCTAAAACAGGCATTACAAAATTAATTTAATTAACATAGTTGAATGTTGAACATTTGTTCTTTTCATATTCATAGAACCTGTCGAAAGAAAACGGACTCTGTATAAACTTCGGTATTACATCCTATGTTCACTCTCTGTGAACTTTGATGCGGACTGAGTTGCAAAGTAGATTTGTCGATACTCATAGTCTGAAAAATTGTGAAACATAGCAAGTTTCCTTGCTGCCATTCCCGATATCGTCTATTCCATGCCTTAAGAGAACTAAAAAGGTGAAAGTCGGTCTACAGTACCTGCAGTGAAAGCGCAATGCTATGTATTCTTTTATTAACATTATGAACCACGTTAAGTTTCGGTATACCTAAAACCAGGGGATGAGTCAAATTGACCCCGAGTATAAAAATCAGTGTTCTATAGTGCATCAGAATTTATTTTTATAGTAATGACAATTATTTCTTTGAAAGCAATATCAAGATTACATAATGTACTATTATAAATTATAAACATGTTAATTTAAAAATAAACATAAAATAAGTTTAAAAAAAACATTGTGCACTATATGTGCTAATTTCCTTTTTATAACGTATTTTGCTGTTGGTTCGAAAATTTTTAACCAAATTTTATCAATTAATACTATGAATTTTCACGAAATAAAATATGATTTAATTGTCAACACATAAATTATTCTAAAAATTACTAATGCATTTTCAATATAAAAATAAAATATGTATATATTTATTTCTTGGTTAGAAAATGTATGATGAAATCTAGGATAAAATATTCCTTGTCAGTAAGGCGTTCTTACATAGTATATCTACTATACACTGTTGGAGCAATGTCTTTTTATATATTTTATGCACTTGCCGCACATTGACGTTTTGTAATGGGATGCAACAAGCATGTTCCATTTAGAGTAATTTAAGTAAATTACATCACAGACAAAATATTCGCACACAGAATTTTAAACTTCATCTTTATATTCATTTGGCTTATGATATAAGTCATACACTATGCAAATACAATTTTTATGAGTCTTGAAGTGTATTTAAAATTCACGTGATGCTACCGCCGCTCTTATCACTTGGCCAGAAGCTGTAGCTGAATTAATGTGGTGAACCAAAGATTACAAATCATTGAATAAGAAGCAAAGGAATTATTTTGCAGCACTTATCTTGGTTTTTATTGCATTATCAGAGAAAATATGCGAGAAAAATCTATATATCGTGACAAAGTGGTGTGATAGTATGCGATCCTCATCTGCTGATAGTGTATTTTGAGGATTACCATACATTGCAGAATGGCAAGTTATTAAATGTAATTTATGACAAGGTGAATACAAGGTCTAATACGCACATGCACGAAACTGTGATTCGTAGGGTAAGGCATTTTTGTTATATAGTTGTACATTAGTGATCTATATTTATAAAATTGAAAGTCTATTTGCTTATTTTTTCCATTACCCACTTCATTTTTTGTGAAAATAATACTTTCTCTATAATATATTCAATAGTACGAGAAAGTAAAAATATTTTAACTGATTTGGTAGATATCTATTATTGTTTGACTGTCTCTCTTTTTTCAAAATTTTTATCTGGAAACTTTATGAAAAGTTGGCTGGAATGCTTATGATGTTCCTTAATATGGGATATATTATTAATGGGACACTGGTCATAAAGCCTTAACTAAATATTTTTTTATCTGTTATTCTGCCAGAGTAGATCGAGTTTTGTAATTGTTTTTTCAAAAGAGAAAAATAGCTGCTTATGTGATCTGAAAAACTACAGCTTTGTGTTTTTAGGACTGAAAATAAGTAATTAGGAACATTTTAAAAATATACTATTTAAGTGATTTTCTAAAGTTTAAATAGCTATAAACAATTATCTTAATGCAATTATCCTTATTCAACCATTATTCAAAATATGGACAAACTTAAGCGTTTTTCAGAGCCAAAAAATTTGCTTCATTCTCCTGTTTGAGAAAATATAGGAGAATGAAGCAAATAGCGAGTCTAGTGTTGATTTGGAATTTCAGGATTAATGTGAATCTGTAGATTGTTGTCGGGATATCTTTAGGTGAGAGTTATTACATTTATGCAAAAGAAGGTTTGTACTTGTTAAAATTAAAATCTTGCATATGTTACGTTAGCTGAATTATGCTAAAATCGAAATCTGGTGATTAAGTGAAAGTGCAATTTTTAAAGACAAATTCATGCGCTTCGTTTGTCCAGCCAATAAAGATATACAGAGGGTTTTCACACATTTTTGTAACGATTTGGACTTTCTCCATGAATTAAATTTAAATAAATAAAAAATAAATTTACTGGCATCAAGTAGGAATAGGGTTTAATTATCGTCTGCATCATTATAAATATTCTTTGCTTTAAAATGTCGCTACAAAATAAACAATGGATTGAAGGCTATATTTTTGCGCTTTCCGAAGAGAAATACTCTTATTAAATTATAATACTCTTATTCGATTCTTAAAAAAAGATTTGAAAAGTATAGTTTTAATATATCTACACGTAAATTAAGTGACATAATTAATAGGAAAGGAAAGAAACGTGAAAGTCTACATTTGACTGGGAAAAGGTAAAAAATGCATAGCCAACAAAGGTTGGTTCAGAGAAAACAAGGAAAGTTTTGCTAAAGGTTTTATGGCTATTGCTGGATTCTCTTATAAAGGAAAATTTAAAATAAGGAAAGTAGAAAAAATGGCAAAATTAACTCGGATTACTATCAGAAATATGTTTTAACACCTGTTTTCAGAAAAGACATTCCATCACTTTATACAAACAATCTTCACTCTGTTAAGTTCCATCAGGATAAGGCCACCAGCCATATCTTTAAATCTACTGCTATATTTTTTGAAAAAATAAGAAATGAAACCGGAATTAAGGATATTCCATTTAAATACATCCCACCCAAGTCCCCCTGTCTCCTATGGATTACTGTGCATTTGGACTTTTAAAACAAGCTCTTTATAAGCGGCATCCCAAGACATTGGATGAACCCTGGAAGATTGTGATAGAGGAGTGGCCCAAAATCAACCTTGATATTTTAAGAAAAGCTCTTTTATCTTAGAAATCAAGATGCAATATGATAGTTCAATAAAAGGGCTATTAGATTGAATATATTAGGAAATAAAATTCTTATCTTTGCTTATATATATTTTTTTTCAAAATCGTTACAAAAATGTGTGAACACCCTCTGTAGTTAATGTTCTGATAAGTGCCATAGTTTCAAAACTCCTTCAATCTAGTGAATTTTGCGGGACTGTTTTTATCATTTTTTGCAAATATTTAAAGGTTAGAAAAAATTGGGTCCATCAAGTAATTACATGTGAAAGGAAAGCTTGGATTGCTTTAGGTGTTTTTCCTTGCCGTAAATTGCCAGTTTTATACACAAGATTTCATATCTTTCAAATAAAATATTCTGAAAATTGGGTCCGAAAAGTTATTACATGCCAAAGGAAAGCTTAGGTGTTTTAGTTGTTTTTCATTGTCATAAATTGCCTTTTTATAATACAAGGTTCCATTTCTTTCATATAAAATAATCTGAAAATTGGATCCATAATGTAATTACATATAAAAGGAAAGCTTGGATGCTTTAGTTGTTTTTCATTGTCATATATTACCATTTTTATAATACAAGGTTTCCTATCTTATATTATAAAACAATCTCAAAAACCGTTTGTGAAAATAAAAATATAAAAATGTCCAGAATTTTTTTTTATCCCATTCATGATTTTTATTGTCCCATTCATTATTATGTTTGGAATGAAGTGCATATATCTTTAGCTTATCAGTATGAAGCTACATTTTTCTTATTCTAATTTTTTTTCTGGTAAATAATATTCTAATGTTTTACTTTTAGAAACTATTAATATTATTATTTTAAATATCTTAATAAAATGGTAAGCATTAACAATTTTAAAATGTCCCATTCATGCCACTTCTTCTCTACATTAATTAACACCAAATTTGTCATTTGCATAATACTTCGAATAATTATATGTTCCTGATTCACAGTTTCTATACATGTGTTTGAGCTCTTTCCACAGGGCCGTAGCCAGAGACGAAATTGAAGAGGCACTGGAGGGAAATTCAAGGAGGGATCAACAGTCTTAAATGAGGAGTTCCCAAAAACACAATTAATCATTAGCATTTATAAACCATAATAGTTACTATTATATATTTCAATTCAAATAAATTATTAACAAATAATTGCATATTTATATTTAAAAGCTGATTATCAATATCTATATATAGCTATTATACATCAATATTAATACTTACGATTATATATAGCTATATATACTTAGGATTATATATAGCTATATATAGTTAGGATTATATTATAGCTATATATAGGACTTTATTACTTAGGATTATATTATAGCTATATATATAGGATTATATATAGCTATATATACTTAGGATTATATATAGCTATATATACTTAGGATTATATTATAGCTATATATAGATATTAATACTAGGGATCAACAGTCTTAAATGAGGAGTTCCCAAAAACACAATTAATCATTAGCATTTATAAACCATAATAGTTACTATTATATATTTCAATTCAAATAAATTATTAACAAATAATTGCATATTTATATTTACAAGCTGATTAATAATATCTATATATAGCTATTATATATCAATATTAATACATAATAATTACAATTGATTTTAATGTAAGTATTAACTAGTAATAAAGCTGTTAATAATTTGTTGAAACACTCTGAAAGTTAATGCTTAATATTAACTCTTACCTACTTATCAGTTGATTTTGACTCTATAATATGTAACAGTAAACCCCACAATAATACAAAAGTATCCTAAATACTATTGTCATAAATTTTTAATATATTTAAATTAAATATGTAATTTGATCATTAGTATAATCACAAATTCAGCTAAATTAAAAAGTCTTTAAAACGAAGTAATTTATAGCAAATTTTTATGCAAAATTTAAATGACATTTTATTTGAAATTTCATATTACTACAAAAAATGTAATATTTTTATCGAGGGGGGTGGACTGAGGAGGGGTAGCCACGCCTGGCCCCTTCCTGGCTACGGCCCTGTCTTTCCAAGTAATACGAAGCTCACGAGACATTTTAATCTGTCCTAACAGCTTCTTTTTAGTACTGTCAGGAAAAATTCCTTTTAGAGACCGACACGACTGGCGTTAGGCAACTTTTCGATACCCAATCCACCTTTATCGGATAGGTGCGGAAAATATAGTGTCGTAAAACAGTTTATAGTTCCAACCCGCCAACCCCTAAATGGATCCTAAATAATAAAACTTTAATTTACAGCACCCACCAAACAGCTTTTAAACGCCTTGATTTATAACCCGGAGATTCGGACAAACAGAAAAAGATCACAAAGCTAGAAAGAACGAGAACCATGGAACTTGGCATTTATTTTTTCCTACTAATTAGAAACACAGATGCGCCGACCACACAGTTTGGCCACGGTCGGATAAGATGAATTTCTTTTTCTCAACCGGGAATTTTATTCATTTTTTATCTTCGCAGCGTCGAATAGCTTTTTGGGAAAACCGTGACAAGTTCACTTAGGGATTCAAGAACAAAAGGTCCTGTCGAAAGCGCGTGTTATCTATGCGTGAGGAGCGCAGTCGTATCACGTATGGTAGTTGCCAACATTCGGGTCCCGGAGTGACATTATCGGCCACACATCTGCTGTAAAATCGGAAACTTATTTGATTTTATCCCAGTTTTATGTCGCTCGTGCTGGGAATGATGGATTCCTAAGCGTAGGACGGAAGATGACGAGTGACGCTTTGAAGTATTATTGGGAATATTTTCATATAATTTATACTAATTGTTAGGGCGGGATAAACACCTATTAAATCCCTAAGACTTTTTATGCCCCTCTCTCTTTATATAAAATGTAATTAAAAGGTATTTGGATTAAAAGACTCTATTCATTTATTCTTCATGTAATCGTATCTGATTGCAAAATAATCAGTATTCAATGCAAAATAATCAGTATTTTGCATCGGATTGCAAAATAAATACAGATTGCGAAATAATCAGCATTTTGCATTAGATTGAAAAATAAATGCAGTTTGTGAAGTAATCAGTATTTTGCATTGGATTGCAAAATAATCAGTACTTTGCGATTAATTGCAAAATAATCAGTTTCCAGTGCAAAATAATTAGTATGGCATATGCATTGGATTGCAAAAAAAAAAATGGTATTTTTATTGCAAAATAATAAGTATCCAATGCAAAACGATCAGCATTGTGCATATTGAAAAATACATTCAGATTGCTAAATAATCCGTATTTTACAATTGCAAAATAATCAGTAGTTTGCGATTGCAAAATAATCAGTATTCAATGCAAAATAATCAGCATTTTGCATTGCATTGTAAAATAATCAGTATTTTTTAAATGTAAATTAATGAATATTTTTCAATTGCAAATTAATCAGTATTGAAACGAAAAATTGTGTATTTTTACTTCTATCGCTGAAGAAAAGTTCTGTTGTGTTGAAAACACTTTTATGCCAAATTGAAAAACTTATTCAAACGCCCTTGTATTTTCAAAACTTGTATTTTCAAACGCCCTTATTGCGGAAAAACAATTTTTAAAAATTCGTCTGTTTGTTGGCCTACCTGTGGGCAAATCGATGTATTCTTTTTTTTTTCCAAAACTACTAGACCAAGAAAACCCAAATTTTGTACAGTTAGATTACTATACAAATACGAAAAGCAAACTGATATTTTTTTTCTTTTAATTTTGTGCAAGACGTTGTTCTCAGTGTGCACATATATAATTTTCATGATATGACATTGCAATATCTATAAAACTGCATAATCGATAAAACTAAATTTTGTACAAATGTAAATTGTTTTGTTACATTTTCAGAACATTATTTCTAATTGAGAATAATAGCAAACCATAGAAAAATTATAGCATTGTACAATATATAAGTGGGAAATTGATAATTTGAACTACGCTACGGATGTCAATGGTATTAAAATAGTTTATTTTACCATAGATGAGCCATATCCGTATATCAGTATCACAAGGATCTTGACATTTTGAAAAACAAAATTTTAAAGACATCTTTCGAAATAATTATAAGAATTATTTAAGGTTAAAATCTAAATTTTCGGAGGATCTGTTGAGCAAAAAATTATTATGTAGAGAAAGTTGCGTTGTACAGTTACTATTATAATGGGGAGAAAACCCGGTGCAATTATCGGCACTATTCGACGTCTTTTGCTTGTATTAAACTGGACTGTGGTTTAACTCGACTTTCTCATACCAGAATCAATTTCTAGTAACTATTTTTTTCTTCAAATTTTAACAGAAAATTTTTGAAAAATCGTTACCGTGGGTTCAAATATTTACAACTATATAGTGTTATCTTTCACTTTAAAGGACTGAAAAAAGTCTTTCGATAGATACTAGACAATGTATCTCCGGGGGAGGGGGTGAACTTGCCCCCCTCCCCAAGAGAGATAAGGAGGCTTTTTTTTATTCTTTTCTCCGTCAAAGACTGCGCATTTAATTGAACACAAGTATTTAATTGATATATTTGAACATATCAGTATTTTATTTTAAATTTCGACGAGTTTTGCTGGCCAATTTGCGAAAAAAGGCAGATCTCTTTTTTTCCGAATTGCGCCAAAATATAATCAGAACAAAGGTAACTCACCCTAACAGCATTTTTTTTCACAGTGACGTAAGATTTACGTCACACTGTAACTTTGGGGCGTCACAGGACGTCGCAGTACGTCTCGGCAGTGTCATATTGAGGTCACAGCGAAGTCATTTTGGTCATTTACATGGTCGTTTGTCACGTCGCATATTAACTTATTTGTGACGTCACATTGTAATTGCCATTGTAATGTTGTCACAATGTTACGTGTTAATTAAATTGCGGAAACGTCACAGAATGTAGTCACAATGAAGATACAAAGTTACTAATAACGTCGCGTAGAAGTCACAAATATGATGTCACAATGTGACCCAAGTGTCACGTGACTGCAACTTCACTGTCACACATGTGACGATCATTGCTGTGAGGGCACAAGAGTCTTATTAAGCACATTTTGTGAAATTTGATTGATTGTTTAGTTCTTTAGCTAGAATGGATGCATACGATTTTTCTGAACCATTTCGAAAAAAGAAAAAAAGGCAGGTTCTTTTTTCCCGAACCATACCGAAATCTAATCACCACAAGGGTAACCAACAAGTGACTTATCCATCAAATTTTACTAAGTTTGATCAATTAGTTTCAAGTTAGAGTGGATACACAGATTGCATAGACAGACGAACAGACAGACTTCACGCTTAAAATAGTTCTTTCATTAATAACATCCAAACAATTTAGATGATTAAATGTTAGTATCAATTTTAAAAAATTATAATATAATAGTATATATTAAAATAATATTATTATAATATTGATGTATATATAACAAGAAAGATCAATCATGCATAAAGCATTTATTACGAATCACTTTCCAACTTTAATGCAATTTTATTTAAACATCTCTAAAATGCGATACATTCCCCGTAATATTTTTAAAATTATCACAATACTACATTAATTTGTTATATTTGAAAACTTAAAACTTCATCGAAAAGAATGAACTTCATCCAAATGACGGCATTGAAATATAAATTGCCTGGTTTAAACATCTCTAAAATGCGATACATTCCTCGATAATATTTTTAAATTATTATAATACTTCAATAATTTATTATACTTGAAAACCTTATCGATAACAAATGAACTTTATTCAAATGACGTCATCGAAATATAAATCGCTTGGCTCTCTTTATAAAAGCAGCATTTCATTCATAAACTTTTTTCCAATCGTTTTATTCAGGATAATATTATAATAATTTATTTTATTTAAAAACTTAAAACCATGGAGGTACAAGCAATTTAACTCTATGCTTAAAACTTCATCGAAAAATGTGTCTTCTTCTCTATGTAAAATCAATGAATGCTTCATTTATATCAACTATATTGCAAACTCCATGAGCTAAATAATTTTGCGTTAAAGAAATGCAGCAATTCTTATACAACTCATTCTATATCTTTCGGTGTTTACATTCTCCATAAGAGAAAATTAGGTTTCGTTATAGAAATAATCAAATTTCGATGATCATTTAAACTCAAATATATTGTAATTGCGTTGTTTCAGTATGTAGATGCACAGAATTTAAACAAAAATAAAGCGGTTTTAGGACGGATACAAAACTAAATATGAATTAAAAAGAACTTTAAGAATCACGATTTTGACACAAGATGGATGCCACATTTTATGTTGAAGTGGGTCGCGTGATCTCTTCATATAATGGTCACGTGATCACTTCATATAAAAGCTGTAATTATTATTTTAATTTTTATTTAAAAACTACTGAATATATTTTGCTGAAATTTTTTTATATATTTTATGGGATAATTTGAATATTTCCTAATACTTTCGAAGCAATTTGTGAATTTTAAATTCGCTTAAAAAATATTTGAAAAATTAGGTCCCATAGGATTGAATGTATTTCATTTTTTCAACCTGGGTTCAACCCAAAACTAATTCTGTGATATTATTCATTTCTATTCCCATAGGTCCCACAAACCGTCTGAACAACATACTAAAATTTCATTTGGATAAAGTCATTTTTACGGCAGTTATGGTGCTAACGAACAGACAGACAGAGAGACAGAAGGAATATATTCATAAACACTTTTCAACTATGTTGTAAAGTGTTAAAAATTATAATATTAGTGTATATTACGTAATAAATATTTGTATTACTGCTTCTTAACTGGTAACCTTACGGTAATGTCAGTGTAAATCCTCGTTCTCGAAATTTTTGCAAAATTCCACGATTTACCTAGCGAATGCCTTGCGAATTTTGTCTTTTTTAACCGCAATAAAATCACTGCCCTAGTTATTGCTTATTGAACATTTGGGACTTTTCCCCTACATATAAGAGTCGTCTGCAAATCACACTGCACAAATACGTTTCATGAAATATCCGGTTTCAATTTGGAATTCGCCCCTGCAATACGAGTCAACAATCGAGGGAAAATCGTCGATTCGTCGAATCGAGGAAAAATCCAACCATACAACAAATTCCAACTTTCCTTATTTAGGTTATTTTTTATGTTACTTCTATTGTAAAATATCTAAATAAATATTGCTGATAATTGCGCAGACTATTTCGTTAGACTAGTTTCTGTACAGCGCTACTTTTCCTAATCGAACTTTTTTTTCTACTAGGGGCAATAAATGGTTGACTCCCTGTTTTGAGAAAATACCACCCACCAAAAGAAAAAAATATATATGAAAGAATTTTGCATATAGTTTAAATAGACTTTCTAATTGAAAATATGTCTCTAAAACCTATTACGACAGCGAGGTCAACTATATACTGAAACACCCTGTACATCTAACGACTTTGGCGAATTGTGCAAGCTCATATTTATTCAACGAAAATTGAGAAAATTTTCATCCCATTGTCTATTATTTGTTCGACAATTTATTTTTTTCCGAACATCTAAAATATATTGTTTTTCAACTTTTTAATCAAAATGCCTTTAATCAATGTGGGTGGTCATAGATTTGCCAATTGAAGTGATATTTATTGTTCAGTCCGGATATGACATTAAAATGCATAGGTGGTCTGAAGATAATCGCCAACACGTCATCGACCTTGGCTAACTGGCATACAACTGAATGCGCAATTGCTTGTGACTTGTACTCTGATCATGTCCGATCGAATGAGAGTGATTGCAGAGTCTCAAGTAGATGATTTAAATAATCAGAATAACCAACTTGGAAACAAAGCGAGATAGACGAAAAGAATCGGCGGTGTCTCCAGTTTGATACAGCCGAAATGGTTTTGCGTGCATAACATTTTGTAAAGTGCGTAACATTTGTACTCCAGTAAGGTTCAATAAGTTTATTTAATTTTTTTTTCAGTATCACTTGCTTCGTTTACCGGCTTTCAATGCGCTACAACTTACTCGGTAACTTTTAAAACTTATTGGTTTTCGCACCGATTTTATCTGAATACCCCGATTATAGACTTTCAGTCAAAATATCCATTTAGTTTACTAACTTACTTTGCGATATACAGGATGATTAAGATAATATGGGCCAAACTTTACAAGGTGGTGGTACACACCAAACCAAGCATTTTTCGTCATAGTTTACCTGGTCGAAAATGAAACATAAAGGTGCCAGTGACGCTTAATGGTGAAACCGATGAGGTGAGGAGAAAACATAAGAATGACTTAGAAATTATAAAATGACATTTAATATACAATAATTGCAGTAAATGATCAAAAGAGCGACCACCAACCTGAATGTACGTCTCACAGCGGCGATGGAGGGATTGGCGAACTCTCTCGAACAGGCCAGGCATGTCGCGCACTTCGGCGGCAGCGAATTCTCGCGATGAGTTCCTCTTCAGATTCAAGGGGGGTGTCATAGACGAGACTTTCTTCTACAACCAGAAAATAACAATCAAAACGACGCTTTTAAGTTAGCGGAGCGGCCGCTTCCCAACAAGTAAGCGCCCTGAAAACGCCTTTACTTTTCATTTCCGACCCCGTAAATTATGGCGAAAAATGCTTGTTTTGATGTGCACTACCACCTCGTAAAGTTTAATCCACCTTTTTTTAATCACACTGTATACATTAAGCTTATACAATATATCTGACGAAATTTTAAATCCGGGTGAATCTATAATCTTGCCGGCTTTTAGCAAGATCGGGCAATAAGAAATCTCTAATTTATGTTATCCTTGACTCTCGAAATTTATTTGCTTGTTAGGAAACCCTTGTGTTAGGCACGTTTGATATTTTTAAATCAAACCACAAATTATATTTCCTTGAGGTTTTTGTGGATTTTTTGACGTTTGATCCCTGAATGGCAATATTTGGCCGAATTCAAACCAACAATCATTTATGTAAGTATTGTTATGGGTCAAAAATAATATTCATATTGTGTAAATAACTCACTTACGGGAGACAAATAGCTGTAGATTGTTTGCATAGATTAATCCGATAATATATTTGAGTCTTGTAAAGAAAATAAGTTCTAGTAATCGCCTAAACACCACACATTTATAAAAACTTGAACTAACAAATAAAATTTTAATCTCTGAAAAAATAACAGTTGACTAATTTCCCTATTACATAAAAGAAATGTTACAAAATTTAGAATGAAACTCAAAAATAGAATACCAATAAATGACGCTACATGATGATATTTTAAAAACTAACGACTATTTTAGAAAATACTTCTTTAATAAGTCTTATCCACATAAGTATTGTAATTTAGAAGCCGTAATCGTATAGTGGTTAATACATTGAGGTGTGGTCGCAATAACCCAGATTTCAAAAGCTTTTCACGCAGGGCCGTAGATAGGCAGGGCAGGGGCCAGAGGGGGCAAAGTCCCCCCCCACACACACACACACACACCCTGATAAAAATATTAAATGTTTAGCAGTGATACGAAATTTCATCCAAAATGTCATCCAAATTTTACATAAAAATTTTCTTTATGATAGAAATTTTCTTTACGATATCTTTTTGTAAATTACTTTGTTTTAAAGATTACTTAATTTAGCTGAAGTTGTGGTTATACTGATGATCCATTTATTTACATATTTAGTTTAGAAATATTTAACTATTAAGACAATAGTATTTGGATACTTTTGTATTATTACGGGATTCACTTATACATTCAAGATTCAAAATCAACGGATAAGTAGTTAAGAGTTAATATTAAGCGTTAACTTGTATTAACTTTCAGAAATGTTCTTCGATTAAATAAGAGCTTTGCTACTAGTTAATACTTATATCAAAATTAATTGTAATCATTATATATTAATATTGATGCATATATATAGTAACCTATCAATTTCCCTAATCAACTCTTAGTTCACGAATATAAATATGCAATTATTTGTTAATAATTTATATGGATTGAAATATATATGATGATAACTATTTAATAAATGCTAATGATTAACTGTTGTGGTGAGCCCTTTCGTCAAGATTGTTCAGTCCCTCCTTAAATGTTACGCCATCATCTCTTGAATTTCGTCTCTAGCTACGGCCCTGTGGTCACGGCACCATTCTTGTCGAGTAGAAAATAAATTGTAAGATGTACCTAAATACGCTATATTTCTAAAAACTCAATACTATGTTAAAATATTTAACAGGAGTTAGTGCCATCCACTGGTGTATTAAAAAATATAAATAATGTTCAGTTCTCAACACAAAATCATTTTGAAGAAACACCTAACTTGGATTGTTATAATGTAAATTACATTTCGGCTAGTCAAAAATGCAAATATTATCAGTAATGTCTTAATTATTGTTTATTAATATGAATAGAGAACCATTTAACGTCATAATTAAAATAAATCGTTTTCCATCCAATTGATTTCGATGTTGATTCAAATGTATTAGGTAAAACCACTGCTGTGAAAATACGTGAAACGAATACGCTTTTCATATTTTCATCGTAAAGTTAAATATTTTGCTGTGAGAAAATGTTTAACTGCGAAAAATGACAAATATAAATTTATTATTGGGGAAAATTGCAATTATCATGACTCTTCAAAATTGTTTATAGAGCAGTATATGAATAATTTTGAATTTGGTATTTTAAGCTGACACTTCTATCATAACAAAGTAGACATACAGGGTGTCCCAAAAACATTGACCTCGGCTTTTATTCCTTACATATGGATCTTAGGCATATATAATAAATTACAAAGCTGCGTAAAAAAAGGTACAGGATTTTATGAAATCGATAAAAAATTTCAGGGGATTAAATTTGAAGACATACAAAATTTAAATTACAGCCCCCGTACAAAACTAAATTTTTATACGGTTAATAATAAATTACAAAGTTGCGCAAAAAAAGGTACAGAATTTAATGAAATCGATTAAAATTTTCAAGGAAATTAAAATTTAAGAAATACAAAATTTAAATATTTATACTGCCACCGTACAAAAATATTTCCGAAGAGTAAAATGTTCTCTATACACTAGTAAGTTGATGTACAAAATTTTAGCATTTTATCATAAAAAGTCCTAGAGATATGTTTAAACAAAGTTGGTGAGGGATTAATCACAAATTAAAATGTAAATGTTTACAGCAAGAGTGCAAATGACGCAACGCAGAAATGCATCATAGGCAAATAATATTTGCCTCTTATCTTTAATGGATCTTTGGCATAGATGGAAAACATTTTGAACAATCTTTGTTATCGTTGTGTAAAGTTATTATTTCTACACAGTGTAGATACTTTTGTACCAATAAATAGCAAAATTATTATTTATTTATGGAATCATTGTTTTCTTTCGTAATCTGTGTATGACCCCCGAAACGCGGTCTGCCGACATGATTTTTCCCCTCTGAGAACCCATGTCGATGCATCGAAAAGTGATTTAAGTCAGCATTTTCGTCTTTTCATATCTCTGGGACTTTTTATGATAAAATACTGAAATTGTGTACATCACCTTATTAGTGTATGGGGCACATTTTACTCATTGGAAATGTTTTTGTACGAGGACCGTATAACAATTTAAATATTGCATTTCCTAAAATTTAATTCCCTTGAAAATTTTAATCGATTTCATAAAATTCTGTACCTTTTTTACGCAACTTTGTAATTCATTATATATGTCTAAGATCAGTATTTAAGGAATAACAGCCGAGGTCAATGTTTGTGGGACACCCTGTATATAGTCAATAAAATGTTTTATATACCGCGCAGTAAAATCGATCTATTTGCAAAAAATGGAAAACACAATTTATTAATGTTGCATTTAAGATAATATATTTAGCAAAGTATGTTTATTTGCGTCATTAAATATTTTGAACTTACGGTTCTGTTATGAAACGCAAGTGAAGCTGATAAGTTTTGTAAGATTCTCGGTTTTCACAATACGGTTAAATGCATTACTGTGAAAACAGTTTTAAAAGCAATTTGTTAAATAAGCCTTTAAAATCGTTTTCATTGCTATATTCGTATATTTATACCATTAAGTATTTTAAATTCCCAGTTCTGTCATTAAAAGAGCTTAAAATTGATTGGTTCTGTTAACTTTTCGGTTTTGAGCAGTTGAATTTATTTTTGGCAAACAGTTTTAAAGATTATTTGTTAAAGATGCTTTTAAAACTGTTTTCATTGGAATATTTATATTTATGGCAATTGATATTTAGAGCTTACAGTTCTGCATTATAAGCATGTGAAACTGATAATTTCTGCAATCTTTTCGGTTTTCACAATGCAATTAAATGTATTGCTGGAAAACACTTTTAAAAGCAATTTGTTAAAGACATCCTTAAAATTGTATTTATTGCTACATTTATATATTTATGACATTTGGGACTTTTGGTATATAGGACTTATAGTTATTCCATTGAAAGCACGTGGAACTGATAAATTCTGGAAGCTTTTCGGTTTTCACAATACAGTTTAATGTACTGCTATGCAAACAGTTTTAATGGCAATATCCTAAAGATGCTATTAAAATCATTTTTATTGCAATATTTATATTTTTATGTTATTAGATATTTGGAGCTTATAGTTTTGTAAATAAAATCATGCAAAACTGATATGTTCCGTAAGCTGCTCGGTTTTCACAAAATGACGTCATAAATGATCTCATGAAAATTATGCTTGACGGTTCTTTCGAAAATTTTTGCTTTCCCTGTAACTAAATAATGTATTGATAATTCTTTTCTTGTAATATTTTTACAATTTGAAAGCGTTTAAAGTAATTTTTGTATTTTTCGTCTATATTTCTTGGATTATTTTCTATTAATTAATGGTAAGTTCATTTACCATTTTATATTTTTATGCAAATTTGCTGTATAACTGGTCTCTATATATGAATATTCCATGTTTTACCATTCATGTAGCCACTGATGAAGGCGTATTTACGTCCGAAAGCGCTCTAGCGGTTTTAAAAATGTTTTGTACGTCTTTTAAGATGTTTTAATAAAAGACCTTTCGTTTTAAAGACGTTTTGTCCTTAATTTTATTTGTTGAATGCATACGTGATACCAATTTTGATTATCAGATTTTTAAAATTTAAATTACTGAAAGCAAAAAATAGTTTTTCAAATTTAAAGTATCAAATGTAAATTAAATTTTTTTTTTGAAATTTAGAATATTGAAAATAAATAATGATTATTTTTATTTATTTATTTATTTATTTTTCAATTTAAATTATTGAAAACTAAACAATGTTTTTTAAAATTAAATATTCGAAAAATAAACAAACGATTTCTGGAATTAAAAATAATAAGGAGTAAAAAGGGGATTTTTTTTAAATTTAAATTATTGAGAAATTAACAGAAGTAATTGATGAATTGATTAAGAGAGAGTAAACAAAAGATTTTAACAGATGTTTTTCATGACAGCACAATGTTTTTCAAATGAACCAATTGTCTTATGCAATTTTTTTAAGCATATTGATGTATTCAATATGTTTTCATCAATTTGTGTTTTATTATGGTATGCATTTTGTTCCAATGGCATTCCTTTGTCACCATGCAGTTTTAGATCGAGAAAATGAAATCAAGCCGAAATACAACCATACATATGTTCCACATACATATCCTCACAAAAACACTTCTTCGCAGTAAAAAAGAAAACACCCTGCCAAGTACAAGAAACCTTCCAAAAAAGTTTAGAAATCTCAAAATTGCTTGTGCTAAGTTCCTACAGTATCAGAGCCAGGGGTGGATTTTGGCCTCTTGTTTGGAGGGGGGGGGGGGCGATTTGTAGATCGAAATGTTCTCAGAGGTTTGTTCACTTAGGATTTTCTTAACGGCTTCCTATATACGGATATTTGACATTTTTGAAATAACTAGAACAAATTTGGAAGTTTATAGTAAGTTCTTTGCAGCTTATAAAATACGGCCTATCATTTTTTTAAGACAGCAAAACAATGAAGATTGGAAGAAAGGGGCGATTTAAGTTCACCAACAAGGCTTGGTAAATTACACAAGTACCAAAATATTTTTAACATAAGAACTTTTTTTAATGTAAACAAAATTATAACAAGTTTAATACTCCACGAAGTGTTTATTGTAAATCCTATGCAGCTCAAAGGGTTCTATCCATTATTCTCAAAATATTTTTTTTATGCCTTCTCTTATTCAGAAATCCAAACCATTTATGTGATTCGACAAGAAAGAAACAATATTTTCCGAACCCACCGTGAAATGAGGATATTACACCCTAACACAGAGTAAAAAAAACCAACGATTGCAATATGCATACATTATGTCCTATTACAACGATCCCTCCCCCCTCTCCAATAAAATCCTGACCCCAGCCGGTGACTCCCTGCAATGATCGATGTCATAACTTCCACTTCACTTCAGTTCTAAGATGCAATTCTCCACGCGCCATGCAGGTGCTGAGGTCCTTCAGATTGAGGATGAGGGCTTATGACGAACAAAACGTAATGTTGCATAAAGTGCACATTTATGATTGATTCGTTAATTGTTTGCGAGGGGCACATAACTGCAGTGCGATTGGACGAAAAGAAAGCTTGCAGGGGTAAGCCTCCATAGGGTGATTTGGTTAATTCTCTTTGAATAAAGGACTTCGGGAAAAAATGCCACTGAACTTGTGTACGAAGTTTGGAACCAATGTATAAAGGGATATGTTTCATATTTATTTCTTCTTTTATTACTTTCCTTATATACATAATGTATAAGGAAAGTATTGTGACGGGGTCGAAAATTCAAAATCGAGTTTTCGACGACAAAACACGTTTCAAGCATCCCTGATCACGAATCAAACATTTTTGAGGTGATGTCTGTGTGTGTGTGTGTGAGTCAGTGAATCTGTGGAGACGATATCTCACGAACAAATGGAGCGATTCGAATGAAATTTGGTACAAAAATCACAATCCGTGAATACTGGAAGCCTATTGTTTTTAGACGCAATCGAATGTTCAGAACCCCCCTAAATTTTCGAGTGAAATTTTGAAAAAATCATCAAAAAAATCAAAACTTTCAATAAAGTTACGAAAATAGACATATCTTATGTAATTTTTCCTTAGAAAACGATTGACATAAACTTTTGAACGCTAGCATGATCCGTTCTCGAGATATTGCACATTTTTCGAATAAATTTATCAAAAAATCCCATAAATTAAAAAAATATATTAACTGTTGAGAAACATGTTAACTTTTCATATGCGATATCCCGCGATAAATTTGGTGACATCATTCTCGTGAATCTAGCTCGTTCCACTCATGAGAAAAGATACCTTGAGTAAAACTTTTGTATTTGAACGTTAATAGTCATTTATCTGGTATAAGAATATCTTATTTCTTCGTCCATAACTCTTGGCGAGATTTTAGCGACAAATTTGGCGGAATGACGCCTACTTGTCGACTTTTTAAATGCTTCTAAATTAACGAAAATCTCGCCAAATAGATAAAAATGACGCTAAATTAATGAAAATGGCGACTAATTGAAGAAAATTCAATATCTTGGAAAGAATATAAGTATCTACTATAAGAATAGCATTTTTTTTTAACTGTGAAAGTAGTAAATTCATTTCATTACATAAGGAAAGTCATGTGTTGCCCACATCAGATTTTTTTTTATTTGAGGTGTAATAGTAAATGAAAGAAATAAATTTGATGCATATAAACATCATTCGTCACGTGAAAAATTCAAGGCCGTAGCCAGAGACGGAATTGAAGAGAAGTTAGAGGGAAATTCAAGGGGGCTCAACAGTCTTAAAGGAGGGGCTCACCATAAACACAATTAATCATTGGCATTTATAAACCATAATAGTTACTATTATATATTCAATTCATATAAATTAATAAATAATAATCGCATATTTATATTTGCAATCTCAGAGCTGATTATTAATATCCATATAGTTATCAATATCAATATATAATAATTACAATTGTTAGTAATAATACTGTTAATAGTTTGTAGAAACATTTTGAAAGTTAATACTAGTTAATGCTTAATATTAACTCTTACCTACTTAATAGTTGATTTTGACTCTATAATGTATAACAGTAAACCCCACAATAATACAAAAGTATCCTAAATACTATTGCCATAATTTTTAAATATATTTATATTAAATATGTAATTTGATCATTAGTATAATAAAAAATTCAGCTAAATTAAAAAGTCTTTAAAACGAAGTAATTTATAGAAGAAATTCGAAACAAATGTTTGTGCAAAATTTGAATGGTATTTTATTTGAAATTTCATATTACGACTAAAAATTTAATATTTTTATCGAGGGGGAGGGGGGCTGAATGGCCCCACAATAATACAAAAGTAACCTAAATAAATATTGTCATAATTTTTAAATATTATTATATTAAATATATAAATAAATTGATCATTAGTATAATCGCAAATTCAGCTAAATTACAAAATCTTTAAGACGAAGTAATTTATAAAAAAACCTCAAGGAAACTTTTTATGCAAAATTTGAAAGACATTTTATATGAAATTTCATGTCACTACTAAAAATTCAATATTTTTATCATGAGGCTGAGTATATCTCTTAGGTGTGGGGTCTTATCCCTACCTCTGTGCCCTACCTGGCTACAGCCCTGGAAAAAGTTCATGGATAGGTATCAAATACTAGTATTTAAACCTCTCTGGGGCAAATAGAAAATCAGCAAAGTTTTCATCCTTGATCGATATTATAAATATGCAAAGTTTTAGCCTTCTAAGTCAACGGGGTAGCTTCTGGAAGATCCGAAAAGACTTTAAAAAGCATTTTCTTCGTCTACAGAGAGGAAAATAAAAGTCAGGCAACGTTGATTATTTCCAGCGTTTGATACTTTAAGTGTGCAAATTTGCAATCCTGTAGGTTATAGGGGGTCTGGAAAAACACAAACGCGTTCATATGGATAATTGAATAAAACCATTGCTTGATTTAAAAATAAGATATTTTGGAATTTGCCTTGGTTATTATTTTATCGAGCATAAGTATTTGTCTCCATCTTTAAGTACAATATATTTTTGTTCTTTTGCTTTACAAAATTAGTTGTAAAATAAGTTTATAAAGCTATGGTATTATTGATTTATTAGTTTATGGTCATTTAATATCACCAGAACTTATATGCAACTATATTTTCTGAATAACATCGTTTTCAAGATAATAATTCAATGACTAAACTAGAGCACTTATTTAGTCATTGTATTAACAATTACTCGTTTTATTAACAATTTCATTATCAGTTATTATATTTTATTGTTTCTATTTTATGTTTTATTTATTCTTTTACATGTTATTTGCTTTTCCTCTTTAATTGATTTTGCTATGTAATTTAAGTATTGTATTTTTTATTGTTATGATCTTGTCATTCTTAATTATTTAATTGTAGATCATTTCCATTTTTACTTTTCGCGTTTTATAAATTCTATTCAAAAAGGTAACTCTATTCAAAGCAAAATTATATATCTGTCGAAATCACCCAGACTTTTTTCAAAGCGAATTTCTGTTTATAAATGTAAATGTGAGTTTATAAAAAGAATAGTTTAAAAAATGATCTCCAGAGAAGTTTGATTGTTGGATTTGGTAAAACATACCGGAAATGCACGATTTACAAATATGCAAATGTGTAGTAAATCAAACAGAAACTTTAACTTTGAAATGTGATCAATAAATAGTATTGCTTCGATAAATTAATTTAAGCATTTCAATATAATTTATATCGTTTCTATTAAACAACTTCAGCTATATGCCAACAGGATGCAGGTATTGAGAATATATATTAGCACCTATGGGAGGCATATATACTAACAACTAGAGCGATACATATATTAACGCTTAACGGCATAAATATTAGTACCTGCTGGGGGTACAAACTCTGTCTCTGTGTACATTATTAAGAGCAGTTTCTAAACTGGGATACGCAAATAAAATTAATAGCACTACACCAAGAAATTCGATCCCATAAAAGGGGTACGGAAAAGTAAAAAGTTTCAGAAACATTGATTTAATGATATTAGACGACTAGAGCCAAAAACTTTACTTCGCAAGCCAGTTGAACACATACACTTCTAAATAAAAATGAAAATGAATAATAAATGACTATTGATTTATTTGAAACAATAAAATTTTCTGAAATAAAACTTATCATCAGTTAAAAAGAAAATCAGTGGCAATATAAACGATTCTCTGAGGCTCACTTAATGGCTCTTGTGTGTGTGTGTCCTCATTTTCTTTACTAACGGAACCATAAGAATGAAGATGATTGATTAGTTAATAAACGCACCCAGTTTTCTCCTGCCCTCCCCCCAATCAACCGAAAATATTGAAAGAGATCGAAATTTTCATCGTCACTTTTAAGAGATCAAACTCGCGTGTGCTTTAAACATCATAACATCGCATCACTCGCTTCAATTGGTCCCAGCTATGTGCCAAAATTAATGACTTGCTGCGTCAAAGATTTTACCTTTTCGCCACTGTTACCCCCAACGCTAATTACTTACGCTCCGAAGAACCCTGCATAATGTGCCAGCAGTGGCGTGTAATGTATTCGGCGGATCCACTTTTATGCATGACCAGACATTGCTGGGAAATTAAGCGGCAGTGTATTTGGGAGGATGGGGAGAAGCTGTTCTCAATCCGTTTGCATCCACCCACCCCTTGACTCGGGGGTTATTGATGACTGTCATTAGGGCGTGCGGCAACCCCCATCTCTTTGGCTAAACTTTGAATAGAATGTGCAGAAAAGTTTCCGAGGAAGAGTTCGGGCTGGAAAAATTGGAGAATTTGTTAACAGATCATTGAATGTCGTATTGATTGTGCAGGAAAATGGAGAAGGTATCAAGGATATAAAGTGAAAATAAAGTGTCTAATATTCATGATCATTATCAAATTTACACACTTTTGGGGAATTTCTTTATTAATTTCTGAATAATAAAGTTTGAGATACTTTGTGAAAGAAGAAATATTACAACCACCATCCTAAGATGTTAATTAATTTTAGCAGAGATTTTGCTGTAGAAAAATTGTAGAATTTCTTAACAAATCATTGAATGGCGTACTGATTGTGCTGGAAGATGGAGAAGATATCAAGGACATAAAGCGAATATGCAGTGTCTATAATGTTATTATTAAATATAGTCATTATTAAATTTATTTTTTCTTTTATTTACTTTTCGGAGATTAATTTTATTAATTTCTGAAAAATAAAGTTTGAAATCATTTATATAAGGGGAAATGCTACAACTATCATCCTAAGATGTTGATTAATTTTACAGAAGAGTTTGTGTTGGAACAAATGTAGAATTTCTTAACAAATCAGTGAATGGTGTATTGATAATACTGGAAGATGGAGATGGTGTCAATCATATAAAGTAAAAATAAGGTGTGTAATATTCATGGCCATTTTCAAATTTACATATTTTCGGGAATATTTTGTATTAACTAGGGGGCTCCATTCCTTCTTTCTACGCTCGCCAACCCCCTTCGCGAGCTGTTTCAAGCCAAACTAAAGTTTATATCGAAAAAGTTTATTTCAGTATGTTCCCTTACTATTTTTCTACAAATGTACCAAATTTCATACTTTTGTACGCTATAAGTTTTGCGGTAGGAAACAAAGAAACTCGAAGGACGGGCCCATACAGAAGGGATTTTCCCCCCCTCAAAAATGCACAAAGTATAACATAATTCCTATACTGCATCGACGTTTAAAACAAGAAAGATCAATCATGCATAAAGCATTAATTATGAAACGCTTTTCAACTGAAATGCAATTTTATTTAAACATCTCTAAAATGCGATATATTCAGCGGTGATATTTTTTTTTAATTATCACAGAACTGCAATGATTTATTTTACTTGAAAACTTGAAAATTCATCTAAAAAAATGAACATTCAAATGAAGTCATCGAACTATAAATCGTCTGGCTCTCTATGTAAAAGCAGTGAATAATTCGTTCATACACTTTTATTCCAGACTCTGAAATTAAATAATTTGAAAAAAAATTCAAATTCAGCGTGAAAAAAATTTCAGCAATTCTTACACAACTCATCTTACAATCACTTGTTTACATTCTGCATCCATTAAAATTTGCCTCCGTTATAAAAATAATCAAAGTTTGATAATCATTTAAACTCAAAAACATTATAATTTCGTTGGTGTAGAACACTAAATATACATTTAAAAGAACTTTAAAAATCACGATTTTTGGTCTGGGGGAAAGTATAGATGCCATATTTTATTTTAAAATGGTTCACCTGATATCTTCATCTAATTTTTATTTAAAAAGCTACCGAACATATTTTGCTGAAATTTATTTATATATTTTATGGGATAATTTGAATATTTTCTAAAGTTTTCGAAGCAATTTATGAATTTTAGCTTAAAACATGTTTGAAACATTAGGTCCCGTAGGGTTCAATGTATTTCATTTTTCTCAACCAGGATTCAATCCAAAACTAATTGGGTAATATTACTTGGATCATACAGAAATGATTGACCCAAATGCAGTCACAGGATGGAAAATGTTTTATTCATAAAAACTGAATATTACACTAATTAGACATACTCCCCATTCAAGTCTATGCACTTCTGCCATTTGGCTGAGAGTTTCCGGATGACTGTGGCGAACTATTCCGTGGGTGTGCTGGTGCACCATCTACGGATAATAGTCTGAAATTCTCCATCATATTGCAGTCGTCGACCTCGCACAGCGTTCTTCATTTTGTTGAACAAGGCGTAGTACAAGGGAGCTAGATCGGTCGAGTATGATGGGAGCGGCAACACTGTGAAGCCCAACGCCGCGAGAGTGTCGCGTGTCTGGCGGCTGGTGTGAAGGCGTGCGTTGTCATGTTGAAGCAACACGTGACCATTTTCCAGGGAGACGCAGTTTCGTTGTAATTTCACAGTACCTGTCAATAGTGCGTCCAGACGACAGCCAGTCCACCAGAAGGATGCCTTCGGCATCCCAGAAGATTGTTGCCAGTTGTTTCTTTGCCGCCAACGACAGCCTATGCTTCTTGAGACTCGGGCTTGATGCATGTTTCCAATCCATGGATTTTCATTTTTTGTCGGGTGTTTCATGTGAGAACCACGACTCGTCGCTCGTAACCAGTCGCGCGAAGAAGTCATCCGGATCTTCATTGTGCAGTGCATGCAATTCTCTGCATATGGGGACGCGTTTCTGCTTCTGCTGATGTGTCAATGCATACGGCACCCACTGCGCGCTTACTTTCTCATACTTCAAATTGTTGTGAACATTCGACTGCAATGTTCCTCGCCCAAGCCCTGTTTCGTTCTGCAGCTCAACAAATGGTATGCGCCTGTTCGCCAAAATCAGATTCGACACGGCGTCCATATTTGCTGCTGCACGTGATGTTGAAGGTCGTCCTGTAGTCACATCTTTGGCTGCAGTTTCCTGTCCACTGTTGAACTTGGCCATCCAGGGAAACACAGTTCGCCTTGCTTTGTCTCCGCACACCGAAACCATACGACAATGGATATCACCTCCAGAAACCCTCTCTTCCCACAAAAACCATACTGTCTATCGCTGGAAGTGATAATCACCTTCCATCTTTCCTGTCTATGCTTGCAATGACAACAATGGGAAGAATAACCGCTCTCCTTAATCGTTCTCCAGCTGGTAGCGCCATCTGTGCATTCCACGCAGCTGACGACCCCTGGTGTCTATTTTTCGGTGTTTCGCTGTCGTGTGGAATTTGTTTACGACGTGAGAGGACTTGTGTCAATCATTTCTGTACGAACTAATATTTATTTACATTCCAATAAGTCCCACAGACCGTCTCAACAACATACTAAAATTTCCTTTTTATAAACTCATTTTTACGGCAGTTATCATGCGAACGGACAGGCAGAATGAACAAAGTCATAAACACTTTTGAACTATGTTGGAAAGGGTTAAAAAGTAATTGGACTTACAAAAATGTAACTGTGTAGGTATATGCTTACAAAAATTAGCCTTGTAATTGTTAGTCTGTGACGTGAATTCGCAGCCCAATTATTCTGTCTTTGATATTAGATATTTCTTAAATTAAAATTTAAATCGAAAAACTGTTTATTACAGTGTGTTCTCATAACATTTATCACTACCACATTATACATTTTTGTTATGCTATAGTTTTTGCGTACGAGACAGAAAAGCTCGAGGAACGCGACCTTTGTCAAACAAACTATATATTTTCTTAATATAGAGAGATTCCTTAATAGTAAAGACTGAAATCATTTCTGAAGGGAAAATTTTAAATAAGCCATCCTACGATGTTGATTAATTTTAACGAAAAGTTTGTGGTGGAAAAATTGTAGAATTTCTTAATCTTCTTCAGTCTATCGAATGGCATATTGATTGTGCTGGAATTAAAATGGATAAGGTACCAAGAATGTAAAGTAAAAATAAAGTGTCTAATAGTCATGGTCATTATCAAATTTGCACACTTTTCGGATTTTTTTTTTTTTCACAATTCCCGAATTATAAAGTTTAAAAACGCAAGGAAAAATGTTTCTCCTTCCATAACTTTGAATAATGTGGATTAAAACTTTGTAGGAGTAAACTGTGGAATTTATTAGATGATCATTAAAGAGTACATTGATTATGCTGAGGGATAGGCAAGATCCCAAAAGTGTTATACATTTTGCGATGTTCTAATTTTAAAACAAACACGAGACAGAATCTTACTGAGCCTGTATTTTGATTCCCCCTCTAGGGTAGTGGGAGAATGAAAGTTCAAGAAAAATCTACCACCAGAAGTTCCCTTTTGGTGACCTAGAAAACTGAATTTTTGCACACTTTTAGTATTGTCCACGGAATGGAACAGAGCCGCATTTTCAATTCACCCAGGAAGTGGGCGGTAGAAATGGGGATTAAAGACTTTTCACACCCTCTAAAAGTTCTCTGGTGACTTTTAAGACTCTATATTTTGCACTTACAGTGCAACTACGGGACAAAACTTGACATGATCAACAAAGTAGGATATTAAATTTCTCCTCGGGGTGCAGATAAAACCAAAGAGGGTCTAAAATATTTTCCAAACTCTCCAAAACCTCCTTGGTGATCGCTCACCAACCAAGGGATAGAGTCTGGATCTATTTTCTATCCAGAAGAATTTTTTTTTTTTTACACTAAGCGCCATACATTGTTAAACAAAAGAAAACTTATTAAAATGTGAAATTTAACTCTTTAAGAGTGTTTTTTTCTTCCGTCTTTGACAAGCTTAAATACTAGTATTTAATAACTATAATGGTTGATATTCTCTCTCTTTATTTGTACTATTTATTGAAATATAATTGATTGCACTATTTTATACACGGTATTTCAAACACCAGCTTTTACTTTCAAGTAAATATTGATAGGATTTCTGTGATGGCTCATCCAGACAGATGGAACATTGATGGATAACAGCACATTCATAAAAATATCAGAATCACTTCGTATCCCCATCGCATAAATATTTATACAACAATCAAAAAGATTTATATACATTAATCAACGAGTGATAGATGTGACCATGATCTATTAAAAATTTATTTTTATAGAACCTAGTCTAATTAATGAAAGAATATCCAGTTTGCTATAGAAAATTACACACATAGTTCCTAGGAAAGTCCTTAAAAATTTGCTAAGGAAGGATTCTTGAATGTACATGTTAGATCTATTTGTAGTAAATAGTACCCGATCAAATAAAACAAAATCTGATGTGGGCAGCACAGGACTTTCCTTATATTATGCAATAAATTTACTACTTTTACAGAAAAAGAAAATAGGTTATTCTTATAGTAGATACTTATATTCTTTCCAAGATATTGGATTTTTGTCAGTGAGTCGGCATTTTCATTGATTTAGCGTCAATTTTATCCATTTGGCGAGTTTTTCGTTAATTGAGCAACATTTAAAAAGTCGCCAAGTTGGCGACATTCCACCAAATTGGTCGCCAAAATCTCGCCAAGCGTTACGGACGGAAAAATAAGTTATTCCTACAGCAGATAAATGACTATTGACTTTCAAATACAAAAGTGTTTCTCAAAGTACCTTTCTTCATGAATGGAATGAGCTAGATCCACGAGAATGATGTCATCACATTTATCGCATGGTATTACATATGAAAAGGGAACATGTTTCTCAATAGGAAATATTTTTTTTATTTCATATGATTTCTTGATAATTTTTTTTGAAAAATGTGCAATATCTCGAGAACGGTTCATGCTAGCGTTTATGCCAATCGTTTTCTATGGAAAAATTACATAAGAAATGTCTATTTTCGTAACTTCATTAGAGGTTTTGATTTTTTGACGATTTTTTCAAAATTTCACTCGAAAATTTACTGGTTCTGAACATTCGATTGCGTCTAAAAACAATAGGCTTCTAGTGTTTACGGATTGTGATTTATGCATCAAATTTCGTTCGAATCGGTCCATTCGTTCGTCAGTTATCGTCTCCACAGACTCACTGACACACACACACACACACATACTTTCAGACACACACACAGACATCATTTTAAAAATGTTCGATTCGTGATCAGGGATGCTTGAAACGTGCTCTCCCGTCGAAAACTCGAATTCCAATTTTCGACTCCGTCACAATATTTTCCTTATACATTATGTATATAAAGAAAGTAAAAATGGCAGATCCCCTTGTGGATAATTTAGAAAGTTAAGACAGCTAATTCAGCAGCAAAGCGATATAGACGAAAATAATTGCACACAAATAATTGAGAATCACAAAGTTGTAGTTGTTGTCTAATACACTGATTTACCAACCTTTTTCGTTTGGAGCAACCTTTAAATTCTTTTATAAACTCTTGCGGAATCCCTACTAATTTTTTTTTCCTTTGATTTTTTGTCCTTTAATGTCACTATTTTTTTATTTTCATGACATGTTAGCGAATTTTTCTGTAAAAATATCACATAATAGTGCACAAATCCCCCTGTGCTTTTCTGGCTGAGGCTGAAATCTGAATCTTCAAAATATTTGACTACGTATTACTTTCCTTATATACATAATGTATAAGGAAAGTATTGTGACGGGATCGAAAATTCGAATTCGAGTTTTCGACGAGAGAGCACGCTTCAAGCATCCCTGATCACGAATCAAACATTTTTGGAGTGATGTCTGTGTGTGTGTGTGTGTGTGTGTGTGTGTGTGTGTGTGTGTGTGTGTGTGTGTGTGTGTGTGTGTCAGTGAGTCTGTGGAAAAGATAGCTGACGAACGAATGGACCGATTCGAACGAAATTTGGTACAAAAATCACAATCCATAAACACTAGAAATCTATTGTTTTTATACGTAATCGAATGTTCAAAACCCCCTAAATTTTCGAATGAAATTTTGAAAAAATCGTCAAAATATCAAAACATCTGATAAAGTTACGTAAATAGACATTTCTTATGTAATTTTTCATTAGAAAACGATTGTCATAAATTTTAGAACGCTAACATGAACCGTTCTCGAGATATTGCACATTTATCAAAAAGATTATGAAAAAGTCATATGAAATAAAAAAATATATATTCCCCATTGAGAAACATGTTCACTTTTCATATGTAATACCATGCGATAAATTTGGTGACATCATTCTCGTGGATCTAGCTCGTTCCACTCATGAAAAAAGATATTTGAGTAATACTTTTGTATTTGAACGCCAATAGTCATTTATCTGCAGTAAGAATAATTTATTTCTCCGTTCATAACGCTTGGCGTGATTTTGACGACGAATTTGGCGGAATGTCGCCAACTCGGCGGCATTTTTAATTGTTGCCAAATTAACAAAAATCTCGCCAAATTGATAAAAAATGATGCTAAATCAATGAAAAAGACGTCTAATTGAAGAAAATTCAATATCATGGAGAGAATGTAATTATCTACTATAAGAATAACGTTTTTTTCAGTTGTGAAAGTAGTAAATTCATTGTATTATATAAGGAAAGCCATGTGTTGCCCACATCAGATTTTTTTTTACTGTAAAAGTAGTAAATTCATGTTGCATTATATAAGGAAAGTCATGTGCTGCCCACATCAGATATTTTATAATCGTACAAACTGATAAATTGCTTCACATTAGACGCTGTTTACAATGTAGGTGCCATTAATTTCAGTAAGGATAACATTGAAGCCCTGTATAACATTTGCAAACATGTTACTGAAAGTTTCAGAGTAATCCGTAAAAGGGAGTAAGACACCCCTGATAATTATGATAATATTATTAGGGGTGTCTTATATATATTTACACACACACACACACACACACACATATATATATATATAATTTGAGGAATTTCTATTTTACTTGTATTATATATACCCGAGATTGATCATTAATTGAAAATGTTCTGTATAGCAAAAGTGAAAGGAAGATGGACTGAAATGTAAATATGATATCGAAAATACTATACGACAAGCAGTGGAATATTTTAAAGAACATGATAAGTAAACATTATAAATAAAACATGATGTACTGAATTGGTATAAAATATCCCCTTTTTCCCTGTTCCATATTTAAGTTAAGGATTGGAATAAGAATTACATGCGGTAAAGATAGGTGAAAACAATTTATTAACTGCACATTTAGATGAAAATGTTTTTATAAATCATATATGAAATGCAGGTGCTTAAGGTACTAATCCCCTTGCTCACTGCATAAACATACATGGTGTAAATGCAAGAAATATGTGCAAGATGCAAAGTTGCAAAACAGTAACATTGTTAGGCCTTTTCTAGCTCCCAAATGAGTTAGGCCTTTTCTAGCTCCCAAAAATAATTTGAAATTGAATAAATTGAATAAAGTGAAAAACATTTCCGAAACCATATAGATTATCAAGGGCCATACATGTTTCGTTATTGCTGATTCTACGTTTCTGTGTGTATTACTGTATATTGTATTACAGAAATAATGCACATGGCCTGACGTAGAAGAAAATATAAATTGGATCAGATATATAAGAAATCAAATATAAAAATCAAATATAATCAAATGTACCAGCGTATGGCTAAGTATTTATAAGAGAATACAATGTAATGAAAAGGTATAAAAATATAATAAAATAATTGTATTTACCCCTTGTTCTGCTTAACAGTGAAGTTGACGTAATACTTACTAAGCATTTTAACCCCAAAAACAGGTTACAGTTAATTCTATATATACTAAGATTTTTACTGTTGGGTGTGAAACATGGAGATGGAAAATTATTAAAAATTGTTTGAGAATGACCTGTCAATATGTTACTGTAATTGTAGCAAGGTGTTGAATTTAAAATTAAAATGCGTTTTAATAAATAAAAAAATAAGATTTGACGGGTACGTATTCTGGATAGTGTTGTTTATGAATTTAAAAAGATGTTCTTTGTAGTAACATGGTGTACTTAACATTTTTATTCTTAATAACTGATTATTAATAATATTTTTATATACTGATTTTGAAAGATTGGATGAATAATGTTGAAGTTTATTTACTCTGAAGTTATAAGTTTCTGTTTTGTCGTATATTTTAAATTTTAATGTGACTGTATTTTGAATTTTTAAACTAACATCTAAATAATTGATTCAGTTTGATGTGTATGCATTTTCAATTAGTTGTAGATTAGGTGGACAAAAATTAAAGTCATCAATAAATCTGTAATACGATATGGCTATTGAAAGTGTACTGAATTTCGTAAAAATGCAGATAAATGTTGGCCAGTAGTGTGGATGAGACTCCAGTGGCATTCCCCTATTTAATCTGTATATGTTATCTCCTTGAGACAGACACTGCTTGAACAGAATGAATCTTAACAAAGTTTTGAATTTTGGAAAAGAGATGTTTTTGGATTGAGTAAATTGTTCATATAAATTTAGTATCACTTTATACAAATCATTAATATCAATGTTATTAAAGAGGTCTTTGAAATCAAAAGTTTTTATCATGTATGTAAGGCAGTTGCCTTAGGTTATTAGTCACTTCTAAACTATTTTTGACTATATGTGTTTGCTGAGTATATGTGTTTGCTGAGTTTTTATCATGTATGTAAGGCAGTTGCCTTAGGTTATTAGTCACTTCTAAACTATTTTTGACTATATGTGTTTGCTGAGTAGTAGTATGATCATAAACTTGATTTAGTGCAATTAGAAGTTGTTTGTCAGCAGCATTGGTGCATGAATTAAATCCTATAATAACAGTTCTAACAGAAACAGGTGATTTGTGGAATTTAGATACGAACACCAGGTAAGGAAAATCAAGATTGTGTTCCCGTTCAAGAAGCTCGTAGTAAGCAATAATTTGATTACTTATAATAGTGATATCAGAGTTTACAGGAGTTAATGAAATTGAGTTATGGAGTTGTAGTTTGAGCTAGTCCAAACAAAACTTTTTGCAAACAAGCGCATAACCACTTGGTAAATTTGTCCCGTAGTTACCCGATCTTCTCAAAGATATCTTGGCAACTATGAGTATACTTCGGCATAGGAAATTGTTGTATCAACTGTTCCACATGCCAGGTGACCTGCACTTGCCAGCTCCTAAAGACCTCAAAAGGGCAGTGGCACTTACCCGATATTTCATAAATATATCTATCTAGATCAATGTCAAAAGCTTGCATTACCTTCCCTTTATTATATAATAGTGGTAGTCCGTATTTAGATCCATAGCCGAGAAACTGCTTGAGATTAGGTTCCTGAATTAAATTGAGACCCCCGGCGATTGCATGTCCATGATGTTGGTCAACAAGGGGCAAATAGCATGATTCAGCACACGAACAAGACACAGAATTGTTCAACTGTTCCGACAAAAGATTGCAGTTGTATATTCCACATCCCAATGGTACAAGACATCTATATGCCCCAATGAAATTAACATCTCCAATGGGAAAAAAGGACTGGAATCTTTCAAAAATCCGCGCAAAGTTGATATAATTAAACTTAGGATCCGTGCAATTAATAACACAATAAGACAGATTGGTTTTTTCTTTGTAGTGTAAAAGTGTCAGGTGAACACTCAGCAGTGGCAGTCTCGTTTATTCATTTCTTCTATGAATCACTTTTTTAGTAAGAATTTCCATCTATGCTTCATGCTCATATTCTGTTCTACTTATATGGGTATTTGTCCTGTCTCCTGCTCAGACAAACTGGATGAGTCTGGGAGGGTCGCTGTGAACTTTTGTTCTGCCTCCTAGGTTGTATTTTTTCATGTTCATTCCGGTGCTGCTTGATATTTTTTATACCGTTGCGGCTGTTAGCAATTAGACGTGGTGAAAGATGAAGGGTTCCTGACTCATGGTAATACTAGATTTCATAATTTTTCTTATTTTTCAATTTTTCCACTTTTGGTGCCTGTAGTCTGGGTTTTGGCATTTATAGTAACGTACTATTGCCAAATCTGAAACAGGCATTTGTTTGGATTAATTAGAATTAAATACTCGACCTGAAAAAGAAGGAAATTAATTCTGGTCAATCTTCGAATTTGGGCCGGTTCTGTTCTTTTCTATTATCGGTATTGTGACCGTGATTTTGCTGTTCTGGTGAGATTAATATATCATGATTACTTGAATTGATTACATATTTTTATTATTACATTTTTCTAATATATATATATATATATATATATATATATATATATAGATATATATATATATATATATATATATATATATATATATATATATATATATGTATATATACATATGTATATATATATATATATATATAGAGAGAGAGAGAGAGATATATATATATATATTATATTATATATATATATATATAATATATATATATATATATATATATATATATATATATATATATATATATATATATATAAATATATATATATATATATAATTGCTATATATATATGGGTTTGAAACATATAAATTTGTATGGCCCATTGGTTGAACATTCAGGAGTATTTCCTATTATTCACAACAGATGGCGCTCTCTAGTACTCTTAATATTTTGCTTAGAGCAACGAAATGTGTCCTGTTTAATGGTGATGAAAGGTATGACTTTAATTCTATCTGAATCATTGTGGTTGATTGGTTAGATTACTTATTTGTTTGCTTTATGCACTTTCATCATATTCTTTCCAACTTCTTTTTATTATTTTTTGTTATTTTCATTTATGTTACTGTCTGGAAGTGTGTCAGATCTTCTGACGATGTTTCGGCCATGTGGCTGTATCGTAGAGCGAAACACATTTGAAACCTCTGTGGATGCAAAGATCCTTGAAAAGCTGGATCTACAGAGGTTCTGTCCAATTTCATATTAGCGGATTGTATCTTTTCTCTTATTTTTTGTTATTTTAATATATTGAGCCTCCAGATTTTGTCAATCCTTTGATGTTTGAACTTGATTTGTATGCATTGCTCTTGAATGTTGATAAATTCATGTGTATTATTGATATTTAAAATTAAGATCATTTTGTCTTATATGGTAGCATTGTTTTCCTATTGTCTGATATTTCCTTTCATACCCTCTTTACTTAATTTTCCTACATATTGCTTTTGAACCAGGGTATAACACTGATCATGTATTAAATTAGACTTACTATTTTTATTTCATTTTTCATTTTATCTTTTTTATTATTGACACGTAAAATATCTGTTGCATATGCGCAAATTTACAAATGTTATATCTAAATTGAATCTGTAGTTCTGTAGTTATTAACTGATATCAAAAACAATAATCTACAATCTTCCATTAATTTATGCTGCACATGCGCATGTTAATGGTTAGAGTATATAAATTCTTTATAATAGTTTTATGTGACCTTTTGAATTGTGTTAGAATTATCTTCAAAAGTCTATGTAATCCTCAATTATATTCTCTCTTACTTATAATTCATATTTATGTTTGACATTGAAGGTTGAGTTAATTCATAATTTTCTGCAAGATATCCTTGTCTATCCTGTGTTCTAATTGCCTCTTTGCAATTTGCCTATATGTAATTTTACGTGTTCTCCCCCCCCCCCTTTCCCGTTTTTTTTTTTTTTTTTATATATTTATATATATGTATACTTATTTATATATGTGTGTATATGTTTTTACATCTTAATGTTAGTTAATTTTATGTTCATATACTGTCTTTTGATATCTGGAATTAATTTTGATTGTTTTTATTTTAGTATTGATCAAATTCTGTATTATCTCATACCCACTTTTTCCTTACTTGTTATCCCCCTTTGGCATATCTTAATAATAATAATAATTTGATAATTTGAAATTCATGATAGTTTTGGTTAAAAAATGCACTTATCAGTGCAGCTCTCACTTTATCTATTAGTGCTATTTGACTCTAGGTAATTTGTGTGTATATATAATATATTAATCAAGTTTATATTTATATTAATATATATTAATATTTATATTTAGTTTTTACATATATATTCAAGAAATTATATATTCTCATTTATTAATAATTAAATATTGGCTTAAACCTTTTATACTTTGTACATTTATTAACATTATGTAAATCTCTCTACTACTATGATTAGTTTTATTATTATATGTTAAATGTTTTATTATTAACAAATAATAATAAAACTAATCAAAATAATAAAACTAATCAATAAAAGTTTTATTAGTTTTATTTTTATTTGTATTAGTTTTATTATTATTTGTTGGCAAAATAGTGTAATTGTTAATCAATACATTAGTGCCCGGTAACCTATATAAATTGGGATATAGGGGATTGATATCCAGCAACCAATTATTTCTCATTCATGTATTGTAGATACTCTTCCATGTTATGCCATCACTACTCACCAAAACTCATGTATTCTCATTCTTGCCGGGATAAACGTTGTAAGACCTGACCGTTAGCTTTACCCTCTCAAATTAATAATAATAACCCTAAATATTTAACTTTTTGTAAAGTGTATAACTGCATTTACAAATTAACTTGTATCTCTTGTAATATCTCATATATTGGACAAACAAGCACCCCTCTTCAGCTTCGTTTTAATGTTCATCGAAACCATATTAAGAAATTTAATTCTCGAGCATCACCCAACTCACAACTTCCTCCTCCTGCATATCATCACACTGGTAATAATTTTGAATATGCCCACTTTGACCAACATGGTATGGATAATATTTCAATTTCGATTCTAGATATTGTAAAGAATCCGGCAGATAGATTATATTTTGAAAATTCACTCATCAAACAGCATAAAACTATTTTTCCATATGGATTAAATCAAATGTATAATAATAAAAATGTAGTAAAAACTACCTATAAAAATCCAAATGATGATCTCTCTATCTTTAACATCCTAAAGTATAACTCTTTTAGTGCATCATCAAAAAGATCTAAGCGAGGAAATTATAACAACAAAAAGCTAAAATCTGAACATAAAAGCTAAAATTACTGAGCTAGAAAAAACTTTAAATCTTCATGTAACATAAATACTCTAAAAACCTGGGTATTCAATATCAAAAAACAAATATTAAATCAAGTTTATAATATTTTCTTAAAGTCATTTAATCATGATGAGCATTTTTCACACCTTTTATATGATCTTATTATAACAAGAACTAATTTTATAAACCTCCATCTGTCCTTTCAACCCTTTTCTACCTCTAATTATCATCAAAATAAAACGTATAATACTTATTATGTAATTAATTACAAAAATTCACTTTACAATATAAATTTTAATTATTTATTTCAGCAATATAAACACTGATTTCCTGTTCCTAATACTCAAATTTTCAAAATATTTAAATATAATATCCCTCTAAGTAGGCAAATTTTCAATTACAATGATATATCCAAATCTCTTATAAATCAAAATTCCTCTCCTAATTTACTATGTGTCTGTAACCAGCCAAACCAAATTATTCTAAATATTTAGACAGTAATCATAAACACATAATTACTGGTGATCTTAACATTGTTCAAAATTTAGCACTTAAAAATCTTATGCTTTATGGTACCAAATTCCGAATCCAAAATACATTAAATCCCTCTCTTTTAATTAAGCAACTAAATATTGATCTAGAAAAATTGCTTGCAGTAAAAACTATCCCATTGAAGCTTTCGATATGTGGAAGGTCAGCATTATGACAAACATCAAACATATTTTAGGTAACTTGCCTACAACTAAACTTACAATTAACTATACAAACTTGAAGCAGGCAATAAATGAACTAAAATCACAATTTGTCATCACATATGTGGATAAAGCTGCCAACAATTATGCCATCATATGTAAAAAATATTATGTACAAATCTTAAATGATTTCTTAAATCACAATGATATATTTTTAAAAAAATGATTCCTCAGCAACATCAATATCTAAGAAAATTATTGCATTTCATAAAATATTAAGATTCCCTTATATTGTCATGATCCCAAAATTTCGTAAAAATCCTATCTCTTTTAGATCTGTAACTATAGGACATAAATCATATGCAACTGTTGCTAGTAAATCTATTTTGGTAATTCTAAATAAAATCATTTCTAATATAATTGATAAGTCAACTTCTCATATTATTAATAACAGTTATCAATTAATTCAAAAGTTGGATACGATTAATATTTTAGGATTTAAAACGTATGACTTTAAGGACCTTTTCAACAATATTGACATAAAAGATCTATATAAAGTAACTTGGGATATTATTAAATCTTTCTATAAAAGTCAAAATCTGGATATAGATCATTTTTACGTGCACCACCTTCTCAAGTGTGTAATTTTTAATAATTACTTGATGCAATGCAATAAAATTTATATGCAAATTAAGGGTGTTCCACAGGGTGGCTCTGCCAGATCAGCTCTAGCAAATCTTTTATCTACACTTCTACGAGTCAAATTTTATAAACTCTGCATATACTTTTTACAGATATATTGACGATGTAATTCTCATTAAAACTGCTCCCTCATCAAATGATATAGATTTTGATTTTTATCCTCCAAATTTATCCCTTATACCAAACGAAAGCAGCATCTCATCTAGTGTTAATTTCTTAGATTTAACTCTATCTCTTGATAATTAATATTCATTTTTGTCAAACATTTTTGATAAAAAAAAAAGTTTTCCATTTAAAATTCACAAGAAAATCAATTTTAACTCATGTATGAGTAAACAGGTATACAAAAATATTTTAATAAATCAATTTCATAGGATTTTTAGGTTATGTGAAAATACACAATACTGTAACCATCTAGCAGATTTATTTCAATATTGGAAGGCTGAATCATATCCTATTAATTTTGTTAAATATCACTTTAGAAATTTTGAATTCTATTTACAATATTTTATTTATAGTTTCAGTCAAATTTGAAATTGCTATTGTATACTTTAAACATTAAAATATTCTTTGAGATTTTATTGTCTTAGTAATAAGTTTTGGATACATATTATATAATTGCTAATTATTAATTTTTACTTAGTATATTTCGTAAACATAATTTTCTTTATATCTCTAATTTTTGGGTTTGAAACATATAAATTTGTATGGTCCATTTGTTGAACATTCAGGAGTATTTCCTATTATTCACAACAGATGGCGCTCTCTAGTACTCTTAATATTTTGTTTAGAGCAACGAAATATGTGTCCTGTTTAATGGTGATGAAAGGTATGACTTTAATTCTATCTGAATCATTGTGGTTGATTGGTTACATTACTTATTTGTTTGCTTTATGCACTTTCATCATATTCTTTCCAATTTCCTTTTATTAGTTTTTGTTATTTTCATTTATGTTACTGTCTGGAAGTGTGTCAGATCTTCTGACGATGTTTCGGCCATGTGGCTGTATCGTAAAGCGAAACACATTTGAAACCTCTGTGGATGCAAAGATCCTTGAAAAGCTGGATCTACAGAGGTTCTATCCAATTTCATATTTTCAGATTGTATCTTTTCTCTTATATTTTGTCATTTTAATATATTGAGCCTCCAGATTTTATTAATACTTTAATGTTTGAACTTGATTTGTATGCATCGCTCTTGAATGTTGATAAATTCATGTGTATTATTGATATTTAAAATTAAGATAATTTTGTCTTATATGGTAGCATTGTTTTCCTATTGTCTGATATTTCCTTTCATATCCTCTTTACTTAATTTTCCTACGTATTGCTTTTGAACCAGGGTATGGCACTGATCATGTATTAATTTAGACTTACTATTTTTATTTCATTTTTAATTTTATCTTTTTTATTATATATATATATATATATATATATATATATATATATATATATATAATATGAAAATCCAATGATAGAATATAGAGAAGCCGTAACTCAAAAACCCTAACGTAAAATATGCCAACAACTTAAAAAGAAGTAAAAAATGGAGAATCATCAATTAAAAGGCGAATAACATGCACTAGTCATCAAGCTAAATATATTCAACAAATATCAATAGTGAAAATTCGAAAATGAAAAACAAAAATTACCAAGCATTCAAGCTATACATGTGGATACGCACTAGGCCTAAAAAATTATACATTTTGAAAGAATTATTTTTCAACTCCAAGTATCTATTCAAAATGAACAAAAAAAGCTTGTTTCTAAAGTCAGTGATAGATAATATCTATAAACTCTGCCATATATATATATATATAACCAGCTTCTCGTGTAATGTGATTAAAAAAAGCGCATTTTAATTGGTTTATCAATATGTATCTTTATACTTTTCAATGTTTTTATCTAACAATCTTGTTAGTAGATGGCATTGGCAGGAACGCTAGTAATGTTCATTATGGATAGTATAATGAATTGCATTGCTTAAACAAAAATTTCGACATTGCTTTTATTTTTATATAACATTTTTTACATGTACCAGATTTGGTATCAGTCGGTTGAATAGTTTCACAGAGAATGGGGATTTCATCGAATTTCCAGAACGGAGCAATGTTCAGATCGGCCAACGACAGGTGATAAGTGTTTTTTACTAATCGGTGCTGAAATAAGTTATACATTTTTAAATTTGACCAGAAATTGTTTAGGATAAGAAAACAATACTTTCTTTTCGAGAGGAAAATAAAATAACCTTTATTTTTCTAAATCACTTTTATTTTACAAATACAATGATTTATTTAATCAATAAAAATTAAAAATTGCCTAATGTAATTAAAGCAATTAATTAAAAGCAGCTGAAAGTGTATTAAAACAAGCACAGTGAACGTGGATGCTTCTAAACAATTTCATCAACGTCACCCGATAGGAATACATTACAATCCATCTTCAAACCAATTAATAACAATCAGTTTTCTTCATTTATTTAACGATATTCAAAGAAACTGTCCTCCGCCGGCATTCCTCAAAGCAATACCCCGTTAATTTTGCATAACCCCCAGTCCATCGCCTGTCATCAATACATTCATTAACGAAAAATCGTGAGGGCCTAAAAACATCGTTTTCACATCCCAGTAGAATACTTCCACTTTTAATACCACCACCACCGCATAGTGAAAAAAAAGAACGAAGTCACTTTTTCATTAGCTACTTTTCCTCCCTCTACCACCCTTTTCCACGGTGCAGGGACGGGCCTGTCGGCAAGATCAAAGGATCCCCGAAATTGTTCGTTCACGCTTTTAGATTTTTTTTATACGCCTCTGTAGAATCTTTTGGGGTTTGTCTGTATGTCCAAAACTCACGGAAACTGGTTTTTAGTACTGGTCTTTTCCCTCTTTTTTTCGCTTTTAAATATGTCTTTGCACGTATTTTTGGTGGAAATAAATTGAACGTATTATATAAACGAGGTTGAAATGTGAACAAGAAAGTACTCACGAAGGATTTACTCATGGTGAAGCAAGAAAAAGAAAATAACTATAGTAAATCCTGAAAGTCTCTTTAGACTAGTGCTCAATATATTTTCAGGTATTGTATTACTTTCCCTACTAACATAATATACTGTATAGGAGAAGTATTCTGACGGGATCAAACATTCGAATTTGAGATTTCAAAGGAAAAGCATGTTATAAGCATCCCTGAACTCGAATCGAATATATTTGAGGGGATGTCTGTGTATATATGCATATCAACGTATATGTATGTATGTTGTTGTTTGTGTATGGTAGTATGTGTGAATCGGTAAAATTGTCTCATGAACACATGAAACGTTACGAAAATAATTTGGCACAATTATTACAATCACTGAATACTGAAACCCAATTGATATCAGACGCAGTGGAAAGTAATTGGGTACGATTATTACAATTCATGAATACTGGAACCTCATTGAAATTAAACGCAATGGGAAGTAATTTGGCACGATTGTTATAATTAGTCAATACTGGAACCCCATTGAAATTAAACGCAAGGGAAAGTAACTTGGTTCGATTATTACAGTCAGTGAATTCTGGAACATTTTTTTAAAATTTAAACGCAATCTAATGTTCGGAAGACAACCCCCCTCCAACATATGAATGAATATTTGGAGAAAAAAATTGATCTGTGCAGCACATGATTTTTCCTACATAATGCAATGAATTTACATTTAACACAGGAAAAAAATGATGAACAAGATCTACGGTACAATGATTTTAAGTTGAATTATACATACGTTTACCGTTTCTCTAGAAAACAACATGTAAAAATATTTTGAAGTACCCTATTAACTTATATTTCGCGAAAATCTAACTTGACAATTATCAATATTGATAACATCCAGAATAAACACTATAAGTCCATATATCGAAAAATTGGAATACTCAATTCATCAATTTACCGTCATTTTCGTTAATTTAAAGCATTTTTGCAATTTCGGCGATACCTACATCAATTTGATTCAATTAAAAAATCCCGCCAAAGTAACGATAGTTCGCCAAATTAGTCGACAAGCGTTACAGACAGACGGAGATTTCTTATAAACGGCTTTTTTCTCAGACGATTTTTTTATGTATATAAATAAATGGTTATTAACAAATTTATGGACATCAAAATATAAAACTATTATACGAAATATATTCACTTATGAATAGAACTATCTAAATCCACCAGAATGATGCTAACGAATTGTCCTATAATATTGCATGTGAAAAGTAAACATATTTCACGATTGTCAATACATTTTTATTTTGTGATATTTTTTGATAAATTTATTTCAAAAACGTGAAATGTCTCGAGAATAATTCATGCTAATGTAATAAAATCTGTGTCATTCCTTTTTTTATCATTGTTTGTGTAGCATTATTAAAAATTCTGATTTTTTAATGACTTTTTCAAAATTTCATTCGAAAACTGTGGGGAGGGGGGACCTTCCTCATCTCACATTTGATTACGTTTAAAATCAATAGGGTATACCAGTGACCAATTCTCATAATCTTGCGAAATTATGTTCAAAGTGTTAAATTCTTTCGTGAGATATTGCAACGAAAATTTTACACACACACACACACACAAAGACACGCACATACATGCATATATATCACATCGAAAAAGTTCGATTGGAGTTTCAGGGATGCTTAAAGCGTACTCTTACGTAGAAAACTCATTTTCGATTTTTAGATCCCGTCATAACACCTTCCCTATACATTATATCATAGGGAAAAAATAATTGAAAAATTTGAACCTTCAAAAAACTGATAAATAAATAAATAATCCTTTCGGACATAATTTTTCTTATTCGCAATTTAAGCTTCTTATTCGCAATTTAAGATAGCAACAAGGCGTTTATAAGAAATTGCACGAGCATTTCTTAATGAATTTTTTAAAATATCTACAAAAAATTCAAGATTTCAATACTGTTAAATAAATAATAATTCCATACGGAATTTCTCAATTGCAATCGAATAACTAAGTACTTGTAACCTTGCATGAAGTGTTTGTTCTCTATAGATATTGCATGTATTTAAAATAAATTTATAAAATTAATTACGAAGAATTGGAAATAGTAGTAAGATTCACCCAATATGTTCACATTTCATATACAATATTATGCAATAAAATGTTTAACATCATTAATGAGTATCTAGTTCGTTCCATTTACAGGATAAGATACTTTTTGTAATAGTTTTGTGTTTTGAAGAAATCGTCAAAGAAATGGCCCATTATCATTTATTTTAGTGACATTAATTAAATGTCATTTTGCAGAGTCCACTTTGACGAAAAGAGCTTGGAATTCTGTCCCAGTAGCTCAATGGTAGAGCGTCGGCTGCCCAGATCGAAGATCTAGGGCTCGATTTCCGGTTGAGACAGCAAGGTTCTTTGCAATGGTGCCCGAACAAATTAACCCCGTTGGTTAGTGCAAAGATATCAGAGGGCTTAAGGTGGCCCTAGTACGACTAGAACGGATTCAGTGGACTCTGGTGTATTGAGCGCCGATTTCAAATCGAGATAATAACGACGACGTAGGAAGCTAACCTGAAGGATAAAAATAGCATCAAGAGGCTAACTCGAGGTAAAAATAGCAGGAGATGGTCAGTCAATTTGTTAGTTGCACCCCAAACTGACATTAGAGAGTGAAGAATGCAGGGTCTACTTCATAAATAAGAGTTTGCAATTTCTTCCCAGTAGCTCAACGGTAGAGCATCGGCTGGCCAGTTCGATGATCCAGGGTTCGATTCCCGGTTGGGGTAAGTTCTTTACAAATTGTATTTTGATCAGAATTTTACACGTGAGTGCGAGTAAGTCGCTCTGTTTGTACTGATAAGTTGCCAAAAGAGTCCAATTTACGTGGTTTTAATTCAATGCCAAAAACATTGAACTGTGGATTGTGTACACCATCATTTCGTTATAATAGAAATGAAGTGATGGCATTATGCAGAATAAGTTATTTGCTCACATCTAATGTCTTTTTCATTAATATGATTAGTTTATTTTATCTTTTTTTGTAGAGTATCAGCTTTACTTTAGATGATAAATAACACTTGACGAGAACACGGATCCCATGGATTGCGCTCAGAAATGCTACCTACTATACCAACCTAGCCATTTCCTGTCATATAATTCCATTTCCAAGCAATGACTTGAACCATTAGGTCTACGACATGAATAAACTCACTGCTATGTTGTGACATTAAATCAGCAGAAATAAATAATAGTAATATAATAAAGACATAAATTGATTAAAGAATGGCTGGAATACCATAAAGGTAATGGATAACTAGTTGAGCACTTTGTTTTTTTATGCAACGTCCCGTCATAGAGCAGAAGTTGATTTACTCTACAGGGTGTCCCAAAAAGATTGAAACGCGCTTTAATTCTTTACCTGTTGGAGATAAGTGGGCAATGCAAATTGCAAAAATGTTGAAAGTAAGGTAGAAATAAGGTAGTTAATAAAATAGTCCTCCCACTCATTTTCAAAAAGTTACACTTTTTAAATTTTTAGACGACCCCCTTAGACAAATTGGGTCAATCAGAAAATTTTTATTTTTAATGCAACAAGATCATTAAAAAAACCGCATATCTGTATCTTTAAAATCAACTGAATTATGATAAAGGAAAAACTCTGACATATGCCACTTTTCCGTACCATGTGAAAATCTGTTTCATCAGTGAAAATGGGGATCATAAACAAATTGAAGTTGGAAATTGTTTAGATCAAAAATACGTTAATATGTGTCAAATTTTTTTATCACAAATGCTTCTAAATAAAGCATTACACAGACAGAGATCATATAAAGCTGTGGATCATATAAAGCAGCGGTTGGGGCACATAATTAAAATATGCATACATTGATCTTTTTCGTGATATGTCACAAATTTACATTTCTAATTTGATATATGGTCCCCATTCACAATGTTCAATTTTCAATTAAATATAACTCGCTCCATTTTAAAGATACAGATATAAGGGTTTTTTTAATGATCTTGTTGCATTAAAAATAAAAAATTTCTGATTGACCCAATTTGTCTAATTCGTTTAAAAATTTAAAAAGTGTAACTTTTTAAAAATGAATGCCAGGATAATTTCATTAACGTAGTCTTATTTCCTACCATAATTTCAACATTTTTGCAATTTACGTTGCCCACTTATCTCCAACAGGTAAAGAATCAAAGAGCGTTTCAATCTTTTTGGGACACCCTGTATACCTTAAACAGAATGGTACATCTATGATAAAGTGATTATGTCCGATCGAATAAAAGTGATTGCTGCGCCCCTACCGGAGAACTCATAAAGTTAGGATAAAAAATTTGGCAACAAATCGAGATAGACAAAAAAGTCGATTACATCGTTCAATAGCATTGTTTAATGAGTATAGGAACTGAAAATAAAACTGTTACAGAATGCGTTTATTCGACACAATATAGACAATATTCTAGAACAGAGTTCCGCAACCAGTTGCTGGCGAGCTGGAATATATTGCTCTTCAGAGGACAGTGAAACGAATCTCAAGAGCAATATTTTAAAAAAAAATTCTGAAACTTTATATTTTGTACAGAAGGCATTAATGTAAGTCCCCCACAAAGTAACTACTTTCTCTATAGCATAAAATGGCCCTATTGAGAATACGAACTTTCATTTTATGAATTTACTATTTTATCGTTCGCTGATTTCTTGCGACTGCGCAGCTCGCGTGGCTGCTGAAAAAAATATGACTGCTAAAAAATAAAAAGCTGTGGTTGATAAGAAATAAATAACTGCGGCTGCAAAAATATAAGTAACTGTGGTTGCTAAAAATAATTAACTGTAGCTGCTAAAATATATGTATTACTGCTGAAAAATAAAAAGCTGTGGCTGTTAAAATATATAAGTAACTGTGGCTGCTAAAAAAGAAATAGCTATGGTTGCTAAAAATATAAATTACTGTGGCAGCTATACACTAAAAAGGCTGTGGTTGATGAAAAAATAAATAGCTGTGGTTGCTAAAAAAATAAATAGCAGTGGCTGCTAAAAATATAAATAACTATGACTGCTAAAAATATATAAATATTTGTGGTTGCTAAAAAAATAAAAACTATAGCTGCTAAAAAATAAATAGCTGTGGCTGCTAAAAATATGAAGAACTGCAATTGTTAAAAATATTAATTACTGTGGCTGCTAAAAATATAAATAACGGTGGTTGCTAAAAATTAAGTAACTATGTCTGCTAAACAAATAAACAGCTGTCGCTGCTAAAAAAATAAATAACTGTGACTGCTAAAAATATGTGGCTACTAAACAGATAAATAGCTGTGGTTGCTAAAAAATATAAATAACTGTGACTAGTAAAATAAACATCTGCTAAAAATCCATCTCTTAAAAATAACATTTAAATAAATTAACTGCTAGCTGCTTGCACCTCAGCTGGAAAATATAAAAACATGTATTAAATATGGATTAGAAGGAAATTTAAATAAAAGTAATGTTTAAATAAATTTTACTAATATTTTAGAAATATGAATTACAGTTAAAAATATACCAGGACGCCTCTGTTAAAAGTCACGCTGAAATGCTTTTTATTTATATGAACACTGTATTTAGAAATTGCAGAAAATTTAAATAACTAAATTTGTTTAAAATGTTTTATTTTATGTTTATTTAATTACGGGTTTTAAAATTATTTCACAATCCATATGCGCGGCCGTCCAAATAGCTGCTCTTAGTCCTCTGGACGAGTCGGACGGTCTGGGTCTTCAACAATCCATATGCGGTGCAACCCGTGGGTCGAAGTGCGACTGGACCACCCAGCAGAAGAATGAAAAGTTTCAAATATGATGTAGTACAATTATTAAAATCAATAAATACTGCCACCCTATTGATTTTTAATTCAATCGGATGTTCCGAAGATCCCCCCCCCCCCCCCCACACACACACACACACTAATTTTCGAATATATTTTTGTAAAAAATCATTAAAATCCAGCTCCTTTAATAATGATACACAAATAATCATTTCCTGTATAATTTTTCATTAGAAAACGAATGATATAAACTTTAGAACGGTAACATAAACTATTCTCAAAATACTGCACGATTTTTTAATAAACGTTTTAAAAATCATTGAAAAATCAAGATTTTTGATACTATTAAATGAATTCCATCTGCAATTTTTCATTAGAAAACAAATAACACAAATTTTAAAACCCTAGGTTGAAATTCTTTAGGGAAAAAAAACCCTACATGAAATTAAAAAAACTGTTGTAAATACCATCTAATATGTTCACTTTCATATGTGCAATAGAAATATGCAACATAATTTCGTGAATCGAATTGCTTCCATTCACGAGAGAAGGTACAGTGTATAATTGTCTTGTAATTTAATGCCCAAGAATTCGCCGAAGAAGTATTTTATTTCACAAGATATTAATAAAATGTAATTGCATTATAATAGGGATTTTTTACTTGAATATGAATAACTCCTTCTGTTTGGACTAGCAAGTTGAAAAAAGAGGGACATTTGAATTTAAATTATGATTATTTAATGCCAAAAACATTGTGTCATGGATCTTATACACTGCACTGTTTTACTGTTAAACAAACAAATCCACTGCAGTATGTAGGGAAAGTCATGTGCTATCCACATAAGATTTTTATTTCTCTGATTGGTTTCATGTTTTCAAGCAGCCCTGAACATAAATCAAAGGTTTCTGGAGTGATGTGTGTGTGTGTGTGTAAAAGCGATATCTCAAGTACGAATGGAGTGATTTGAAAACTAATTTGGTACGATTATTACAATCAGTGAATAATGGATTCTTATTGATTTTAAACGCGATTGAAATTTAGTAAGATACATATTCCCCAATTTTCGAATACATATTTGAAAAAATCCTTAAAAATTCAGAAGCTGTGGCAATGTTAAATAAATAAATATTTCTTACTTAAATTATCATTAGGAACGAAATATATTCACTTCAGAATGTAAGAACAAACTCTTCTCGAGATATAGCACGTTCTCAGGTGAATTTGTTGAAAAGTTACATAAAATTAAAATAAATAGCAAGTATAGTTAAACAAGTTAGCCTTGGCAATAAATTTGGTAAAATATCGCCACCTTGGATACGAAATTTCGCCAGCGTTGGTTAATTTGGTTGGCGACTTTATAATTTAGTTGGCGAAATATCGCCAACGTTGCCAACTTGACGAAAATGCCGTCAAATTGATAGGATGATTCTGGTGAAAATTAAATATTTTCTAATGATTAAAAATCGTTTAATATTCAGAACATATATTGCTTAGCGGATGTTAGCAATATTTTTAATGGTCAAGTTAGATTTGCGAGAAATCTAAATTGTTTTACACGTTGTCATCCAGAAAAGAGGCCAAACGTTAATGATCGATTTATTGTCAAAAACATTTTGACCTGGATCTTGTACTGAACATCATGAACCATTGTCTTACATATGCAAAGTCATGTAATCACATTAGATTTATTTTTCAAAGTTAATTGTTTTATTACAATTATGTGGCAACACTTGTTTATTTTAAATCCATGTTTATCATAATTTTATTTGATGAAAGTGCACCCCATATACCCAGTAGAGGACTAAAGTTATTTTCCAAATGCTGGAGAACCTATTGAAATTCATGTATTTTTAATCATTTAAGAAAAGCCACCCGATTACCCGCCCGAAATTATGTAATCTTGAGCTTTCGTAACTTTATTTAAAACGCGAATCCTGTGTATAGAAAATAGAGATCTGTCTTAAATGGGGGGGAGGGGGGGGCGTACGCATTTTGGAATGAAAGTTGTGAAAAAAAAATTGCATACATTTTACATGCAGAAACAGAATTTTGTGATGCAGAAATAGAAAAATTATTTACAAAAATCGATTATTTAGCAGTTAGCACGAACCATTTTTGAGGTATTGAAATTTTTTTTTTCAAAATGGAGAGATCTCTAACAAATCATGCAAATACATCGATATTTGATACAATTATAGCAATTAATAAAGATCAGAGGTGTATCAACCTCCAAAGGCTTGGCCCAAGGACTAACCTTTAAAGTTTCAACAATTTTCTTTTATGTTACAAGTTCTTGCAAAAATTGCTGCTTAATATGCAATTTTTTTCATTTAAATTACATCATTTTGTAAAAAGTTAACATGCCTCGTTCTTATAATACAGTCAATCCTCCTATAACGCGATTAAATCGCACCGAGTTATATGGAAACCGCGTTATAAGAAACTCAGAATAGTGCAAATCAGATTAATTCGTACCGTGCTACATGGAAACCGCATACAGCGGCGTATGGAAATCGCGTTATAAGAAATTCAGAATTAGTACAAAACAGAACAATTCGTACATCATTATATGAAAACTAATAATCCCTAACTAATAATCATTACCACAGCAATGTTGTATATTTCTGCATTTATAGGGGATTTCCCTGATAACTGAAATTGAAAAATGGTGATGTACGGGTATGAAGAAACAGGAGAATTACCAATTAATTTCAACCGTAAAATTGTAATAGAAAAACCCATGCTATAGTGAGACTGCTTAAGCTAATTGAGTTGTATTGTAGAGAAACCGCGTTATAAGACTGCGTTATATGGAAACAGCGTTTTATGAGACCCGCGTTATAAGACTACGTTATATGGAAACAGCGTTTTATGAGTATCTCTTTATGGGTGGGCTGTCTCAATTTTTGCTTCTTGTTATATGGAAACCGCGTTATGAGAGTACGCGTTATAGGAGAGTTGGCTTACAAATTTTTCTACGAAAGCGGAAGCTATTAAAATCTTAATTATGTTCGTTATTATCAAATGAGTGAATTTTTGTCCCGATATTTCAAGAGATAATCAACCTAATTACATGATATATTGTATGTATATCTATTGTATGTATATTTGGGAACACAAAAATGCTTATGAATTTTCGAAGTGGTCTAGATATAAGAAAACTCTAATGTGCATGAATTTTTTCCTATACCATATCGAAATGTGGTATAGGAAATCAATTGTATCAAACAACATAATTTCAAGTATTGAGTAATTTACATACGCTATTGTCGTTTGCCGAATGGCCACAATCATATACACTTGTTCAGCAATTTGGGATTATTTACGTTATTCGCTTTGGGTAAAAACACTTTATACACACTATTCTTGTGTCATTGTATAACTTTCAGCTGATTAATTAAATCTTAAACCAGAGAAAAAGTGTTTTATATATTCATCAAAGATTCTTCGTAGGCTTACAGTTAGGCCTAACCGACAGTTAGCGCCATTATTTTCCGGTCACTTGAGGAAGAGAATATCAAAACCGATTTAAAGAGATAATTTTGAGTCGTTTTACTAAGGTAAGTAACACTATATAAAATGTATACTAAAAATATTCTTTTTAAAGATATTGATATAAAATATTAGCTGGAGTGTGGCACAACTCGACTTTCTTATAGCATAATCCATTTTCAGTAGTTTTTTGGGTTTTTTTTTCAAGTTTTACAAGAAAATTTTTGAAAAATCGGTATTGTGAGTCCAAATGATTACAATTATACAGTGCTATTCTTTGCTGTAAAGGACTTAAAAATATATTTCGATTGATACCATACATAGCAATGTACCCCGGAGGAATAACTCCCCCCTCCCTGAGGGGGAACTAATGACGAACAAAAAAAATTATATCGTAACTATCTTTCACAACAGTGATTGGAACTATTAAGTCTCCCGGTCTCAGCCCTTTTATCCATGATTAAGTCGTATTTTCTCCTATGCTGCCATGCTAAGAAATATAAAGTTTCGAATACATTTCGGAGTTTTCTCTCAATCTTTAAAAAATACCATCTAGTTCAATATTTTTTGATAACATAGCCGCATATAAAGTTTCGTGAACATCCATTAATATTTGTGGTCGCTATGGTGTGCAAAAGAAAACGACCACAGCTAAACAGACAGACAGACGGACATCACTCCAAAAGTAGACAAAACGTGTTCAATACTACGTATGAGAACGTAATTAAACTTAGTGATCCAGTGAATAAAAACTCAGTGATTAAAAATTTCCCCCTCATTTTTCACGAGTACTCACTAGTTTCTATAGGAAAAGCAATGTTGCACATATAAGAATTTTATAATACATATAATGGAAAAGCTCTAACAACATTTTATATTCCATTTTAAGTAACAGCAATAATTTAGGCCACTTATCGCCCGTGCGTCTGCCGAATGATAAACAGCGCCGTAAACGGATACATTTTCTGCGGCCCGTAAATAAGGGGTCGCTGATGAAAATCTCGTTCTGGGTTTCCGACATCGGAAGCCGATCGGTCTTTCGGTGTCTGGGGGTTCTTTGTCGGCCTCGTTTCGTTTTATTAACCCCGAAAGGGTCAAAAGGTGTAGCAAATTAGACATGGGTTGTCCAGTGTCTGGACATATCCGGCCGAAGAGTGGGTGGTTTGTGACGTCTAGGCAGATGAGTTTTAGGCGTCGCGTGGGCACCATATAAAAGTTCGTGGCTGTTCAACTACCTTCCGCTAATTGGTACAAATTATTAATATTATTATTATTTTTTTTTTGCCAAACTATTGCTTTGCGATTTTCTCCTCTTTAAATATCCATTTCTCAGGATTTAATATAAATAGAGATCAAATGATGAGTGATTTGGATGCAGCATCAAATTCCCGTGAAAGGGTTTATTAAAGATTTATTTCCTCTTCCGGTTTTAGAAATGCCACTTACAATTAAAAAATTTGCATTTTCCTTGAAACATCTATTTTTTAGGATCTGCTGTATAGCTTAGTAGAGGACCGATATAAATTCAGCGTCAAATTCCAGGAAAAAATAATCGTTTCACTAAGTATTTTCACCTCCGATTCTTTCTCCACTTCTAGTACATAAAAAATTCTTGAAACATATATTTCTCAAGATTGGTTATAGATAGAGCTTACCTATATGATGAATGATGTGAATTCATCATTAGATTCCAAATTCTTGAAACATATATTTCTCAAGATTGACTATAGGTAGAGCTTACCTATATGATGAATAATATGAATTCATCATTAGATTCCAGAGAAGGTAAAAGAGTTCACTGAACTTCCAGTTCAAAATTTTTCCTTGAAACATCTATTTATCAAGATTGGCTAGAGATAGAGCTTGAATGATAACTGGTGTGGATTTAGCATTAAATTTCAGAAGAGTTTAGGGGTTTACTAAGAATGTCCATTTACGGTTCTGGAGATGTCACTTCCGATTTTCCCGAAATTTTTATAACTGCACGAAATAAGTACGAAAGAGAATAAAAATGCTTTATAGTTCCATCGAAAGCTAAGTGTACACAACATTTACTACCATATGAACGTTGCTTCACAAAAATGTTTGTAGTTGATAGGAAACAGTATGGGAAGTTTTAAGAAAACGACATATTTCTGGATTTGAAGAAAACTTCTTTTACATTAAAATATCTATATGAATTTCTAGAGCCAATGTAATTTGAAATAATGTTTTGGACGTGTGCTGATTTTTTTTCTACACTTGATGTTAACTTTGTTTTTTCATTCAACTTCTCTACCGGGCTCGTTTTCTGCTACCAGATCACGCAGAGATCTGAATCCATGGCACACAGTCTTATCTTGCGGAACATTTTTATCTATCAAACTGTTACGTTTTTACGTTTACGGAATTATCTAAGAAATTTATGCAAGTCTCACATCCGTGCTTACTACCATATAAAAGCTTCTTCATAAAATTATTGTTAATATTTATCAATTTTTACATAAAGTATTAATTAATTTATCACCAAAACTAAAGGATCTCATTGTTAACAATGATTGATGAAATATTTTGCATATCCTTTGAAAAATGTCTGGGCACTCTATTGTCTTAAATATATATTTGTAAGCAGAAAATGTCTAGATTTCTAGTTAGATAATCTGAAAAATTGTAGGTTCTTAAGTACATTGATAATTAGATTTGGGTAAAATACTTCGAAAATGCAACGAGTATGTAACTGAAGAAGGTTAGGAGAAAAAATGAAGTAGATGAACGTTGCCATTACAAATTACTGTTGACATTTTTATTAACACTTTACAACAAAGTTGAAAAGCGTTTATGACTTCGTTCATTCTGTCTGTCTGTCTGTCTGTCTGTCCGTTAGCACGATAACTGCCGTAAAAATGACTTAATCAAAATGAAATTTTAGTATATTGTTCAGACGGTCTGTAGGACCTATGGGAATATAAATGAATAATATCAACCAATTAGTTTTGGATTGAACCCGGGTTGAAAAAATGAAATACATTGAACCCTATGGAACCTAATTTTTCAAACATTTTTTAAGCGGATTTAAAATTCACAAATTGCTTCGAAAATTTTAGGCAATATTCAAATTGTTCCATAAAATATATAAAAAAAAATCAGCGAAATAAATTCAGTAGTTCTTTAGATAAAAGTTAAAATAATAATTACACCTCTTATATGAAGTGATCACGTGATCATGTTATGAAAAAATCACGTGACCCACTTCAAAATGAAATATGGCATCCATCTTGTCTCAACATCGTGATTTTTAAAGTTCTTTTTAATTCATATTGAGTGTTGAATCCATCCTAAAACCACTTTATTTTTGCTTAAATTCTGTGCATCTACATACTGAAACAACGCAATTACAATATATTTGAGTTTAAATGATCATCCAAATTTGATTATTTCTACAACGAAGCCTATTTTTCACTTATGAAAATGTAAACAGCAAAATATGGAGAATGAGTATTATTAGAATTGCTGTATTTCTTTAACACAAAATTATTTAGCTCATGGAGTCTGCATAGCTGATATAAATGAAATATTTATTGATTTAACAAAGAGAAGGACGATTTTTTTCTATGAAGTTTTAAGCATAGAGTTTAATTACTTGTAGCTCCATGGTCTTAATTTTAAAATAAAATAAATTATTATAGTATAGTGATGAATGAAATGAGTGGGAAATTATTTATAAATGAAACGCTGCTTTTATAGAGAGAGCCAGGCGTGTTATTTTTTCTATGACGTCATTTAAATGAATTTCAGTTGTTTTCGATGAAGTTTTCAAATATAATAAATGATCGTAGTATTATGATAATTCTAAAAAATGTTTCATAATCAATGCTTTAAGCATGATTGATCGTTCTTGTTTAAGTTAGAGTTATTTAACACTAAGCTATATTTGTGTTTAGTTCTCTTTTTCAAATAAAATAGACTCATATTATATGGATTATCAAATTTCTGTCTAATTAAATTTACATATCTGACGCCTAAAGATTATTGTAGTGATTACTGACTTTTGACAAGTACTCTCTCAGAAATAGCATGTTAAATGAATTTAAAAATTCGGAACATAGTGATTCGTACAGTAATTAAAATTTTAACATATTTTAATTTATTTAGTTCACTTAACGTTTTCAAATTCCACTCATTTTCGAATTTTTGATTAAAAGACAAATAAATTCTTTGGTTATTTCCCTGGCTCAGATATTTTGATTATTAGTTAACAATATACTTACTGAACAATACACGTACTGAATATACTACTTATTTATTCTCATTAAATATTAATTTGAATATTAAGATTTTAAAAGTAAAATGAAAAATAATAATAAATTTAAAAATAAATGCAAAAATTAAAAGCTAATAATGTGTTCATTTAAAAGACATTAAGTTTAAACAACGAGTATTGAAAAGTATTGAGTATTATTAGCTCTCTTTGCGTTCCTACACAGTTATAGTCACAGTTTCGTGAAAAAAGTAACGCGTACGAACTTTTGTTATCCCAAAAGTAACTGTTACAAGAAACACCGTTGCTTTCACCCAGCTACTACCCAAACCTGTGAACCTATTAAACCGATCACTTTGACGTTCTTTACATACATATTTTGCTTCATTCTTTCTGAATTTAAATTTTCTGGATTGTTTATATAAAAATGAAGTTACACAGAAAAAAATCACTATCATTTTCTAGATGACGCGAAATCTCTCTTTAAAATACTCCAAAAAATAAATTTATATTTGAATGCAAAATCAATCCACAACTACAAAACGGGAGAAGGAAAAATCATCTCAATTCCTCTGAAGCGAGCGGAGAGGAAGAAGCCAACTGGTGATTGATGAAATCGTAGAGGAGACAGGGGCCCAAACACGACACGGCCCATTGCCCTCCTAATAATGTCAGTGGGCCCCGGCTGAAAGAAGGGCGCCGTTCATGCCAGTCGGCATAAAGGTAATAGACTGCTGGTGAGTCTATGGTCCTAACAACCGTCGTTTGTTACAGTGTAGAGGACTTGTTGGGAAAGCTACTGTGTGGTCTTTGATAAAACCGCTGCTCTTTTCAACGCTTGTCCTCTTCTGTTGGAAGAGTGGAATGAAAGAACTGGATGATGTGTCGGTATTTATGGATTACTTAATAATAACTATTTAAGATTTTATTCAGCTTTCATGGGATTGCAGATTTGGGACACCGTTGCAATTAAACCTGGCTTGATACATCTTGATCCAGAAGGTTCAAATGTATTGGGAAGATTATAGATTCCATCAGTGATAAACTTTCATCAGCGACAAACATTAGATTAACTTGACCAGTGTCTATGGCTTCAGATATTAATGGGGGTAAATTTAATAATCAGTATATTTTTCAATCATAAATTACAGTGCAAAAATACTTTTTAATTAAAAGAGTAAAATAAACTAAGTACAATATCAAAGAAATAAAATACATCTTAAATATTTCAAGGACAAATTTTTTTTTGGCAATTAATTTGTAATGAAGCTGTAATATCATATGAACAATAATACTACAATATGAACAATAATAATATGTCAAATGTGAAATTTGAAACTGGATTCTATATTTCCCAATTTCCAAAATAAAAAGTAAAATAACTTCGTTAAAAGCAACATACAACACAAAATTAATAGTGTCGACCGATTTTAAAGGCAAAAACATCCTTTTTCGTCAGGACACACAGAAAATGCAACCTTTACTCATAAGAGCTAGATCGGCGACTCATGAAAGAACAGCACACGTGACTTAATCAGGAAGAGGAGTTGCGAACTGTGAGGGAAGACAAAGAGTTAAAATCTAAGGAGGAAGGAACAATAGGTAGGACACAATAACTGAACAGTATAGCGTACCAAAGAGGTATGGGAACGTCCAACAACGGATTCAAAGCTCTTATTCAGTGAGTAAAACTATAAACACAAAAGCCATATTACATTAAGAAAGGTACCCACCTATTCAGAAGCTATATGAGTCGACTAAACAATCTGTAAAAATAACAGATTTTAAATAAATAAACAAAATAAATAAACAAAATCATATATGCGAAAAATGTATTACAATTCACTATGGACAGACACATGGTGGGACCCATTTTAATAGTGTAAATGATTTGTAGTTTTCGTTTCTTTTGCATCAAGAAATTTTTAACCATTCGCGAGCTCAAAGTGAATTTTTTATGCAAATCATCACCTATAAATTCTAATGTTTCCCTACATTATATGGTTTTGTTCAATCTCAATATATGATTTTGCTCTCAATCACAATATATAATCAGAAAGTCATGAGTTATGGACATATCAGATTTTTACTTTATTATTATTATTATTATATTATTAAGTCATTTACATATTGCAATTTAGTGTTCTCGTTCTGTTTTGCATCAATGAATTTGTTGAGTACAACTATTCATGAGCTAAAAATCGATTTTTTCTGTAAATCATCAGACATATAATTTTTTAATTTGCCCCCCACAGTATACTATGATTTTGGTATTCTACAGAGAAAGTCATAATTCATGGACACATCAGATCTGTAATTATTTGGCGGCATGAATTTCCTCGAATTTTACAAGAGTTTTTGAAATTTAGCGAATATCAAATATATTCGCGAATTTCAGATATTTTCCTCCTTATTTCCTAATGTCTATTATATAATGATAGGTTTTTGTTTCGCGGAGCAAATTTTTGCGATTTTCCTGTCGAATTTTAGGGGAGGGGGGGGGGTCCAAACATTTAGAAAATTTAAAATATATTAAGTCTTTTGATCTTATATACGACGAAGAAGATATGTTTGCATTTTTGTTCATATAAAAAGAGTGTAAAGGAATTTCGAGTTAGCAGGATTTAATAGACTTTTGGTATAAGATTTTTTTCCTACATAAAATAACTATCCGCTTATGCCAATGCCCATAAATAGTATTGATTCCGAATGATTATTTTTTAAATTTAAAAACGTGTCATGGAACAACAGACACTGCATTATTGAATAAATTTTGTATGTGCAATGATGCATCAAAACGCAATCCACTTAAATGAAAACCTTGATCTCGTGTAAAGTCGTTGATAACGTTGTCAGAATCTGAGAGGTTTATAAGTATAAGTATCTGCTTAAAAAATATTATGTAATGATCATAAATTTGCGAAGTTGTTATTTGTATTACTGCTTTGCAACTGACTTTTTTTTTAAATGTTAGTATAAATCCTCTGCAGCGAAATTTTCGTAAAATTTCGCGATTCACCCCGCGATCGTTCCTTGAATTTTGCGTTTTTTTTTTACGAGATAAAATTACTGCCCTAATTATTATCAATACATGTCTACATCATTATTAATATATATTTATCAATACATCAATACATACTTTATCAATACAAGTTTGAATTCTTATTAATATACTTTATCAATAGAATTTATCAATACATTATTATATCAATATTTATCATATCAATATTATTATATCAATATTTATCAATACATTCTTTATCTTATTAATATACTTTATCAATAGAATTTATCGATCTTTATCATATAAATATTTATAATATCAATATTTATCAATACAAGTATGCAATCTTATTAATATACTTTATCAATAGAATTTACCAATGCATTATCATATTAATATTTATCAATGCATTCTTTATCTCATTAATATACTTTATAAATAGAATTTATCAATATTTATCACTACATACTTTATCAATACAAGTTTGCATTCTTATTAATATACTTCATCAATAGAATTTTCGAGCTACATAGCTATTTAACTTTTGAAATATGTTGCTTTCGTTGCCTTTTATGCATCAAAAGATAACCGCAACATTTCACGAGTCAGATTCTAATGTTCTTTTTTCTTTCCCAACAATGCCTCAGTTTTGATTCAAACAAAGCTTCAAAAACCCGGAATGTATTTGACGAGAGCGTTGATTACAAATAATGATCTGAATAGATTTCTAAAAACGAAAACGCCCTGTTATTCCCAGAAAGTTCTCTTTACTTTTCTTGAACAACTATTGTAGTATTTTATTTATCTGCAGGAATCGGCAAAGGAACGGTAAAGAAATTAAAACAAGTAATATCTTTGAAGAGTGTTGTCGCCATACATCTGTTATTATCCTGATGACTGAAAAAGAAATTTCGCTGTGTGTATTCTGATGTCTATTTTACTCAATGACATATGATTTTGGGAATATATTTTGCAGAAAAAAATGAGTGCGTTTAACTTTTCTTCTGAGACTGAAAACTCTGAAGTGGGCGCAGTGTCGCCTTTCTGGATGGTCAGACGGGGCCCGGGACCAGATCCTAACAACCATCAAGGGCTCCCAAATAAATATTCATTAAAATCTATTACGAGAACTTAACTCCTCCTTGCTGTAAATTTGAAGTAAATTTGTTTTCGAAATAGTTTTCTAATTCCATAATAGAAAAAAACCACGCCGCTTCCGAATAAAATGTTATGCCTTTCTGTTGCGAGCTCTCATATTGTTTGAGCCCCAATTTTATGAGAGCAAGCGCCACTGTCATGATGTTTGGAAGCCAATGTTATGATGTTATGAACATATTCCAGATAGCTTTTAATATCTTTTACTATTGCTTTAAATTTCGAATTTTTTTTTTTCATTTTCCTGTGTTAGATCTTTGATACAGCATTTTCTGTTCGGCTCGCAAGAAAAACATTTCTCCCGAAATTGCTCAATAGTCGCGTCGCTGTTCCTACCAAAACTCTTACTGAGATTTTCAAAAAGATGTCGTAAAATTGGCAAAAATTGAACACATTACTTTCTTCAAGTTTACACATTTTGAATACCGAGAATTTCTTTGGATTAGCAATTCACAGAAAATTATGGAATATAAATCCAATAAACTGCTGAATAAAAGAAGCGGCAAAACTTATTAGGAATACCTAAAAGTACCGGGTGGTATGGTACCTGTTGGGTAAGCAGCAAAACTTATTAGGAATGCCTGAAAGAATACTAGGTGTTATGGTTCCGTTGGGATTTAAGTAAAGAGCATCAAAAATGCTGGGGTTTTTTTAATCATTCATTCCCCCCCCCCCCCAGATGCACAGTATTAATAATTTCTGTTATTATTATTGTCACTTTTGTTTTTTGTGTGTACGGAAATATACAAAAAGATTAAAAATATATTTCTAGCCTTTTTTAATTTTTCCCCCCCAGATCCTCATTTATGTTAAGATTGCCCTGAGTGAGTGCAGCAAATGATATTCCATACAAACTCAAATTTGAAGGGGGGGTCTTTCATGGTTTTGTTATTTATATAATCTTGTGAAAAGACGTATATTCGTTTTATCACACATAATCACTATATATATATATATATATTTCTAATTATGCTCTGCCTTTAAAGGCATTTAATATGTGGAAATTTACTTTATTAAAATTTATTAAAAATACTTTTTGTAGTATTAAGTTGTCTGCATTTATATATAATCGTGATAATTTAAGACATTCCATTAATGATTTACAAAGATCTTTTGTTATTACTTATGTTGATAAAGCCTCTAATAATTATGCTATTATCTGTGAAATATTCTATGTACAATTTCTGTTAGATTATTTAAAGAACAGTAGTCTGTTTAAATTAGATTACCAATCCATTAATAGCATCAAACTGAAAATTATCAATTTATATAGTGATTTAAATATTAATTATGCATTTCTTAAACTTCCATATATAGTGCTTATTCCTAACTTTCATTAAAATCCTATTAAATTTAGAACAGTAGCTAGTGGTCATAATACTTACTCTACTACTGCGAGTAAATTTCTATTAAATTATTTAAATGTAATAAATGATAGTTTACGTTTTTTTAGCAATAACTACCTTATTCTAAATAATAGTAAAGAATTAAAGAATAAATTAATATCACTAGGTAAACTAATTGGATTTCAAGCTTTTGATTTTAAAGATCTTTTTAATAATATTAAGATCTCTGATTCTGATCTTTATGTAGCGATTTTAGCTTTATATAATGCTTATATTACTAATTATTCTACTCATACTATATTTACTAATTTTCCTAAACTTCTTCACTTTGTTCTTTTCAATAATTATATTTTGCAAGATAATAAATTATACTTGCAGGTCTCAGGGGTTCCACAAGGTGCCTGTAATAGCATTATATTAGCTAATTTATACCTTTATCATTATGAAAATTCTTTTACTTCCACAGATTATAAAATTTACAGATATGTTGATGATCTGATCTGTTTGATTTTTACAGACAACTGTGTCATAGATATAGATTTCTATCTGGATAATTTGGAACTAATTCCTAATGACGCCACTAATAGTAATATCATTAATTTTTTGGATTTAAATTTAATTATTTAACCTACTAAAAGGATAGTTACTAATTTATATGATAAAAAAGACTTTTTTAACTTCAACATTAATAAAATATTACCATTTAAATCCTGTAACTCGATTCAACTGTTTAGAAATATTATACTTAATCAACTTTTTAGAATTTAGATTATCAGATAAAAAATTTCATACTATGCATTTCAATAAGCTAAAAATTACCAGCAAATTATACAAATATCCAACATATATAGTAAATGGTATAGTTAAAATGTTTGGAATGGTTGAATATACATAATTCTCTCCTTAGTATCTTATATTAGCCAGACATCCACTTTCTCTTGAATAAGCATTACCATGTATTTACATCCCCTTATAATTTAGCCTCTATGTTTTCATTTATCATCTGCCCCTTTATTTTGT